>OY804593.1:5020595-5123125 GCA_963680895.1 Fragum sueziense | reverse complement strand
TGGAGAATGGTAACAACAACACAAAATACCGACTTGAATGCTGAGATTAAGCCATAAAGCCATATATTTTCATTCCTTAATCTGTTGAGAAGGAAAATAAGTATGCAAACCAATCATCTTTTTTGTCACCTTTAATCTGCAATGTTTTTATATTCAGTTCTGAAAAGAAGTGATTTAAAATTACATAAGTATATGTGTCTTTGGTCATTTCTGGGCTTGCCTTCTCAACCAGAATCAGATATTTTGCATTCCAAGACAACTTAATTTATTTTATTAAAGTAAACTGTTATCAGACAACCTGTGATTGACCATATTATGTACTTTAATTTTTTTTCCATCTGGCCAGTGTAAGCCCATATCTTAATCCATGTTAATAGTTGGGTCCAATATTCCAATCCCGTGACCATTCTCTGGCTAACATGTTTTGACGATTGATTTGACATCTATAGACATTTTAGAAAAAAATTAGAAACCATGCCCCTCGAGATTTTGCTGGCGTTTTTTGCTATAGGGCCAAATCCAAAATGGCCGCCGCCGCCATATTGAAAAATTAACTTTTGAACCAGATCACCTACAATCAAGTGTAAATACACTTTTCAGACTGAATTTATCACGAGAAATCCGTTTTTGACATTAGTTTTACATTAAAATGTTGTTTTGACCGAAATTTTCAAGATGGCCGCCACTGTAATGTTGAAAAAATAAAATCTAAATAACTTTTGAAGTAAAAAGCCTAAAGTCGAGTGTAAATACACTTTTCTTACTGAATCTATCATGGGGAATCCGATTCTCAAATTAATTGTACGTTTAAATGTCTTTTTGACCAAAATATACAAGATGGCCGCCAACGCAAATTTGAAAAATTAACTTGAAAATGATAAGTTTTGAACAAAATCATCTACAATCAACTGTAGATACACTTTTCCTACGGAATATATCACGTTGAATTCATTTCTGACATCAGTTTTACACCAAAATGTTATTTTGACCAAAATGTTCAAGATGGCCGCCAACGCAAATTTGAAAAATTAACTTGAAAATGATAACTTTTGAACAAAATCATCTACAATCAACTGTAAATACACTTTTCATACGGAATCTATCACGTTGAATTCATTTCTGTCATCAGTTTTACACCAAATTGTTATTTTGACCAAAATGTTCAAGATGGCCGCCAATATAGAGTTGATTTTTTTTCAAATAACTTTTGAGGTAAATAGCCTAAAATTATGTGTAAATACACTTTTCTAACTGAATCTATCAAGCTAAACCCAACTCTGACATTATATTTATACTAAATGTATTTTTGACCAAAATATACAAGATGGCCACCAATGTAAATTTAGAAAAATAACTTTGAAATGATTACTTTTGAACCAGTTCACCTACAATCAAGTGTAAAAACATTATTCACACTGAATCAAATATGGGGAATCCTATTCTAACATAACTTTGGTGCAAGAATGTCGTTTTGACAAAAATCAACGATGGAAGCCATATGATGGAGTGAACAGAAACATATAATGGCACCCTGGCAATTAATTATTCATGATAACAAGTTCTATCTATCTTTAGTAACAGCAACTACATGGTATGAAAACAAAGTTCTTAAACAGTGAAAAGTTATCACGTTATCTTATATAAATCGGAGCTTTCAGAATCACTGTATTGGGTAGAATCAGATTCCGAATTGACGAATTATCACATTTGATTTGCCATCATCTGATTCACACTAACTTTCATAAGCTTCTGCCAGTGAAGACAGGGTAACCGGAAGAGCAGGACGTGTATAGCGGACAGGGCCACAGCGGTCACCCACCAACTCCCATCCATGTCCGAGTGGAAATGGATGCTGCTTCACGATAGGGTGAGGCACAAGATAGGCCAAGTAGTTGGCACGCAGCATATGTTGGCGGAGGCTATCTCCATCAGGATGAAGACGCATAAATGACTTCTTTTTCATGGTCTTCCGCTTAGTGGCATCCACAGAGGGGATTTTATTATCACCATAGACCGCTTCGCACGTAAACTGGAAGAGTCTATTTATCATTTCTCCCTCTATGACGAAATTTACTCCGCACTGGTCAAGCTGCTGTCTCGCTATAGGGCCCTTCGCCATCTTGAAATATAGGGATATCTTACCCTTGCCGTAGAAACCGAAGTTTGCATCACAACCGGTCATACAACGCAACTGCACAATATACAGACTTCCATCTCGTCAGCAACCAGTCCACTACAAAAGATCTTGTCCTAATTTTCTCTTAATGCAAGGCATACCAGGTAGGCCTAGCTGATGTGAGAGGAATGCAGCCGCTACATCAGTATCAGCTGCATCAATTACAACAGGGTTATTACAGTCATACTCCCATTGTCACCCTTGATGGTATGACCCGTAGCAAGAAGCTCATTGCATGTGCGGATCCAGAGGGGGGGTCAGGGGGTCATGACCCCCCCTGGAATTTGGCGAAAAAAGGGGTTATCAAAAAGAATGCTGGTTATGTCCCATATAAGCTGCGCCATTCGTCCCTGTATGCCACGACAAACCATTTGTTTTATTTAGTCCTTCATGGTATGACATGTATCTGCATGGATCCAGGGGTGGTCAGGGACCTGACTCCCCCTGAAATTTGGCGAATAAAGGGGTTAAAGATCGGAATCCCCCCTGGGAAAAATATCTGGATCCGCGCTTGCATTGTCATAAGCTAGGAATAGGTATAAGGTATCCTAACATGCTTCTGCTTCGAGATATCTGGGCTATGCTCAGTGTGTCCCAGTGAGATCACAGAGGGGAATCCCAGTGTAAGCATCATTGACAACGATGACTTCCACAACGAGACTCTGACAGGTGGGAGCACTGCACAGTGTACTAATTGGATGTCATTGCGGGGTGTCCAAAAAACGTGCGCAGGATGAGGTCGAAACAAGCATGGACGACAACCAGGATACGAATGAACGTATCAAAGAGTCCAAGACTGTTTCAAAGGCATTTACAGAGAAAGTATCCTTGATGCAGGTTGTCAAACCATACAAAACTATCCAGCGTGGTGAACCTCCCATCCGCCCAGAGTCTGACTATGAATCACCCGGTACAGAGGCGCAGTGTAAGCGGTATATTATTCATGTACTTGCTCGTATAGGTCGGAAAAGTGACAGCCCTGATGCACAAAGTCAGAGTATATCCACTTATTATGGGTTCCATGCTTGCATGAAAGTGCAAACAGAGAGGAGCAAGGCGAATTACCATATGTCATACAGTCAAGCTCCTAACAAATCCGTTGTTAATGACGTCATGGATAAGCTTTCTACTATCATTATCACTAAACACATGTCATTTGTCTTCTTGGTGGGAGATCATCACGTAATGGACTCTTCCAGTTTACGCGAGAAGAGGTCTATGGGGATAGGAAAAGCCCCTCTATGGCTGAAGTTCGTACAAGTATGTGCAAGATCATGAAAAAGAAGTTATTTATGCGACTTCCTCCTGATGGAGATAGCCTCCGCCAACATATGCTGCGTGCCAACTACTTGGCCTATCTCGCGCGTCACCCTGCCGTGAAGCCGCATCCATTTCCACTCAGACATGGATGGGAGTTGGTGGGTGACCACTCTGGCCCTGTCCGCTATACACGTCCTGCTCTTCCAGATACCCTGTCTGCACTCAAGAGGAAGCTTATGAAAGCTTGTGTGAATCGAATGATGGCGGATCAAATGACGAGCATGGGGCGATAATTCGTCGGAATCTGATTCTACCGAATACGGTGGTTCTGAAAGCTACAATTCAGTTAGATAACGTGGTAACTTTTCACTGTTTCAGAAGTTTGTTTTCATATCATGTAGTAACAGTTACTAAAGATAGATAGAACTTATTATCATGAACAATGAATTACCAGGGTGCCATTTTATGTTTCTGTTCACCCCATCATATGGCCTTCATCGTTGATAATTTTGTCAAAGCGACATTCTTGCATCAAACTTATTTCAGAATATGATTACCCATATTTGATTCAGTGTCAATAATGTATTTACACTTGATTGTAGGTGATCTGGTTCAAAAGTAATTATTTGAAAGGTATTTTTTTTTCAGATTTACATTGGCGGCCATATTGTATATTTTTGTCAAAAATACATTTAGTGTAAATTTAATGTAAGAGTCAGGTTTAGCATGATAGATTCTGTCAGAAAAGTGTATTTACGCATGCTTTTAGGCTATTTTCTTCAAAAGTTATTAAAATTTTATTTTTCAACATTACGCTGGCGGCCATCTTGATCATTTTGGTCAGAATAACATTTTAGTGTAAAACTAATGTCAGAAATGAATTCAACGTGATAGATTCCGTATGAAAAATGTATTTACTGTTGATTGTAGATGATTTTGTTCAAAAGTAATCATTTTCAAGTTAATTTTTCAAATTTGCGTTGGCGGCCATCTTGTATATTTTGGTCAAAAAGACATTTAAACGTACAATTAATTTGAGAATCAGATTTCCCATGATAGACTCGTACAATTAATTTGAGAATCAGATTTCCCATGATAGACTCAGTCAGAAAAGTGTATTTATATTCGACTTTAGGCTTTTTACTTCAAAAGTTATTTAGATTTTATTTTTTTCAACATTACACTGGCGGCCATCTTGAAAATTTTGGTCAAAACAACATTTAAGTGTAAAACTAATGTCAAAAACGGATTTCTCGTGATAAATTCAGTCTGAAAAGTGTATTTACACTTGATTGTAGGTGATCTGGTTCAAAAGTTAATTTTTCAATATGGCGGCGGCGGCCATTTTGGATTTGGCCCTATAGCAAAAAACGCCAGCAAAATCTCGAGGGGCATGGTTTCTAATTTTTTTCTAAAAGGTCTATAGATGTCAAATCAATCGTCAAAACATGTTAGCCAGAGAATGGTCACGGGATTGGGGTATTGGACCCAACTATAAGTTTTATATTAATGCTTTATTGCCAAAATGTTTTAATGCTATAAAACTCTTTTTAAATTTTGAAATAGATGTGGTGGAGTTTATTGGATATAGCATGGGAAAAGTGTAAAATGGATTTTAAACAGGGAATTAATTACGGTCAGGCGATACAAGCCTTACTGTACTGTTGGACGCTGAGGTGTGTAGGTAAACGATTTAATCAATTTACCAAGTTACATGTACATAATATTTTCTGTCTTGTTTAACCCCTTCCCAAATGACGCAGCGTTGTGATTGTCCAAATGTAAAGTTGCTATTGATTGCAAAATTAAGCTTATCAATAAAACTGAAAACTTACAATGCAAAAGCATGAAAACATTTAGATCTAATGAAGGGAAGAAAATTCAGGTCATCATCATTTTTTCTCGCATTGTCTTAAAGAGGCCTTTTATTAGGGATGCCAGAACTAGGGCTTGTTGAGAAAAGGGTTAATTACTAATTGGGTCTTCGTATATGAAATTAATATGTTCTCTCTTAAGAGTAGGTTAAATAAAAATGAGAAACAAATCCAACATAAATTATATCACTGTAGAAAAACAAGAAATTGCTCTAAACTCATTTGTTTGCAGCTTACAGTTTTGTACTTTAATTCTTGCTATTTGTTATTGTTCCCTGACTTTAAAGTATGAAAACTAATTTAATATTTAGTTTATTGAACCAAACTTGTGCAATTTCGATATTTCCAAGTTTCTTTATTTTCAATTTTCGAATGGATTCCAAACTAGTCTAGGCGGATTCTAGATCGGCCTAGCCAAATTGGAATTCCATTCTGGCCTAGACCGATCCAGAATCTGCCTAGACCAAACTAGAATTCTAATCTGGACTAGTCCAAACTAGAATTCCAGTTTGTCCTAGACCGATTCTCGATCGGCCTAGGCCGATTCCGGATCGGCCTAGATTCCATTCTGGACTCCGACATATACATCGGCTGACTTGAAAACATCTTGGTTCATAACGAACTACAGTGGTACTTCAGAAACTAACGGTAAGTTGCCATTATCTCGTAAAGTCCCTACATATAAAGTCATCTGGGACACGTCACAGTTCCATCAAAGGCTCAAAATATGATAACATTCCGCGTTATATTCTTGCCTTAAACCTTAATATGGTGCGTTATGTCCATTTTTTAGGTTCTGCTTGATGTAAGTGAAAGAGGTTTCCATCATACGTTTTCATGATCTTAAGACATTGCTCTAATCATTTAACTTTGATGGACAGCTGTAAAATTAAAAATAATAGGAAAAATGGCGACTTAAATTTTCAAAATTTTGAACCCGTAATTTTACAAATGGACATAACTTTTTTAATAATCATCATACTTTTATAAAATTTTACATGTACATTTACAGGAATAGTACACACCGATTGTCATAATTATTTTTCGGCAATTTTCATATTTAGAGGTTGCTCTATAAGCAAAGCTCAAAAAGCTCTAATTCGAGTTAGAGCCCGAGATATTGCATTTGAAATAATTGAATTGTCACAGAATATTAGCCAAAGGCCGGACAATATAGAAAAACAAAAAATCGTGATATTGTGTATTGTACTAAGACTGCAATAGAGAGAAAAAGATTGGTGGGTGGGGAAATCGTGGTGTTTTATTCTATCAGACGAAAAAAATCCACGTAGAGCTCTAGATATTGCATTAATAATAATCTAGGTCCCACAAAATGTAAGACAAAGGCTAGACCTTGATGAAAAACTAAATCTCATGACATTTAAAAATGCGCATGACCAAATCACAGAGGAAGAAAGTGGTGGGTGGGGTAAATAATTGTGTTTTGTTTATATAACGTTTGGCCATTATACTTATTCAATAAACTGAACTTTATGAATCAGAACATTAAACGGGTCAATGACAAAACATGCACAAACAATTCAGTAAAGTTTTCTTTTGATTGGTTTATATTTGTAGCTTATTTATAGTGAAAGAAAAGTAAAAAAAGGCAACTTCACATTCTAAGCCTATATTAACTTTAGATTTGTGATTCCGATCAATAAAAAAATGCACATATGCAAGATCAGATGGTCCACAACATTTCGTCAAAATTTTGTTGAAAGCGGCAATTTTGAAAAGTTCAATGGCACATTACTCTAGACGTTACATTGCTATTCAGATTGCTATTCAGATGAAAATTTCACTGATGCAAGCTTTTATAGTCATCAACACAATGTATAAGTTTTCTTAGTCAATATGCGTTGCTGAAAAAATGCTGAAAATGCAATTTTGTAAAATTTCAAGAGCAAATTATTCTATATGTTTGATTTTGATCAAGCTAACAATCGCCCTTACGCAAGCTTCCAATTTCTTATAAGTTTCGTCTAAATTGGTAAATATTTGTGGTTCGAAAAGGCAATTTTGTCAAATTCAATGGCACATAACTCTAGCTGTGATGTTCCAATTAAGCTAAGGAATCACATGTTTGAAAGATCTTAAAGTGAAGTTTTATATAATTGACCAATATTTGTGGCTGAAATAAAGCCGTATATGCAATTTTGTCTAAACCAAGGCACATAACTCTGAATGCTTGATTCCAATCAAGCTAAAAATCACTCTTAAGCAAGATCCCACGGTCACCAATATTTCTTCCAAATTTCGTCTTAATTAGTCAATAGTGTTGACTGTTATAGTAACAACAAGACCAAAAAGCGAATTTAGTCAAATTCAAGGGTTTATAACTCGGGATCAAGCTAAAAATCACACTGATGCAAGATCTTACAGTACCCAAATTTCTGTCCAAAATTTCGCTCAATTCGTCCATAAATTTTGTAGATTTAAGAGGCAACAGAAAGTTTAGACCTGTTATTTTGATAAATTCAAGGACACATAACTCCGACTGTTTGCGTCCGATCAAGCTAAATAGAATCACAGTTTTGTCATAATTGATCGATATTTGTGGTAATTATAGAGAAAACGTGGTTGAAAAGGAAATTTTGTCGAATTCCAGGGCCCATCACTATGGATGTAAGACTCCGACCAAGCAAATATTCCACTTATGCAATGTCTTATAGTCACAAATGTTTTGTCCAAGTTTTGTTTCAATTGGTCAATATTTGTGGCTGAAAGAGGGAAAATAAAGTCAAAAATGGAAATTTTGTTGCACATAACTCTAGACATGAAATTGCAATTGAACAAAAAAAATATCTGAAGCAAAGTCCTACAGTCACCAACATTTTGTAAAAAGTTTTGCTATAATTGGTCAACATGTGTTGCTATTATGGCGAAGATAGAGTGAAAAACGGTAGTTTTTGTCAATTTCAAGGGCACATAACTCTAGATGTGAGATTCAAGCTGAAAGATACATCCATGCAAGGTCTTGTCATGACCAATGTTTTATCAAGGTTTTGTCAAGACGTTTCAAAATTTGTAGATGATATAGTGAACAAAAAGACAAAACACTTATTTTTTACATTCAAGGGCAGATAACTCAGGATTTTCTGCTTCAATCAATCAACAAATATGTAATATGGGGAGATCAGATACGGACAACATATCATAAAAGTTTCCATTGGTGTGATAATTAGGTGAACACGAAATTATATGGGGAAACTAAAGAAGAACGCGTTGAATAAAAACAAAACTTTTATGACGTCATATATACTCGGCAAAACTGCTAACGCATCACTCAGATCTTTGTTAATAATTTTTTTAACGAATCTACAGAATACCTTCAAAATTTGCACATGCTGACTACCACCATTTGATAAGAGATCTATGAAATTTCATAGTAAATGTTACAGTATCTTATGAAATATTGAACTTTTAATAAGGACACCCTTAATTCTAAAATTCATAAAGTCTGAAATTTGATTAAAATGGAAAATTCACGCATAACTTTCAAACCTTTTGCATTGGCTGAAAGAGTTTCTGTTTACAAAAGTTACCCTTCAAAAAACGAACCAACGGCTTTAACATTTTTATGGGCGCGTAATGTAATCCCACAGAGGCATTGTTACATCACTAGTGTCGTTAGTGTCATTGTTGGCGTCGACGGCGACGTCAGTTACGTAGACAAAAACGTATCGGTCTATATCTTATGAACTGTATAAGATGCAGTCTTGACATTTCACACATAGACAGGCCCTAACAAGACCTTTCACCCAACACTAAAAAATTGACCTTGTGACCTTGACCTTGAACAATTGACATTTTCTTTCAAAAAGGTGCATCTATGCAAGCTACGTTGTCCCGGAACAGCCCTTGTTATGTTTGATAGAAAATTGATTTTTTCAGACTTTAATTTCACAATTAACCAGCTTTCAAAATCAATTCAAACAAAAATGATTGAAAAGGATCACAAGTTACAGGAGCCGAAAAACTGTTTTGGCCCCCTTTGGTATGACACGGTCACATAAGAAAGAAAACTTAGAAATAGTTTTATGAATGAGTGCAGAAACTTGTGGGATAAGCATTTGCTTAATTATAAATCTACATCTTTGACAATAAAGAAGCTATGCAATTTTTAAAAGTGATGCGTTAGCTCTTTTGCTGAGTATATAAAGTTCATCTTAAGGCCCACGGCTGTCCATCAAACTTTTTTGGTAATGTATACTTATCCTCTTTACGAATCCATTTGATTTAAACCTCTTTCACTTACATCAAACAGAATTACACAACGCACCGTACTACCTGTTCTAAGTCATCGGTTAGACAAAATATGTATACGTGTAGGGCCTACGTACATGTATAATATTCTTTTAAACTGATCCTTTGATAGGGTTTAATTCTGCATGCAGGGCTCTAATATCAAAACATTCTTTACAAATGAGAAACGGCTAATCAGGCGGAATATCTCGTAATAAATAAGACAAGTAGGTCACGCAGTGCGCTATCAAGAAATTTACCAGAAAAGCATACTTTGACCCGCGGGGTTGCAGTTTCACCGGCACGAAAAGCATGCACGAGACGGCGTGTGCACGTGCTCTTTTTAAGTTTCTGTGATCTCGTTTTATCTCGTGATATTATCTGGCGCGTGCCATCCTTTCTGTTGTTGCTATAATTACATTTTTATTCAAGGGCAGAAAATTCAAGAACGAAAAGAGTTATCTGAATTCCGTAAGTGGTGTGCACAACTAGACATAATGGAGATTCATTGTGGCAAGTTTGATCAAATTCGGATCAAAACTATAGGAGTTGCGCACACAAGAAATTGTTCACGGACGGACGGACGGACAGACGACCGGGGCCATAACATAATACGACCTTTGGGGCGTATAAAAACTTGTGGCCAACATGTATCCAGTCTAGATCATCATTTTCTTACGCAGTTTGTTCAAGATGCATACTGTTCTATGATGTTTTTCCGTATCCTGTGACCAGACTATGTACATGGGTACAGTCTGGTCTTGACCTATTGTTGCCTAAAATGATAGTTTATAGAATATGCCTAACCATTCCTCAGACCTTAAAATGATTTTTTTTTTCATTTTTGCCCAATTTCTATCAGAAAGTACTCGGATGCATTTGATTCTGTACATTTTAAAGGACATTTTTAACTTTCGATTTGAGTTTGTATTCTTCGCTATTTCACAAGGTCCTTACAGTGTTTAGACCCTTCTTATATATGATTCGTTGTAGCGAAAGACGTAGATTGTTCGCTGTAACATTTCAGCAAAGGTTCGCCAAACTTCGTAAAACGAGAAACTATTATTCAACCTGTTAATTGCGCTGCATCGATTCCAGACCTAGTTTCCCTCTCAATTTACATAGGGAATTTACATTTTCTCGCTAACAATATAGATCTCTTATACGTCGATAGCACACAATCGTCTAAAACCATGAAACCGCGGCTTTAACTCTTTTCCAAAAAAGACCTGATTTTACTCAGATGGCAACGTCGATAGCTTGAAACCAAGGAGAGCCTTTCCACTTTGGCTCGATAAGTGACAGGATCAAAATCGCTAATGCACGGATCCAGATTTTCCGAGGCGGGGGAGGACTTCGTGTATCTTCAGCGTCATCCCTTGTGCCTCGCCGATGGAGGGTCTTAAAATCCGGATACCCCCATTAATATCCCGTCGACACGGAAAACGGGGGCGGGTTTGCACGAAGTGTTTGTATCTACTGTTTATCTAACCCTTTCCCAAACGGCAAATTTTTTGGCTGATCCTCTTCAAA
This sequence comes from Fragum sueziense, assembly GCA_963680895.1. Taxonomy (NCBI): domain Eukaryota; kingdom Metazoa; phylum Mollusca; class Bivalvia; order Cardiida; family Cardiidae; genus Fragum; species Fragum sueziense. The sequence continues at coordinate 5,112,034 of OY804593.1, read as the reverse complement.
AACTGCCATAAATGACAAAATGGAAGTTATTAAAGATAGGATTTGTGTAAAATATAACATAGAAAATATTGAGACAAAAGGAGAAACTGCTGGTTATCAGCAGTTTCTTCTTTTGTTTCAATGTTTTTTCAAGCCGATTCTCTTAATGACGTCAAAACCAGGTCTTGTTTGAGAAAGGGTTAATGTGATGGTTCGAATCTTGAATGTGTCTTACACATGCAAGATTCAAACCAACGTATGCGAAATTATATTGCAAATACAGAACTATTTTCCTTTGTTTACAAAGGTAAAAGTAAACATGTGCCATAATCTCGTGACCGGACTATTACACTGGTGGTGAACTCGGCCAAAGCGACGGACGTTTTTCGCTACAACAAGGTACAGATATTTTGCGTTTAAATGTGAGTTTCAAGATCTGATTGGATAGTTTTTTGGAAGCAAATTTTCCAAATTTGCTTCTCTTAGCAGCCATGCGTCTCTGCACTTTACCATTCTCTGCATACCACACAACATCTTCCGGTCTTCCTCACTATAAATAGTTCTATCAAAAGCAAAGATTAATGAGGTAACAGTCATTCGAATATTCAATATGTAAGTCTGAAGTTATGTGTAGATATTGAATTGTGTGACTGAAAATGAAACATTCAATTAATCATGTCTCTGAGAGATGAAAAGATTCACGTAGTAATTTGCTTTATTATGGTTCAAAGAATTAGTCCAATGGCCTTCCTTGTAAATGGGTCAGTCGAGTTTACTGAACTATGAAATATATTCAGCTTACACAAACGATTAATATGCATGAAGTTGTGCTAAAAATAAATACAACTCCATCATGAAATCAAAGTATGCAAGGTATTCTGGATAATCAAAGTACTTAATCAAAATACTCTACGAATCAAAGTATTCAAGGTATTCAAATGGATAATCAAAGTACCTAATCAAACTACTCTATTTCTGGCCCCGGTTTCTCGAAAAAACTTAAGTATGTTCTCAAATCTGAGCACAGTGCTCAAATTGCATGAAATCCACGTGAACTTCAATGGAATACCCTTCAACGTTGGAGAGTATCCCTTTGATGTTGAGCATGTTCTCATGAGAATATACTTAAGTTTTTTTCGAGAAACTGGGACCTGGACAGGCTTACATTTTTGAAAAATTTGCTTCCAAACAGTACTGTCAGTACTTTGATTTCTAATAGGCCTAACAATGATTTGTTCATAAAATAGACCGGGTTTACCGATACGTATTGATAAACCGTCTGTGTTGTTATAAAATCTCATAACTACGGCTTTATCGAAGCCGTAGTTACGATATTTCATAACAACACAGACGGAATACTATGATCGCGAAAAAAGGTCCCACGCTTTGGCCGAGTTCACCACCAGTGAATTAGCTACATACATGTAGTTTACGTACGAATATTTCATTTGAGTAGGCATAGAGAATGAAATATAAGAGCCATAAAATTCAACATATGCCTGTATGATAATAACATTGGTGACGTGTATCACTGGGTAACATTAATTTTCAAGTTGTCTTGACAATATTTAAATCCTTCTAAATCTCGTTAATCCATTTGTATGGTTTCGTTTTCGAAAACAACTACATTTTTTAAAATCGGCTTAAAACTTGACATTTATGTTTCGGTATGGTAAGCCTAGTCCTACTTTTAAAATGCGCCCATATTTCGAAGCCATAGTTGGATCATCTAAGACGGTTAGACCACCAAAATGTTTTAGATTCAGTTTTTATACATGTTAAGCATATCTAGAGTTAAGTCTTTCCGTTGCACAACAAACAATCCGATTGACCGAGGCATACGTCTCGTTCAGTCAAGTGACTTGTAATGCAAATATTTGTGAGCACATCCCGTGATATTTTTTTCTTTTAAAAGTATTATAAATTAAGCTTACAGCACTCCCATACTCACAGTATGGTAGGTACGCAGTTGCCTCCCTTTACTGTACACAGACATGCATTCCAAGATGGCGGCAGGAAACAGCACAGCACGGTAGGTGGTCGATTCACGAGACTATATCGTTTTTGTATCTGCATGTAGGACGCTGAAGTGACGTTGTCCCAGTCACATACATGTTTTTCTTTCATTCACTACATGTCGTCACCTCGGCCAGTTCCTACATTTCATAAACTTTGGTGTCGAATCCAATGGCCACAACGACGAGCCATCTCAAGCGAGACTCGGCACGATTTCGTTTGATTTCTAGCGTTTTCACTTTATGGTTTGCTAATTATTTGGCAGATTTGTAAAGTTTGAAGCAGTGAATTTCGATATTTATCAACATGTTTGTTGAAATTGAGGTTTTCCTGGCCAAATTTTGATGTTAAAATTTTCGCTACTGTACATAGACATGCAATGCATGAAAACTACACTGTACATAGAGATGTACGGTAAAAAGTGTTCATAGAGATGCTCAAAATTCAAACCAAACACTGTACACAGAGATCATTAACAATATGTACATAGTCTCAACCTCATTCTCAAAAGAAAGAAACTTTCTTAATGTAGGCAATTCAAAAGCATTTGTTTTTAAATGATATAGGATATCTAAAAATGGGCAATTCTTCATGAAAGTTGCCTTGCCGTGTGATTACTTTTCATTCATTCAGCATATTCATGGTATAACAATGACCACTAAACTTTAGTTTATTTGCTCACATAACATTGACTTCACATTAAGCCATGCGATTATTAATTGGCGTATTAGTTTTCTTATTATCTTAACTTATAACTAGTAAGGAGCTATTTATACATACTGGTCAAGTCATTAAATATGAACGTTCACCTTTGCAGATAAAATCAAAATGTATTTGTTTTGAAAGAAAATAAAAAAATCGTCCCTTGACAGCCAGAAGTGGCTATCAGCAGTTAAATTTTAACTGCTGATAGCCACTTCTGGCTGTCAAGGGACAAAATGCTGCTTTGCACGGAATTTTCACAATATTGTAAAAATTCCCTGCATACTTTGTGTATTTTTCTACTTGTAAATTAACATTGACAATGATAGTAAAACGGCAATAGGTCTTTGGAAATTTACGTGAAGAAATGTTACGTTTCACATTATGTTTTGATGAAAGATACGACTGTGATAGAAAATGGACTATATGCCTCCCTGGCAATTACGAAGATAAACTATCTTGGCGTCGTTAATGCAGAAATAAACAAGGTTTGTGACTTGATCATTGTAATACGTGGGAGCAATTCAGGGACATGTTTGTGTCCTTGTTTGACTACAATGTTGATACATTTTTGTATTTTTTGATACCAAATATACCAATAGTTTGCTTACATTTATATGAAAAAATGTTTATAACCAAAATGCACAGTTTGATTTGCGTGTCAGTATATATTGGGCGATTACGATTTTTAACGCGTGCGGGTACGGGTACGTGCAAGCTGTCAAATAGATAAAACTTTTTTCAGACGGAATTTTCTCCTTACAATATGGCATAATACTATGATATTCAAGATGTAACGCTAATCATTTTGGCATGATATTCTAGTTCATGTAAGATCTGGATCTACTCTGTTCCATAGTACATTACAGGTAAAAATGGATAAGGGGTTTAGTTCTAGGATAGTATGTCACTTGATTCAACTATGGACTCGTATTAAATATGTGAATATGTTGATCTTACCATACAGGAATCAACTTTTTATGCTCCCCGAAGGGAGAGGATATAGCGGCCGATTTGTGTGTCCGTCTATCCGTCTGACCGTCCGTCATTCCGTCAGTCCGTCCGGAACTGTTTTCCATAACCCTTGGACCGAATTAAATGAAACCTACGATGTGAACTTCTTATGATATTGCGTGGATGGACTTTTCCTGTTTTTTGGATTTGAGGCCTGGTCACGGGAAAGGGGACTTAGGGGAAAATACAGTTTTTCTCTAATTTCTCCTACTCTAATGGTCAGTATCAAATAAAATATCATATTTGAGTAGCAAACCAGATGCCCTTGAGGATAAACTATTAGATATAAGTGTATGTCATGGAAAAAGGGGCTTAATGTTTGTAAGCTTTACGTTAGCTCCAACATAGAGAAATCGAAAGAAAATTCTTTAAAAAATCAACCATTGTGCCAATTTGAACCAAACTTGGAGGGAATATGCCGTTGGAATTATTTTTAATGCCTGTTTGTGACAAGCATTCATCGGGGAGCATAATCCGTCTCTGACGGCTCTTGTTTAACAAAATAAAAGTTTTTCTTACTCATAAATGTCTCAAAGCAGCAGAAAGTAATGACGTCATATGATGACGTTTACATAATTTCTACCCATACACGTACCTGTACCCGTATGTGTTTGAAATCGTAACATGTCGAATGACACACTTTTCAATCACACTTCTCCCTATGGTGTAAGAGAGACGAGCGCCATTTGTAAGCTGCCCCACATTTACTGCACACATATTTTAAAACATGCCTGTGCATAGAGTCGTGATGGTTTTTACGTTCACTTGGCCATGTGAAGCATTGGTCACAATTTTCACATAAATTTTGTATGGCCGACGGACCTGGACATCAGGTTGCTCGCATTTCTGTACATGATTTTTGAAGGACCTTATATTTATGTAAGTCTTTCTGCATAGGTCGCAAACTAATTTGTCTGCAGCACGGCATGACCTTAAATGGTTTTCCAAATCTAGCCTTTTTATATACTTCTTGTCGCACTGTGTAAAGACATGTGGCTGTTCATTATTATGTATCTGAACATGTCTTTTCAGAGTGATCTGACTCTTGAAGTTCTTTCCACATGTATGACACAGCCGTTCGTCAAGTTTATGGAAAGAAGCCTCCATCGCATCGATGACCTAAGTACTGAAATGCAATAAATACAAGAGGTGTAACCTATTGGTCAACAAGAGTTGTCTGCGGACAACGTAGCTCGCCTATACAAGAGCTTGTCACAAAATAAGAAGTTCAATGTCAAAGATCAAGGTCACTAGGTCAAAGGTCATGGTCTCCAGGTCAATGTCATGACATGAGGTATCCATATGTGAAATATCAAGGCTCTATCTGTAATAGTGCATGAGATATAGGCCAGGTTAAAGTTTTTTAAAAGTAGGTCAAACTCCAAGGTCAATGGATCAAAGGTCATGGTCCCAAATGAAAGGTTTTGCCGGGAGGTATCCATGTGTGAAGTATCAAGGCTGTATCTCTAATAGTGCCTGAGATATAGACCAGGTTAAAGTTTTTGATGACGCGACGCCGACGCCGACACTAGGGCTGTGACATTAGCTCCCCAAACATAAAGTCCCGGCTCGCTAAAAAGCGGTAGTCCTTTTTGTTGTTTATCTGTGCATTTCAAGCACAACAGAATTTATTTTAATAATCATTGTTGTACCTTAGCAATTCATATTATCCACATACAGTATATGGTTTTATCAGATTGAGACTTTGTAGTTAAATGATCTCTGTGTACAGTGTTTGGTTTAAATTCTGAGCATCTCTATGTACACATTTTACCGTACATCTCTATGTACAGTGTAGTTTTCATGCCTTGCATGTCTTTGTACAGTAGCGAAAATTTTAACATCAAAGTTTGGCCAGGAAAAAACTCAATTTCAACAAACAAGTTGATAAATATCGAAATTTAGTGCTTCAAACTTTACAAATCTGCCAAATAATTAGCAAACCATAAAGTGAAAACGCTTGAAATCAAACCAAATCGAGCCGAGTCTCGCTTCAAAATGGCTCGTCGTTGTGGCCATTGGATTCGACACCAAAGTTTATGAAATGTAGGCACTGATCGAGCAGACGACATGTGGCGGATGAAAGACAAACATGTATGTGACTAGGACAACGTCACTTCAGCGTCCTATATGCAGATACACAAACGATATAGTCTCGTGGATCGACCACCTACCGTGCTGTGCTGTTTCCTGCAGCCATCTTGGAATGCATGTCTGTGTACGGTAAAGGGAGGCAACTGCGTACCTACCATACTGTGATACTAAGACAAGGTTAAAGTCTGTAGATAAGTGTATAGTTGATTTATTCTGTCTATGTGGCTGACATTGAACATTGTTTATGTCACATTTAGACACGTAAATCTTATTTCAAATGAGCTGTCATAAACTGAAATAAACATTACACTCCCTAAAAATAAATGTGTTTCCGTTCGCGCGCAAGATTTATGACGTAGCTTAAACAAAGCAAGGGCTCTGTGTACTTGCAGACATAAAGGGACCCATTCTAGGTTGTCGGAGGTAAAAAGATATTCAAGAAATATCGTATGGAATGGTCAACATGCATAGCTAGTTTATATCTGTCCAAGGAAATTTCAAACAAAATTTAATTAGTCCTTCGAGATCAAGTCTGTGTATAATTAGCTGACCCGCAATATATATTCATAGATACATTGCGGGAAACTAAATATTGATAGTGAAATATACTGAGAGGCAAAAATAAGTATACACCATAGTTCTTCCATGTTTTCTAAGAAAACGATAAATAGATTATATACGATTTTTAATCGCCACTGAATGTGGTCGTTTGTTGATGTAGCCTTCTCCGCCTCTCCGTCTATCCGATCTTCCTTCCGTTGCGAAGGTGTTTTCATAACATACAGCGTCATCGAAAAGGGGGATTTAATCAATTGACTAATGCAATCATTTACGTTGACTTAACCGCTACAATTATGAACGGATTTGGATAAAATTTTCACAGAAAGTGCCTAGTCATCTAAGACCATGCGAAGACGGTTATTGCTTTTCCGTATTTCGACGAGTCGTGGAAAAGGGGACTTGATGCAAACAAGATATCTGACATTACTCCTCCTCAATTTGTCGACGGATTTTGATTAAATTTGAGCAAAATATCCATAGCCACCTGACTAAGTGTATAAAGTGTAACGTTTCTTTCATATCATGCTGCGTCGTAGAAAAATGGGACTTAATGCAAAAAATGGCATAATAATCGATTTCTACCTGCCACCAAAAAATCATGTGATAATATTAGAGAAAATTGAACGTTGTGATTTGTTGTGACAAAGAACAAAGAAATTCAATACGGAGTAACGGCAGTATTTGACGCTCCACTAAGTCGCCCTTGCAACTTATGCAAAATAGGCATGTAGCCAAAGTATGAGTAGTCAGGTAGTTTCAGGTAAAAATATCAATACTGTATTATTGGTTTATGGGTAGAAATTAAAAGTAAAAAAATTGAGCCGATATGATGAGAATTAAGGGAGATATTGACAAACAAAAAGTGTATACTTTTTTTTGCCTCTCAGTATATTTTTTTGGCCCTATATTATGCAAAATACCACACAGCAATGCAAACTCTGACTGTCTCCATGTTGTTTAGATCCCTGGAAACCTAGCATGGGCCCCTTTAGGCCTAATGTATTCCATCAGTCATTAGATATCAAATACTTCGTGAAACTTCGGGCTTTATCCGTAGCAACAGAAAATGACGAGGATATCCCGCGTAGAAAGTGGAAAATGTTGATAACCAGCATTGTTCTCCATTTCCTTCAATGTTTTCTGTACTAAATCATTCACAAAGTCAGTCGATACAGCTTTGAAATTCGACCACTCTCAAATTTTGTCGTTTGGGGAAAGGGTGTTCAATACTGTCATGATATCTATGAAACTCGTTTATATTTGAACCTTTGTGAATGTATAATTTATACCATTTGGTATTTATAAATCATATTTAATACAAATGATTCATTTACGGCACGTCTGAACAAAGGAATATTCGCTTTGTATACGTAATTTCACTTTCATTCATGAAATAGTACTTCCTTGTCAAAATTTAACCCTTGCCAAACAAGACCTGATTTAGACGTCACGAGCAGAAATGCTTTGGAAAACATTGAGACAAAAAAAGAAAATGCTGAATAAGAATTTTCTTCTTTTGCCTCAATATTTTCTGTGCTATATTTGACGTTTTTTTGCCTTTTTTCAAGGTCTATTATTGTAATTTGCAACAGGTATTCAATTGGACCACTCTAAAATTTTGCTATATAAGAAAGGGTTAAAGCCAAGTACAACGTAGGCCTATATTGTTCGTTCGATCACTTATATAAATCGAGTTCACCATCTCCCAAACGACAAAAGAGGAATGTTTTAAATCAAAAGATGTTTCAAACAGAGAAAACGATGTTGTTTATTGGAATCCAAATGCAGCTTACGTTTACATCTGCTAAAGCTTTGGAAAACCAAAAGCCTGTTCTGTTATGTGCGTCTAAAAGCGACATCGTTTAGGAAATGATAAACCCGTTTTAAGCAAAATTGGCATAAGTTTTGTTTTCATTTGGAGAAAAGAGATATCTCAAAATATACAAGACACAACTACGCAGTTTTCCACGATTAACATTTTATATATGTAATAATTATGTACAGAACAAAAGACACGAGAAAACGTTTAACAGAATCACAAAATTATCACGACTTCGATAACGAACAAAATAAATTCAATGATAAAAAGCAATGAAGGAATAAAAAGAAATTCCAACTTTTTAAAAAAAGCAAGAAGACCGGACCATAGATAGAAGGAACAAACTAAAGGCATTCAAATATTGTTAATCCACAGTCACGCTTAAATGCTGTAGCTAGTCTATTAACCCATTATCACAGTCATACTTTTTGACGCCGATCAAGAAACATTCATGGGAAAACATTGTGGAAAATAAAGAAATTGCTTTTGACAAGCAATTTCTTCATTTTCCACAAAGTTTTCTATCCGGAAAGACCAAAATATAGAAATATCAAGCACATGGAATTGTCGTCTGCATTAACCTTGAATCTTATAGTGTCTGAAATTTTGCTATTTTTAATGGGGTTAAAACATTCCCAACTAAGTTTAAAGACCCATCAACATAGGACTTGTACAACAATTCATATGTTTTGCATTTTGAAATACAACTGTCTTTTACACAGGGTCAATGTATGTTATTTAAGGATTACAACCCCACATTAGATACCAAACACTTCGTGCATCTTCGGGCGTCATCCGTGAAAACGGAAATTAACGAGGGAAACCTTCCTCTGTTTTCGGGCATAATCCGTAACAACAGAAATTGACGAGGGACACCCTCGTCAATTTCGGTTGATACGGATGACGACCGAAGATGCATGAAGAGTTCTATAGTTAATGATGGGGTTTGATCCTAAATTTATGGCAGCTAATAGTTAAAATAGCTTAAGTCGTAACGTTTTTAGCACACTCTTTAATACATCAGTCAAAAGACAGAAAGTGTAAAAACAAACATTAATTTAGCAGACGTGAAATGTCTACAGGTTAGAATTATAAGCGGTTTAAAAGATGAGAGTTCATTTATTCATTTACTTCCCTCCCAAACAGTATGACAGTCAACCAATATCATAATCACAGAATTCAGAAATGGTTAGAAGGGGTACTCACGTAACTGGCTTTACACAAATTCAAATTGGAAAATGCCTTTCAATGTACAGCAAACCCCTTGTTGTAGAATGATGCTCATTTGAATCGTCTCCATAAGACGATTCAAGTGAGTATCAACATCATTGGGTTTGGATTTGAAATAACCAATTTAGACTGCTTTTACCGTCCCCTAAATGTTGCTGAAGACATAAGAGTAATAGCCTAAATTCATAATATGAAACTTCAGCCTGAAAGGATATTATTAAGTTATATCGCTTTACAAAAAAAAGATAGAACTGTTCAACGGAATTAATCTTTTTCCACAACGACCCAAAACGTGTTAAATATTCGGTGATTAGAAATGCCTTTTTTTTCAAAAGAACAAGGTCCCCTTCCTAAAGAAATCATTCTTAAAAGCTGAAGTGAGTTTATGGTAGGATTGCTTCTAAACAATCGTTATTACGCCAATAAATTGAAGGAAAAGAAAAATGTTGTTTTCCTCAATGTTTCCTTTGTATTTCTTGTATAATTTATGATTCAAAATCAATGTCTCCTGTTCTCAAATGTTCTATAATTTGTTGTTACTTTTCCTTATGGGGAAGGTTTAACCCTGGGCTTGTTTGGGAAATCATTTACAAGGAAAGACGTCCACAGCTGGATGTCTTGAAAAACTAAATTATTCAAATTGTGACATATTTCCCTTGAAATTGAATCCAGACATGAATTTAAAATTAGTCACCCAATATTTCAAACATACGTGGTGTATTTTATATTTAATCCTTTTACAACAAGGCCATGTTTTGACGGCACAATATTCTCTTGTTAGAAACGCACGGGAAAGCGTTGAGGCAAAAGGTTAAATTGATGATAACCAGCAGTTCACCCTTTAGTTTTCTATCGCATCTGATATCAGGCTTCTCAGCTGGGACAAATCTTAAAACTTATTTGGGAAAAGCTAATACCTATTATATAAGCTAAAATGTTTGTGCTGAAAAGTTTTTGTGTAGAATAATTTTGTTTCAATCATTTTCATTACATTATGTGTGAGCTGCATAAACATGAACAAAAATAAATTCTTGTTGTCTTATTATGACTAGCATTTCCAGGCCCGTAGGAACAGGGGGGGGGGGGGGCAATGTTGGCCAAAAATGCCGAATTTTCTTTATTTTACACTGAAAATTTTGGGAAAATCCAAATTAGCCCCCCCCCCCCCCCCCTATTCAGGACAGGGGCTTTAATAGTCCCCCCATGAAATTACTTCCTACGGGCCTGAGTTCAATGTTATTGACTACGTTATATAGATCCACCATGTCTTGTTTGGGAACGGGTTTAATGATTAAGCAATACCAAGACCGCGATCTTCGAGTAGGCTATTCTCTGAAAATTCCAATGTAATTCACTACCTTAAAGAGAAATAAGTCCTTAAACGATCCATTGAAATGTTACCCTGGCCAATATCGATTGCATTTTTCTATGTTGAATTCTATTGAAAAAATAGAATTTCAAAGATTCTGAATAACTTATAGAGCAAAGTATAATTTTCTTTTGAAAACATTACAACTGCAGCTAGATAAAACAACAGTAACAATATTTTAGAAGGAAATCAACACGATTGGGGCCCTTTTGTCATAAGAAAATTAAGCAGATAAACACAGAAATCATAACACTGCTTTTCAACAATAACGTTAGATACCAAACACTTTGTGCATCTTCGAGCTGCATAATTGACAATGGAAATTCATGAGAGATGCCCTCCTCAATTCTCGGGCGTCATCCGTGGAAACGGCAATTGGCGAGGAAAACCCTCGTCAATTCCCGTTACTACAGATGTCACCCGAAGATAAACGAAGTGTTTCGTAGAACTTTAATGATGTGTTGTAATCTTTAAACATGCCGCAGTTAGAAGTTTTTTATTGTTGTTGTTGTTGTTGTTGAAAAGCTAATATAAATACATGTATAGGCTACAACAAAGACTACGAGTCCCGTTCTTTCTTGATTTTTGGCTCTTTATAATCCTCCCCTAGTATGGTGGCTATCTCCCCCTGCATGAAAGCCCAGGGTACGTTCGAGCCCACCAGGGGACACTTTTTACCACTGGGGCAGTACACTTCGTTTCCGGCACCCTGCATTTTGATACTGTTTCTAGAACAAGGAAAACAAAATTTATGATCCGACACTGAGGGACACTGCACGAAATGTGTGTCCTCTAACCGTTCCTGACATATTGTACACTTTAATGATTCCGCATTCGGTGGTCCGCCCTCCCCATGACCAGATATTCCCGTCTCACCGATATGACGGCCACGAGAATGTCCCGGGGGTGAGTGGATGTTGTGTCTGGTACCCGGGTGTCGAATTCCGTTCACTTCCCGACCAGGCGGGGAACCACCGGGTAAATTGTCTGTCACGTTCATGAGCGCCGCCATGGGCGATGGTCCGTTATGTCCAGAAGGTCCTGGATTCGAGCCGTTCGGCGGACTCGGTGCATGGCTACCGATGGGTGGGGTAGTGTTACTGGGTGTAAACCCACCCGGGGCCATGGGGTGTGTAGCATACCACTGTCGTTTAGAATGTTCATTGAGATCGTTTTCGGGGTCAGGAGTCCCCTTTCGCTTCCTGCTCGAGTCCTGATAGCGACTATGTGATGATAGAGCAGACCGCATGGGAATACGGTACATGCTAGCACTGGGTACTGGTGGTAGACTCGTGTTGATATACAAGGTCGGTAACAAGTCCTTTTTAAGTGGCTCCTTAAAGTTTCTCACATTGTCAGTTAATAAATCCGCCAATGCTCGCCAGTCGCCGGATCCGTGTTTCATTTCATATTCGAGATTTTTGAGCCCCGGAGATGGGGTTTGTCGTGTGTTATTGTCTTTTAGAGCGTCTTGGGTCATTTGTTTGGAAAGTGCAGAAATGTTCGGGAAAACGTTACCTGACCCCATCGGATATTCCGTGAATATTTTCAATTCGTATTCATTTCCAGGCTTAGATTGGACGTCAAATCCGATCACACGTCCACACACACTAGACTCTTTCTTGTACCTTGTCTCAAACGGTACAATTGTGGCCAGAATGGCGAGGTTTTCACGCACGTTTGGCGGTCGTTTGTCGTCAGGTGATCGACGCTTCCATAGATCTTCTCCGTTAGAAGTGTTGGCGTTTTCGTCCTCGTCCTTGGCCCCTGGTCTGACCCCAGGCATGGCGTGATGTGGGACGGGGCCGTTCAGTACGGGTCCATGTAGTGAGGGATGATAACCCGGGGGGAAGGGAACTCCCCGGGACATGGGCACACCGTGGGAACTTCTGTGGAGGTCACCCTTAGAGTCCTCTCGTGATAGATGACTAGACATGGGTCCACCATTCTGAACTAAGTTCTGTGGTACAGGGTTAAAGTCTGGGCCAATAACCCGAGCCCTGTCGAACCTCTCTCCGGGTCCACCTGGGTTCCTGGGTGGCTCCATACCGCTAGAATGATCGTGGTGAGATCGTGGATGGGGCGGCATCGGACCGTGAGGTCCTGACTTGATGGGTCCCCGCGATTCCTGGAACCCAGTCGCTCGCTTCATCTGTCTGGCTAAATCCAACACAATCTCGATCCGATCTGCACCCTCGTAATTGACGCATCCCCGACATACAGGCTCGGAGAAGTCCTGAATCATCGCCCATGGCATGCGGGGCAAGTCACACAAATAACAATGTTGTCTTTGAGAACGGTGCGCCATTGACATCGTTATGATAAAATGTTTTTATCTGTCAAATAACACATAAAATCCAGTTTAAAATTTAAAGTCCAGTCCGCTGTCGTCTTAAAACGTATTAAAGACGAGACACAGGCTCAAAAATAGTACATCTAATCCATTACAACAACTCGATAATTCGCATAGTAAATAAACCGAAGTTCATTCAGCGAATTCCCGCTTAAAACTGTTTACACATAGCGTTTCGTTCTACTCCAACTATTCTCCGATACTGAAATACCGATCGTGCACAGCTAATAACTTCGGCAGACGACAGTTTGACCCGCCTCTTGTCAACTTGCCAACTGACTCGTGACGTCACCAACTGATTACAGCCGCGTCGACTGATATATATAGCGACTCGAGGGCATGTGCGTCCGACTTTACCCTTTCCCAGCCCACATTATTGTATCAAAACAGAATAGATTGCAGATGGCGAAAGTGAAATAGATCTACTTAAAAAAAATTGAAAGCTGTAGAGTAGAAAACATGGACTGTAAATGGGTAATTGCTGATTATCGGCACCCCTTTCCTACAAACCGTGTTTCAGAAGGCTTTCTCTAACAGAGACGTCAAAAATAGCCTACTGGTTGTTTGTGAAAGTGTCAAGTCAAATATGTATTGTGGCACTAGAAAATTTGGGTATTATTAATAATTTTGTTTACGCTATATCGGGCTTAAGATCTATTTCACTATCAAGGAAGTGTTTCTTTTCTTTTTTCCTAATATTTCAAGAGAATTCCCTTTGGAATTCAGAGGACACACTAACAGGAATGTATGGGTTTAGCTGAGCGCACAGTTTTCGTATCTTAATAACAATAAACCACACTTTTCCTATGCAGCAGAACACGACGAATAAATCACACAATGCAATATAATACGATATCATTTAACATTCCTTTCAAAGTATAATGGACTTTACCATTTGAGAACATTAGATCTGACGACGATTTTAGACTTTTCTTCTGCTTTTGCAGACGACAAATAAATTGTAATTTGACACATGAACTTTTCATCCAAAGATAGATAGGCGAGAACATGTGTTGGCGTCGAACCATTTGCTGCTTTTGCAGGACGCAACTCTTTCCTCCAATAAGCCACGGTTTTTGACGTCAGGTAAAGAAACAGCTTTGGAAAACGACAAGAGATAAGGATATATTTCTTCTTTTCCCTAGATATTTTCATCGCATAACCACTGCAATGAATCGACTGACTGTTGTAGTTTAATTTTGTCGCCTGCAATCTCTAAAATTGAACAAGCCTACAATGTAATCTGGTAAACGGTTGACCAAACATAATACAACTGGAAATATAGCACCGTGTAACTGGCAGCGTTAAAGACGGATCAAGATCATCGGTGGGTCAGCAACAGATAAAGGGGGGGGGGGGATTGACGGCATTCTATTTTTTCATCCGACAGGAGGTTTTGGTTATACCAAGGAGCTTACAATATCCGCAGATACCATCATGGTGTTCCATATACGATCATCGATGTAGTCATTGTTTTATTGTTGTTGTTCTTTTGTGGAACAAAAAGAATTGGCACAATAATACCCTGGACTAAAGGCACCCTTTTTTCATTTAATTCAAACTCAAACCATGCACTACAGGTACTCATTAGAATCTTTTCGACGAGTACATACACCATACAGTTTCTACAATGAACTATATTATTGCATTTTGTAAAGTCAATTCATCTCTTACCCAAGGGCGGATCCAGAATTTTTTCCAGGGGGGGGGGGGCAAGACCAAAATATTTTTCCAGGGGGGGGGGGGGGGGGGTCCAAGCTCAAAGTATGGCTTAAAATACAATAAATATGTAACGTTAGGCCTACACTAAATTTATTTTGTCAAAATTTAATTTTTGGCCAATGCCAGGGGGGTCCGGACCTCTCCGACTCCCCTCTAGATCCGTCCATGCTTACCTATAGCTCGAATATCGTTAAATTGTCATTTGATTACCCGATATTTTCAGCACGAAAAACTGACATTAATAACACATTTTGTGAAAGTAGGGAGATAAAAAATATAGCGACAATATCAGATCAAATTATCATTTTAAAGATAATTCTAGTAGCAACCCCAAGAAAATTTGAAGCACTTCCCACGCATTTTGATTGTTGACTGAAAACCTGTACCGCTGCTTTTCAACGAAGACCTCGTAACTGCAGCTTGTTGGTTTGGATAGTGTCTTATCATGACCGTGTTGGAAATGAAGAATTTGCTGTGGTATTGCTGTCGTCAGCAGTTTCCCGATTTTCCATCATGATTTTTGTTCATTTTCCTCCGATGCTTATTTGATTCCCATTGTAAGTATATGTAGTCAACCCATAATAAGATTCGCTCCATTTTTTCGTGTGAGGTCGGTAACATTCGTTTGAAAGTATCCGAACTTATTCGGGCTACGTAGTAACCATTCAGCGGTGGAAACTTTCCACCGCCGAATGTTTACGACGTCTCCCGAAAGATTCCGACGTCGTGTGAACCTCATTTGGCGTGGACTACCTTAAAATCATTGAAGCGTATGCAACAGGAGCAATTGATGATCTTGTTGAAACCAAAGCACGTGCTATCAGCTCACATGCGCTATCAGAATAATATGGTAATGCGATCACTTGATTACTCGTTATTTCAGACATGAAAATCTACCATTAATAAAACATCTCACGAAGTAGGCAGATAAAAAATATCGACAATATCTAATATTTATCTTTTTGAAAGATGGAACTGTTGCAGTAACCCCTAGTAAAAGTTGAAGCACCTTTAAGGCTTATTTCGTTTTTTTTTATCAAGATTGGTAAATGTCTTAAAAACAAAGTTGGAAAATATAAAAGAAATTTCCTTCATTTCCTAGCATTCATTCAAATCATCCTGATAAATGAAGAAAATGTTGATAATGCTGATGTCAGCATTTTCTTCAATAAACAACATGCCTGCCGAGCGAATGTTTCCTTCTGTTTCCATGGAAATGAGTCAAACCTATAAAATCGTTTTTAAAGGGGCACTCGTAAATAATTTGGAAACATTTACTGTTTATTTCAAAGAAGGAAAATGTGCCACAAAAACAAAAACGCGTGTTTTGTTTATGACGTACAAAATATCAAATGTCCCATAGAAATAAAGAAATATTATAACAGTTGAATATGAACAAAGACGATTAAAAATAGCAGTCTATCATTTCATACATTGTTTGTATCTAGGAAACGTTAAGTGATTTCCTTCCATAGCAACTAGGTGTTTATCATGCAATACTTCAAACGACCGGCCCTTTATTTGATAAGCGTTTTAAATTCACTTCACTCGGCTGGAATGCGTACAGAATACATTAATTAACCCTTAACTATATGAAAATATTATCAAACTTGTCCAAATTCAACAATCCCAAATTCAAAATCATGCACGTGCCAATTATCTATATGTCTCGTAAAAAGTTATCTTAAATTTAAAGCCATATTTGAATTCAATTACATCAAAAACAACTGACAACCCCTATCCCCCAATTTTCTTTTATAAATATACGTAACACTTTGTGCATCTTCTGGTGCCATCCGTGGCAACGGAAATTAACCTGTTATCCCTCGTCAATTACCGGCCTAATCAGTGACAACTTAGAATCTGGATAACTTATAATAATCCTAAACAAGAGGCCCAGGAGGGCCTGAATCGCTCCACTGGCTAAAGTGGAAGAATTATCCCATAATTTCTTGTAAGCCTTACACAGCCACGAATCTTGAAATTTGTGAATAAATTTTGAAGAGAGACTCAAAGAACATTCTTGCAAAGTCTGGTTCAACTTGGCCTGATGGTTGATTTTTTAAGAATTTTCTTGTGATTTCTTTTAAGTCTGATAAGCCCCTTCCTCCCTGCCAAGCCCAGATTTTTTGAAAAATGTAAAAGTTGGCGAATACACCCAAATACACTTCCAATTTGTTACTAAAAATAGTAACACTTTTTGATGCCAGATCGAGGCTCTGACCCAAATGAGAGTAAAGCATCCAACGTACAATGGAAATGAACGGAGGAAAGAAGAAGTTTAAGAGGAATCACACACCGTTTAGTGATGATTCCTCTGTGAATCTCGACGGGATATCATTGACTGACTTCCATTTATGGCCTTTATCGGCTTTTAAGTCATTTTTGACCCTCCGAAAAAGTAGTATCCTCGGATCTTTTGAGGACCTAGCCGCAAGGTTAAACTGTCATATTCACGTAAACCCCCCTTCCCAAACAAAAAAAAAGTACGAAACATGCCATTTTCAGTGTGAAGATGATTATGTCAGTACCGAAAGGTTTATGAAGAAAGATAATTCATTATGGTAGATCAATTTGATAATAAAAACATAGCTGTTAAAGCCCATTTCCCAAAAGACAAATTATTTAGACTTTTCAAGTTTGACAGCGGCTTAACCCTTTCCTAAACGGCACCTGATTCAATTTGGAAGCTCTTGCAGATAACAGAATGGGTATCATGAAAGTAGGTTTTTTTAAGTGCAAGGGCGGATCAAGAGTGTGTGTGTGTGTGTGGGGGGGGGGTCGGGATGTCAGAACTCCCCCCCCCCTCCCCCCCCCCCCCCCCTGGAATCAGCCATAAATTGAATGTTGAATATAATTAAAGCGTCAATATAGGCCTAACGTTATATATAATTTAACACATTTAAGTAATCATTTGGGCGTGGACCCCCCCCCCCCCCCTCGCAATTGGGCTTGGAACCCCATGAAAAATATAGTAATATAGTAACGAAAACCTTGAGGCAAAAGGAGAAAATGCTGATTAAAAGTATTTCATTATTTTGCCCCTTGAAATGATTTTTGAAACAATCTCTGTAAGACAGTCAAAGACGGATCTAAAAGGGGGTCGGGGTCCGGACCCCGCCTTGAATGGGTCGAAAATCGAATTTTGACTACACAGCGTTAGTATGGTATCTAACATTACAAAATTCACAAATTTAAATCCATCTTTTGGGCTAGACCTCACCCCCACCCCTTGAAAAAAAATCCTGGATCCACCCTTGACAGTCAAAACATTAACATTTCTGGTTTGGTAAAAGTTTAAAACATTTTTCTTTTCATTTCTGTTTTTTAATTTAACGCCTCTCAACGATATTTCAGCAATAAGTTAATTTATAATTGTCCACGCTCCGCGGCTGGGAATCCATCCTGTGACCTGTCCATTATTGGCTCTAATCTAGAGCACAAACACATGCAAAATATTACCGCTCACACTTGGACAGTACTAAGGAGCTCACTTGCTCCTGCAAAATTCTTTTTATGTGGTTTTCAAAAGCAGTAGCTCATCCTGAACTTGCATGGTGGTAATGGGCGATGGAGACAGGGTACGAATGATTACAAGCCAAAAAATCTCTTTTTTTCAATCAAAGTTGCAAAAATATTCCTGTAACTGAAAACTCTAATAATTAACGCAAATGACTGTATAAAATATTCTTAATACTTAGGCAGAATAAATGAAAAATGCTCGCGCGAAAATAACGACTCGCACAATGAATTATATAGTAAAAAGACCACGTGACCTTTTGTTTGCTCTCTTCGTGCGCAGGTCACGGTTAAAAATTTGGAAGTGTATTTGGGTGTATAAATTTTGAAAAGGGAGACTCAAAGAACATTCCAGCAAAGTCTGGTTTAAATTGGCCCAATGGTTGATTTTTAAAGAATTTTCTTATGATTTCTTTTAAGTCTGATAAGCCTTTTTCTCCCTGCCACGGCCACATTTTTTGACAAATGTAAAAAATTTTTTAGCAAATTTTGAGAAGAATGACTCAAGGCACATTCCTGCCAGATGTGGATCAAATTGGCCCAATGGTTGATTTTTAAAGAATTTTCTTATGATTTCTTTTAAGTCTGATAAGCCCTTTTCTCCCTGTCACGGCCACATTTTTTGACAAATGTAAAAATTTGTGAATAAATTTTGAAAAGGGAGACTCAAAGAACATTCCTGCCAGGTTTGGTTCAAATTGGCCCTATGGTTTATTTTTAAAGAATTTTCTTATGATTTCTTTAAGTCTGATAAGCCCCTTTCTCCCTGCCACGGCCACATTTTTTGACAAAATTAATGTAAAAATTTGTGAATTTTTTTTTTGAAAAGAATGACTCAAGGCACATTCCTGCCAGGTTTGGTTCTAATTAGCCCAATGGTTGATTTTTAAAAAAAAAAAATCTTATGATTTCTCCAAGTCTGATAAGCCCCGCCCTGCCACGCCAACATTTTTTGACGAATCAAAAATTCGCGAACAAATTTTGAAAAGGGTCACTCAAGGAACATTCCTGCCGAGTTTGGTCAAAATTGGCCCACTGGTATAAGAGGAGAAGATGTTTAAAGAAAAAGTTAACGGACGCACGGACAGACGCACGACGGACACAACGCCATGACAATAGCTCGCTGGCCTTCGGCCAGTGGAGCTAAAAACCAAGGATAAATTGAGAGAATTTAAGAAAGTGTCTCAAACATTTGGTTGCTAGGATATAATTATTTACAAAATGTCAAATGCTTGGCAAATAAAGAAGTTCTCCGAATAGATAAGTGATAACGCGAATAAAACAGATATAAACAACAATAGATATACTACTTCGGTTATAATGAGACAGTTACAGTCTTCCTTAAAAGATTGGAGTGATAATGGATCGAACTACAGAACACAAGGCTCGATGTTGGTAAAATGTCCATGGTTTTACATGTGCCAATATGTAACATAAAAGCTGTCATGTCCAGGGTGTTACATAACCAATATGTAACACTAAAGTAGCCCGACAATGATTCTTTTATGATCGGTAAAAATGGTACTAATAAACGTTTGCTCCCTTCTTAACACTACAATCAGCCCTCTTGATCCGTATTTGGGGTCCCTAACACCAAATAGGTAGAACCTTGAAATATAAGACATTGGTGATAATCAGCAGTTTCTCCGTTTCTCACCAACCTATTCTATGCTATACCGGTATAACATACATAATTATTTTCCACTTTGATATCTTTATTTTTCGTCACCTGTAACAACTTTCAACTTGGAGCGATCCACAAATTTCACCGTTTTGGGAAAATACTGTCCATTTCGCAAAAAAGAACTGGTTTTGACGTGGCTAATAGAAATGGCGTGGGGAAATTTATAAGAAAATGCTGATAACAAGAATTTTCTACTTTTGGCTCAATAATTTCTTTGTTGTATTAAGTATACAAAACAAATTTTCATCAAAATATGTTCTGTCGTCTGCAGAATCTTTTGAATTTGGAGCACCCTATAAGTTTGTCGTATGGTAAACTGATTTCAGACGCTTTCGTCTCACATCCCGATATTAATATGTTTAATAAAGATCTGACAAATGTGCAGATATAGATATATGCCATTGTAAACATTACTTATCATGTTTTTGATATTTCACCCACTCTCACGCCCCCGTATTAACAACTTTAAAGGTTATAATGAACGTTTCTGTAAACCCTTTTCACAAACAAGCCTGATCTCGACTTTCCCAAAAGTCAAGGTTAAGAAAACATTAAGACAAAAGTAAAACAAATGCTGATAAGCAGCATAATTATCGCTACTTTTCTTCGAAAACTTAGTAGCTGCAGCTAAAGAAAGCTGCAGTTACGATGTTTCCGAAGAAAATCGACAATGGACTGTTGTACTTATGTATGTATATCTCTATCTATACGCAAATCATCTAAACAATCATCATCAACAAATCATTAGTATGCAGACGATGTCATATAGGAACAGTCCTTTCTTTTCGTTTGGGAAAGACCGAATGCGTAACCTACTATACTATGGGAAAAAAGTTTAGCAATTTTTTTCGACCAAAATATTTTTGCAATACAAAGACATAGAATTCCTTAAATGAGTATCATTTACCAATTTTAAAAGCCAACTCACTAATGGTGCAGTTTGTTCACGTGTTTATCCTCGCGTAACGCTCTTTGACGTAAAAGTGCTAAAATGACGTCTTGCACGAGTACACACATGCGCATGTAATTTATATCGACAATACCTATCCCAACATAATGGTAATTGTAAAGGGAAAAAAAACACAAAAAAAAACTGCTGGGTGATTCAAATGGGACGTCGCCCAGGACTAACATTTGATCAAGGGAATAAGGCTACCGACATGCTGACTGGTGGCGTGACGGCAAAAGAGGTGGATTAACATTTTGGTGTTACAAGTCAAAGTGTCATTTCTCAACTGAGAGTAAAGAACTGTCAATCAGGCAACTCCCAAGACAGACTACGCTCTAGCTGGCAGCGTAAAACAAGCCGACGTAAGGACAATTACGTAGTGACGTTTTCACGACGTCATCGTCTCTCAGCAGCACAAGTACAGTCGCTTTGATCAGAAACGCGACAGAGACATGGAATTGTGCACATGCTGTACATAAGGAACAAGCTTCGTTCTTTGCGTTTACGTATACGTCTACCTTACGTTTGCGTTCCTTTTGCTTGTGCTCACAGACAGGCCAGGCTGAGTCGGACGTGGGTACACTGTCCATTGATAAGATGGCAGTGGAATCAAGTCGCTTTTGCAGATTAATCCCGTTTGAACTTTACCTTTGTGGAGGCTTAATTGTGAAAGGAAGATCTTAGAACGGGAGGAAGAGCCAGCGACGACGTCAATAACGTAAAGGATCTCACACGCGTTTTGCTTCTGCAATTTTTGGTGTATTCTAGTGGCTTTTGGTTGGGAACTCATAAGGACTTGATTAACAGACATTGTGATACTGTTATAAAGGATAATGATGGACATGCAAGGTACTGATTGCGTGTGTCATTTTGAGAGTGCTACCCCTGCCTTGTTCGGCGCCACGCACAAGACTCGTCAGTTCTCAAATTCAAACCAAAATTTGAAATATTGCTGTAGAGATATCAAATTTCATCGTCTATAAATTTGATTTCAATCCGAACGCAGATAATTGAGAAATAAGCTTCAATTTGCGAAATTGCTAAACTTTTTTCCCTCAGTATATTTTGAAGGACCATCGAATATAAGCACATCGTCCATTCCTTTACATATCGCTGTTTTTCAACAAAAAACCTCGTAACTGCAGCTTGATTTAAGCTGCAGTTACGAGGTTTTTGTTGAAAAAATAACCTGCGTTATCTATTTAGTGACAAGAACATCTGTCATTTATGGATAAGGATAACACTATAATCCCTCGTTTTCTCTCCCATAATCCGAGGGGGTCGCGTACGTCACATACATTACAATTACATTCTTAAATCTCCAAAACCACGAACTGAAGACAGCTCCAAAATGAAAGTCATTGAAGAAGAAATAAAATAATAGTACACATTTGCGAAGATGTATATCTAAATTATGGAAATTAATAATTCTAATAATACATTGATGGATAGAAGGCTTTGAACATGCTGATTCTCAGAATATTCTTCTTTTGCTTTAATGTCTCTAAAATAGGCCTGTCATACTAAGGGCACAAAAACATGTATTGTTTGGGAAAGGGTTAACATTCTTAAATCACTGGGGTAATTTCTAAAGTGGCCGCTGACTCAATATGTAAATAGGATATTGAATTGCGAAGGCGAGACAAAATGGGTTCGAAATCGACCTCTAATTTCAGACATACTACGTAAAATTCCTTTCTCTTTTAATAATTTTCCTACAGAATCAAATGTGCACAAGTGCAAAATACATATAGCAGGTTCCATACGCATGTAAATTTTTGTATGCAAGTAAAGACTGCTTTTGTCTTATGGTGTCACCAATACGACCAGAATATTTCAGTATAAACATTCTTATAACCAGAGAGGCGTTAAGTACTTAGTGTAACTCTTTCAGCAGCTCCTTTAAATTTGGACATGGATTCTAAAATGTGACCTGGTGTTACATAGATTTATAAATACTGGTCACAAATATTCAGTGTCATAAGCTGTAGAGGCATGTGAATAATTCATACGTCAAAATTGTTGACAGCTATCATGCTTAATACACAATTTCAACATGTCGCAAAACACTGACAATTTGAAAACATTGCGCTGCTTTTCATCGAAAATCTCGTAACTGCAGCTTAAAACAAGCTGCAGTTACGAGTTTTTCTATGAAAAGCGAGTGATTGTCTAGCACAGCACGGTCGGTCTCTACCCTGCGGATACTACAGTAGACTATGTTGTGACGGCGGAGGGGCTCGTGTTTGACAGCCAATCAACAATCACTTTAGATACTATAGATAACGATATTGACAAATCAAAATCATAGATAGGCATATATCCAAACCTAAATTAATTGTAACTATGCAGTTTATGTCATTTATGGCCATTAAAGAACAAGAACAATCCGTGCCTAGGTGCAGACTCATCAGAATCAAGGATACGTTCTTGTAGTTTTGTAAGGTAATGAAGAAGCTACAAGAGACCATCGCCGCTTTTCAACGAAAACCTCGTAACTGCAGCTTAAAACAAGCTGCAGTTACGAGGTTTTCGTTGAAAAGCATCGACAAGATGAAGACACTGGTCAGATTGTGTGTATACACAGGCCGTTCTAGATCCATGTATCAAATGTTACAAACAGTCTCTAATCTAGCCCCCACCGCGAATTTCAAGAAATAAAGGAAGTGAACAGGGATCCGTAAAAATCTCTTATGGCAATTAAGAACAACATGGATCCAGATCAGCCTGTGCATACGCAGTCTGATCCAGACCCATGTTGTTGTCTAACAGCTTCCTCATTAGCTGCAGGATCTGTATGTGAGAGAAAAGTGTTCTAACTAGATTGCATTTGACCACAGACTTACATAGAAACTCAATATCTACCAATAGATGTCGCCACCTGTCGATTACCATCTATCTCTGGTGGGCATTCTGGGTTAACTACTTTCAAGATGTCAGCGCCCATAAAATGCATACACGTGGTACTTCCTCATGACTTCCTGTCACGCGGCATATTTGCTTCACATGCTTGCATAGAGTAAAATGAATAATCTAATTTGAATTAATTATTTTATTAAATGAAATTGAGACGAAAATCAAACTTTATTTTGTTGCAAATGTATTTGTAGTTGCTATTTTCTGCTTGCTACTTTTTGGCGAAAGGATTTGGAGTTATGCGCACCGCGTAGTGATTTTTATCCAAAACTGGATAAAGTGATGCGTCAAATGAGTCAGTCCGAAAATAAAAATAAAATAGACTGGAAATATTGTAGACTGGCTGCTTAGTCAATGCATAGAAACTTAGTTAGCCTACAAATGATGTTTTAAATAATGAGATTCACGCGACGTCCGAATTATTCGGACGACGTCGTAAGCATTCGGCGGTGGAACTTTCCAGCGCCGAATGTTTACGACGTAGTCTGAATAGGTTCGGATACGTAATGAATGTTAATTATGTCGCGTGAATCTCATTAGGGGTGGACTACCCCAAGGGCCTTTTCCCCAGATTTTGACTCAAGTATAGTAGGTAGGTGTACAGGACAGGAAACACGTCATGGTACGCCATTTCAATTCTTTTTTTATTCCTACAAAAACATGTAGTAAATTAACCGTCACCGAAATGAACGTGTAGCCGGGTGTAGTATAAGGGGCACACTTATACAATCTCGCCATACAAGCTAGCTTTTATAGCGACGTGGTAGAGTGTTCGCTTAGGGTGTGAGAGGTCCCAGGATCGAATCCCCACAGGAGTCGATAGGATATTTATTTGCGGGTTACATTTGGCGCCCACCGTAAAAACCTGCATGAGGTGTTGGTTTGTGAGAGTAAGTGAGTTGATGATGTTGAAAAAAGATTCGTTGAAGAATCTTAATTGTCAAGGGGGTGTATGTAGCCGGGTGTAGTATAAGGGGCACTTATACTATCTCGCCATACAAGCTAGCTTTTATAGCGACGTGGTAGAGTGTTCGCTTAGGGTGTGAGAGGTCCCAGGATCGAATCCCCACAGGAGTCGATAGGATATTTATTTGCGGGCTACAAACGTCTCGTACCTTACGGCAAAACAACGTTTTACAAATGAAGACAGTCCACGTGCGTTGTAAGTAACCGTATTATTTGATCGTCTCGGATGTGCAAAGGCCTACTCGCATATGATGACATAACTATGAAAGGGGAAGACGATCCGATCCAGGTCTTATGTCATTTGGGTCCAATATGCATCCAGATCAGCAAAGTGTCAAGCAATGATCGCTAGACTTTTATCAACAAAAGCTGAAAGTTTCAAATAGGATCAGACTGCACAGATAAAATGTATCAATGCACCCATATAACAATTGATTCCCAAAACGGTAAAACGAATAGACCACTGATTTAGTTAAAAGAGGTGTTGGGACATTTTTATTCACATTTAAGGAAAGTGAGCGACAGAAATAGGCAAGCACGTAATGTTGTACATGCCTTAAACGTTGGTAGCCTGAGGAAATAAACGTGTATTCCAGCTGTCATCTTCTTAACACTTTCCCAAACATGCACTGGTTTTAAAATATCTATCAGAGAACGGTTTGGAAAACAATGAGAGAAAAGAAGAAAATGCTGGTAACCAGCATTTTTTTCTTTTCCGTCATTGATTTCCATGATGATGCGTACGTTACCTCATTTAACAACCACTGAACTGTATTCTAACCGCATTAACTTTAAAATTCAGCTGATCTAAATATCATTAGTTTGGTAAAGGGTAACGTAGATGACAACAACGTTTTTACCGTTACGTTGAGTGACGCTCCAGGGCAGAAAATGATGTACGACGTCCAACTAGGACTATATTCATCATACGTGACAAATTACCGTGGTTTCAGGAAGTTGTTTCACCGTCAATAATAACTCGACGTATTCTTGTAACGTTGTCATTGTTGCACGTTTTAATTCGATTGAACTATTTTGGAATTGAGTTTTATTTTTTTGAAACGCCATGAAATCTCTTAACATATCAATAAATGACTTCGTTTTTGTAGAGAAACACCAATGTTTGAATCCGTATAATGACCATCTTGATTTACGTCTACATAACATGCACATGTGTATATTGGATTGTAAGGTATCAAACTATGAAGAAACTAACGTTTGTTCAAAGTACAAATGGCACTAAGAAGAAAGGGGACACATACGAGTATGTGCGTTGTAGGGGATGGGTGGCGTGTCGTAAATGCAGTAAAGACACACGTTTTTCCCCTTTTTGGTTACCGTTTATTTTCCATCCGTCAGAAAAGAAAAAAAAACAAGAGGGCCAAGATGGCCCTAGATCGCTCACCTGAATTCATAGTTGAGATACAGGCATGACCATGAAATCAATCTTACAACGTTAGAAGAATATAAAAGAATGACAATGGCAATTTTGCCAAATTCAAAGGCATAAAACTAAGGACTTTCTGTTCTGAAACAATTTGGAAAGGGCTTAAACCTTGGCTGGGAAAGGACTTTATCTTTACCAAGACAGAAAAGAAATAGACTGTTCAATTTTGAAATAGCGCGGCAAGATGAGAAAATGCTGATTATCAGCCTTTTCTTCATTTGACTCAATAATTCCCCAAGTCTTTTTTAATAGGGACATCATAGGAAAGGGTTAAGACAATAAGATTAAATGTAGCTCTATCCTTCATCAGATAAGAGCTCCATTATCAGATAAGGCAGCCCTTTATTTATTTTGGACGGTCTACTATTGACTTTAGACAGTCTGACTATTTACTTAAGCAATGATTGCTGATAAGCTGATACCTGGTCAAAATAAATTTGTCTGAATTCCTCACTTGAAAATTCCCAAACCCACAACATAGAGCTTCTTTGCTTGTAAAGTGATGGTTTGAACAAATTTCACAATGATTGAGCAAATATTGTAATAAATTCTTACAGCAAAAACAAGATTTGACCCACTGACCCAGTTTTTGACGTTGCATGACCCAAGTTTTCAATGACCTACAGAGTACAGACATCATCAAATTAAACGTCCTGAGCAATTACAAAATAATTGAGCCAAAATTGGAACTTCCACAGCAAAAAGAAGGGATTCATTACCTTTGACCTTGACTAATAAATGGAATTCTTGATATTTGACCTTGTGCCCTAGTTTTTGACCTTGCATGACAAACTTTTTACATGAACTTTATATCAAAAAAAAAAAAAAAAAAAAAAAAAAAAAAAAAAAAAAAAAAAAAAAAACATTCTCAGCAATTTTCATAATAATTTGGCCAAAAATGGGCTCTTCTGAGCAAAAAGAAGGATTTTATCAAACAGACCTAGTGACCTCATTTTGACCTCACATGACCCGATTTTTAAAAGAACCTAGATATCCACCAAAAATACATTCTGAGCAATTTTCACAAGATTTGAGCCAAAGGAAGCACTTTAAGAGCAAAAAGAAGGATTTTAAATCATTTGACCTAGTGACCTACATTTTGACCTGGCATGACCTACTTTTTAAAATGACCTAAATATCATCAAGACAAAGATTCTGGTCAACTTTACCAATGATTGAGCCAATACTGTGACTCCTAGAGCAAAAATAAGATTTGACATAGTGACCTACTTTTTGAGCCCATTCTGACCCCGATCCCAATTCTTTGAAGTATTTTGAAAAAGGATGACCCAAGAATTAAATCTGTGAAATTTCATCCAATTCTACCCAGCACTTTAGGAGGAGAAGATTTTTTTTATAATTGTGAACGGACGGACGGACAGACAGGCGCCGGACAACAGACCGATCACAATAGCTCACCTTGAGCACTTCGTGCTCAGGTGAGCTAATAAATAAAACGTCCTTCACGTACAGGTAATCTGTTTGTAACGTAACGTCCACGTGACGGCCATGAACGTTTATTTCACGCACGAGCACGTTAAGGTATGTACGCGAGACAACGCGACGCCAGAACGTCTTATTTCAAACTGTAATGCAACGCTCGTAATATAACTGAATTGTGGCCTGTTTTTTGTTGTTGATTTTTTTTGTCCGCGTAGAATCTGTCCGTTTCAAATCTTAATGCGTCATGAAAATAATAGGCTGCTCGGAATTAAATAAGCGGGAAAATATCAATCATTAACCCTTTCCTAGACAAGGCCTGGTTTTGAAGTACCTTAACAAAAAGTTTGGGAAAGCATTGACGGAAAAGAAAATGCTGGTAACATTTCCTGTGCAATATTGTACGAACATTCTGTCTTTTTCAAAACCCTTTGTATTCATCTGCAACGTCTTCCACATAGAATAGTTCGCTCCCATTTTAGCAGGCCTGTCAATATTTTACTTACGTCGGAGATTTAAGGTAGTCCGGCATCCCAAATGAGATTCACGCGACGTTCGGAATTTTTAGTGCGACGTCGTTAATATTCGTAACGTATGCAAACCTATTCGGACGACGTGGTAAACATTCGGCGGTGGAACGTTCAACCGTCGAATGTTCACGTCGCCGAATAATTCCGACGTCGCGCGAATCTCATTAGGGGTAAACGTCCATAAGATTTTTTTATTCTCGAACATGCTGAACTGAATAGAGTGAATGCTGCCAGCTAAGTGCTATGCGTCGTAATACGATAACTTTCTGTTTTTACAATACGAACTAATAGGGGCCAACATGACCAAACAAAGTCGTGCGATCACTTGGCATTGGCCCGATTCCGATGACCAAACAAAATTTATTACAAATGCGTATGATGATACCCACTTTGGTTCGTTTTTATGAAGAATAGTTCACTGCACAGAAATGAAAGACCGATGTAAATAGCAGTATTTCGTGTTGCTTAATTACTGCATTAATGAGTTCAGGCACAAATCAGATGCCTGGTGAATTAGATAGGTCGATAAGAAATGCAATGTCAATTAACACTCTAACCGACATTGACTTTCTTCTCCAACGGCAGAAAAAAGTATTATTACTTGTCCTACAATGCAGTCACATTTATTATGACACACGTTTATTCTTTTTATGTAAACAACGCATTGTCAAACTTCTCTAATTTTGCATGTCATGGTTTGAATCTTACGGGTGACTCACGCCTGTAAGATTCGAACCGCATATGCAAAATTGTATTTAACATTGAAAACAATTTCCATATATGTTTGCATGGTAAAAACTTGTAAACATGAGCCAAACTATCGTGGCTGGACTATAGTAACTCTAGACACATTACCGAGCCCTATGATGAAACCAATTGCATCGAATTTGCTCTAGTTTGATTTCATTCATTTCTGTTGTCAATACACGCCAAGCCTATGATTACTCTCTTAAAACCGAGTACATTACCCCTTCGTTTTAACTATGATGAAATG
The DNA here is from genome assembly GCA_963680895.1 of Fragum sueziense. Lineage (NCBI taxonomy): Eukaryota > Metazoa > Mollusca > Bivalvia > Cardiida > Cardiidae > Fragum > Fragum sueziense. The sequence goes on along the minus strand of OY804593.1, from coordinate 5,082,730 downwards.
ATATTTCATATTTTGATGATTTAATCATAGACCTCGGCTTTGGAGAGTAGCCTATGCCAGGTTTTATAAACAGTTGTACCCGAGGTGGCTAGATCTATATCTTTTTAAAAAAGATATGACATCGACAATTGACATTGGCCTCGATGTATGTATGACCTGGTCATTTCAAATATATCTATATGATTGGAAGAAGCGCAGACACAATTTAATGTTTTCACATTCGATTTTGCGAAGACAGACTAAATAGAGAATGGCAATATGTTAAGATGATAAAAAAAAAAAAAATGCCCGAAATCTTTCGAATGGTGACATTAAGTGAGGGATGTCGGCACATTACAGTATCAATTCTTAGTTATGGGGGAAGGAGGTCAGGGCCCATAGGTAGGGACCTATGGGCCAAAATTTGCGCGTGAACGCCAAAAAAAGGGAAAATTTTAATTCATGCTTATACTCTCAAATACAGTGTTATAAGTGTATTTAACTTGCTGGTATATTGTAATGGGACATTCAAACAACCATTTGAACTGTTAGAGATGCCTAGAATCTAAATATGATTTGGATTTTTCTTTGAAACAAAAAATCTAGTTCTAGGAGGACTGAAATAGGGGAAAAAGTAAATTCCACAGAGAGGGGGAAGGGGCTCAATAGCGGCCGTTTTTTAGGAAAAAAATCACTGCATTATTTCATCTATGAGGAAAGTTTCAATTCTGAGTCAGTTTTGTGAAGTCTTTTTTATCCGCATTATGTATGGACGCCGCGTTGCTGTGAAGTGAGAGTAGAAATTAGTCACGGTTTGATTCAATCACATGATCCCTAGATTGGTAAACATGACTGGCATACAAAACACTGTGTGAACAGAATATTGCCGGGTCTTTTAACACTTTCTCAATATGATGTCTGGTAATGGCACCCTTAAAGTGACATTTCGCAGATATTCTTTTCGTAAATTTCACTTTTACTTTTATCTGAAAGAGCATAAATTTAATTTATTTTCTTATGAACATTTTTAAAAGTTCAAGCCGAAATATTGCGCCGTTTACGAAAAATATATTTTTGTTATACAATTAAAACAAATTAATGTCCACAGCAGTTCAGATTTATATGGAAGAACTTTGATTTCTGTCTCACCTTAAAGGAATATTTTTCGCTTTTAAAGAACAACTTAAAATAACTGAGAGCATTTATATGCATTAGGATAACCAATTTTTGCATCAAGACATACCCGGTACTTTAAAGAAATGAAATTGATATGTTATGTCCCTTTTAAATAAAAGACTGAGTAAACATTGAGATAAAAGGAAAATAGGGGGGTGACTAGCAGTTTCGCGTTTTGTCTCATTTTCTGGGCTATGGTATCTGTTTCTTTAACATCTCTTTTGTCGTCTGCAGCAGCTTTCAACTTAGACCAGTCCAAGCCGTTTGGGAAAGCGTCCAATTTCTTACGCAAATTGAGACTTCCAGTCCATCATTAATTCTGCAAAACCTACTTAAAATACTTTATATTTGCAAATATAAATGTTGACGATACAATTCAAATTAAAGAAGTATTGGGGGTGGGGGGGGGGGGGGGGGAGAAGGAGGTTCGACCTCTTAACGATTTTTCCTAAAGAAAACTCCGAAAATTTGACAATATCATTAGCCTATTTCTATGGTGATGTTTAGCACATTATTTCTATAGATGGATTGATCTCGAGAAGAAATTATACCAAACAATGTGCTATCGCATGCAAATCCCATCTCGATCATTAGAAACAATAAATTTCAGACGAATTGAGGTATTTGAGATAATGTATAGCTGAACGACGAAAAAGACTACACCACTGCCTCACTGTGTTCTCTACAATCATTGGTGGTGAACTCGGCCAAAGCGAGGGACGTTTTTCGCTACAACAAGGTACAGATATTTTGCGTTTAAATGTGAGTTTAAAGATCTGATTTGATAATTTTTCTAATAACAATGAATTTGTTCTAAAATAGACCGGATTTACCGATATGTATTGACAAACCGTCTGTGCTGTAATAAAATCTCGTAACTACGGTTTTGTCGAAGCCGTAGTTACGATATTTTATAACAACACCGACGGAATACTATGATCGCGAAAAAACGTCCCATGCTTTGGCCGAGTTCACCACCAGTGACAATGCTTTCACAAGAGTGCCATCGTCACAATATACGCCGCCACTTATAAAACTTGAGACAAAAAATGACATTGACAAGGATTTATAAATTTTCACTGAAAAACCTGTAAAAAATTGTGTTCACAAAAAGGTTTTTATAAATATCCAGTGAAAAACCTGGAAGGAATTGCGTTCACGAGGATAAAATATCATTAAGCCCCAGAGACTAAGATTGAAGGGGGCATAATTCAGGCAAAAATCAATGAACCATAAAATCCTTACTTCATGCACATCTACCAATTAAGGTAATAACATCCACCAAGTTTCATTATGATCCAGCCAGAAACTTAGGAGGAGTTGCGTTGACAAGGCTGCAATTTCAATAAGCCCCAGAGACTAAGATTGAAGGGGGCATAACTCTGGCAAAAATCAATGTACCATAAAATCCTTCCTTCATGCACATCTACCAATTAAGGTTATAACATTGACCAAGTTTCATTAAGATCCAGCCAGAAACTTAGGAGGAGTTGAGTTGACAAGGCTGCAATTTCAATAAGCCCCAGAGACTAAGTTTTTAAGGGGCATAACTGAGGCAAAAATTGACGAACCATGAAATCCTTCCTTCATGCACATCTACCAATTGAGGTGATAACATTGACCAAGTACCAGCCAGAAACTTAGGAGGAGTTGCGTTGACAAGGCTGCAATTTCAATGAGCCCCAGAAACTAAGTTTTTAAGGGGCATAACTCAGGCAAAATTCGACGAACCATAAAATCCTTCCTTCATGCACATCTACCAATTGAGGTGATAACATTGACCAAGTTTCATTAAGATCCAGCCAGAAACTTAGGAGGAGTTAAACTTAGGAGGAGTTGCGTTGACAAGGCTGCAATTTCAATAAGCCCCAGAGACTATGTTTTTAAGGGGCATAACTCAGGCAAAAATCGACAAACCATAAAATCCTTCCTTCATGCACATCTACCAATTAAGGTTATAACATTGACCAAGTTTCATTATGATCCAGCCAGAAACTTAGGAGGAGTTGCGTTGACAAGGCTGCAATTTCAATAAGCCCCAGAGACTAAGTTTTTATGGGGCATAACTCATGCAAAAATCGATGAACCATAAAATCCTTCCTTCATGCACATCTACCAATTGAGGTTATAACATTGACCAAGTTTCAAGAAGATCCAGCCAGAAACTTAGGAGGAGTTGCGTTGACAAGAAAAGTGGACGGACGGATGGACGGATGGACGGACGGACGGATGGACGGACGGACGGACAGACGGAGAAGATATGACGCCAATATACGTCCGCCTCCGGCGGCGTATAAAAAATAAACGAGAACCGTTACAGTTGCTTTCGTTTAATTCGGTAAGCATTATAAAGCATTATAAAACGATCGTATTAATTAACCCTTACTAAAACACCAAACCCATACACATCCAGCTAAATTTTCAAGTTTATGGGACCTATCGTTTGAAAAGATTATGGAAGATTGTGTTTGGGGCCCGTTTGTTACTGATCAAAAATATAAAAGTTTATTTCGAAGCACGCACTACAGCCATTGATAAATATTAACATTCAATTTGACATGCAATCTTGACTGAAAGCCCATTACATTACGTCCTGTTTATTACCAAGAGCCAGTCATTTCAGGCTCCATTATTTGTCACTATTTTTCTTTCTCACGCAATCTGTCTCCCGGGAGGAATGAAAATATGGCGCGGTACGGAATCCATTAATTCCTTGTTTTAATAAAGAGGGATAAGGCACGTGACGTTACATTATCGGGAGGGGATTTACGTGATCTGAATTATGCAAAGTAGCTAAATATCTACAAACACTAGGCTATGCACTGTCAGATAAGATTACAAATAGAGATTTTGTCCATCATAAAACCATTACTATTTAATTCAGTTGTGACAAAAAATTAAGGGATTTCTACCTTAGAAAAGACCATAAATTACAGAATTCTCTGTTTTTTAAATCAATGGCCAGAAGACAAAGCTTTGAAATGTTCCAATTTGACAAGTGTTGTAGAAGACAATTTCAAGTTGGTGAACGTTTTAAATTCATCTCCTTTGTTACAAGCAATTTCTTCTTTTCCACGACGTTTTCCCAGAAACTTTTATCGAGTGGTGACAAAAATTAGTCACCGTCTGGGAATGGGTTAAAAACAACATTAACAAGAGTGCCATCGTCACAATATACGCCGCCACTTATAAAACTTGAGACAAAAAAATGACATTGACAAGGATTTATAAATATTCACTGAAAAACCTTTAAAAAATTGTGTTCACAAAAAGGTTTTTATAAATATCCAGTGAAAAACCTGGAAGGAATTGCATTCACGAGGCTGAAATATCATTAAGCCCCAGAGACTAAGATTGAAGGGGGCATAATTCTGGCAAAAATCAATGAACCATGAAATCCTTCCTTCATGCACATCTACCATTTGAGGTGATAACATTGACCAAGTTTCATTAAGATCCAGTCAGTAACTTAGGAGGAGTTGTGTTGACAAGCCTGCAATTTCAATAAGCCCCAGAGACTAAGTTTTTAAGGGGCATAACTCAGGCAAAAATCAACGAACCATAAAATCCTTCCTTCATGCACATCTACCAATTGAGGTGATAACATTGACCAAGTTTCATTAAGATCCAGTCAGAAACTTAGGAGGAGTTGTGTTGACAAGCCTGCAATTTCAATAAGCCCCAGAGACTAAGTTTTTAAGGGGCGTAACTCAGGCAAAAATCGACGAACCATAAAATCCTTCCATCATGCACATCTACCAATTGAGGTGATAACATTGACCAAGTTTCAAGAAGATCCAGTCAGAAACTTAGGAGGAGTTGCGTTGACAAGCCTGCAATTTCAATAAGCCCCAGAGACTAAGTTTTTAAGGGGCGTAACTCAGGCAAAAATCGACGAACCATAAAATCCTTCCTTCATGCACATCTACCAATTGAGGAGATAACACTGACCAAGTTTCAAGAAGATCCAGCCAGAAACTTAGGAGGAGTTGCGTTGACAAGCCTGCAATTTCAATAAGCCCCAGAGACTAAGTTTTTAAGGGACGTAACTCAGGCAAAAATCGACGAACCATAAAATCCTTCCTTCATGCACATCTACCAATTGAGGTGATAACATTGACCAAGTTTCAAGAAGATCCAGCCAGAAACTTAGGAGGAGTTGCGTTGACAAGGCTGCAATTTCAATAAGCCCCAGAGACTAAGTTTTTAAGGGGCATAACTCAGGCAAAAATCAACGAACCATAAAATCCTTCCTTCATGCACATCTACCAATTGAGGTGATAACATTGACCAAGTTTCAAGAAGATCCAGCCAGAAACTTAGGAGGAGTTGCGTTGACAAGAAAAGTGGACGTACGTACGGACGGACGGACGGACGGAGGGACGGATGGACGGATGGACGGACGGACGGACGGACAGACGGAGAAGATGACGCCAATATACGTCCGCCTCCGGCGGCGTATAAAAAGGACAACACCAGACCGGTTCTTACAGTCCGTCTGCATATTCATATTTTTTTTTGAAAATACAAATGAAAATTACAAAAAACTTTATAGCAAAGTTGAGTTACTTGGGATCAAAGATTCGTCTTCAAAATGAAAACTATTATTTTTGTATTGAGTAATCAATGTATCCATGATGTAATTGAAAGTTTTCTTTATGTGATAACACAACAATTGGCACACTCCTTCAAACTAGGTCCATAACGTAGTATAAAACCATTCCTTCAGAGATGAAAATGTCTGGATATCAGTTTAGATAATCGTGTAGGACTTCAATCTCCCTTGTTGATAATAAAGTTAAAGAGAATTTGAAGATGGACTCGAAGTTGATCGATCGTTTATTCATTGCATCACGCATTTACGTGCTTTCTCGTGATATTTAAACCATCAATCCCGAGTCTTCAATAAATCACTGGCAAAACTGGTATTTCCAGTCCTAGAAAAAAAGTTATTACTCTAAATGCTTTATAACGACGTTTGAAAATATAAAAATTACTAAGTTTTCATCAGACATGCACTTTAATAGTAAGAATTATAAGCAGACATGCGATCTGGACTGAAAACCCATTACATTGCGTCCTGTTTATTACCAAGAGCCAACCATTTCAGGCTCCATTATTGGTCACTATTTTTCGTTCTCACGCAATCTGTCTCCCGGGAGGAATGAAAATATGGCACGGCACGGAATCCATCAATTCCTTGTTTTAATAAAGAAATAAGGCAGGTGGCGTTACATTATCGGAAGGGGATTTACGTGATCTGAATTATGCAAAGAAGCTAAATATCTACAAACAGTATGCACTTTCAGGTAAGATTACAAATAGAGGATTTTCTCCATTATAAAACACATTACTATTTAATTCAGTTATGACAAAAAATTAAAGGATCTCGGCCTTAGGAAAGACCATAAATTACAGAACTCTTTGTCTTAACCAATGGCCAGAAGACAAAGCTTTGAAATGTTCCAATTTGACAAGTGTTGTAGACGACAATTTCAAGTTGGTGAACGTTTTAAATTCATCTCCTGTCGCTACAAGCAATTTCTTCTTTCCCAGAAATTACTTTTATCGAGTGGCATCAAAAACGTTACTGGGAATGGGTTAAAACAACATTAAAAGATAAAAAATGAAATATCCGCATGGCATGGCCACTTGATATAGAGAGCTTGCGAACAATCGAACCGAAAGAATGCAATACTGATTACCAATATTGTCTCCTTATGATATTCATCAACATCTATTTGGCCTCTGCACTGCAGAAGCTTTCAAATTGGGACTAGTCGAATCATTCGTTGTTTGAGAATGGGTTAAACCAATGTAAGACGAAAAGTACAAGCTATTGTAAAGCGCAATATTTTTCAATAAATCATGTGTGGGCAGCGTGGAAGGATGGGTGGTTTGAATTGAGAGAAAGACAATAGACAAAGAAAGAAAATAGTCCAGTTCATCGTCGATAGTCATTAAAATCATTTTAAAATCATTTTTAAACGCTAAGAGTAGGTTTAAAGGTTAAACAGGTATTAGATTTAATTTGGTGATCAAATTGTGGTGATATTTTTTGGTCCACAATTTTGGTGCCAATATGTCAAGATGAGGCGGAAAGAATTGGGACAGATACCGAAACGATTAAATATGATACAACTCAGTTTACTCTGAACGAACTATGAGATTCTCATTTAACCCTTTCCCAAACAAGACCTGGTTTTGACGTCCCTAATATAAAAGTCTTGGGAAACATTGAAACAAAAGAAGAAACTGCTGATGATCAGCAGTTTCTCCTTTCGTCTCAATATTTTCTTTGCCATATTTTACACAAATTCTATCCTTAATAACATCCATTTTGTCATGATTTGTGGCAGTTTTAGAAGTGGATCACCCTAACATTTTGTCGTTTGGGAAAGGGTAAACAGATTCAGATGAAACTTTTGCAGTTCTCGATCCTTATCTATTATATCAAGTCGTTTTCATCGTAGGAACAACACCAGGATTCTCCGCAGAATAAATTGAAGCTGTAGATCAAAATTATGGGAGTCTTGGTAAACCTCGAATGGCATAGTATTTATGCAAACAAGAGGACCATGATGGTCCTTAATCGCTCACCTGAACCTAGATAGAAAGAAAGTCACAATAATGTCAAGTTCAAGAGCACATAATTTAAGATGTGAGATTATGATCAAGCTGAAAACTGCTTTCATAATCTTGAATGGTAAATGTATTTTTTTTGATTGGTCAATATATTGTTAGAGTGAAAATAAAGTCGAAAACTGTAATTTTGTGAAATTCAAGGGCCAATAACTATGATTTTTCTAGTCAAATCAAGCTGAAATTTTCACTCATCCAGGATCTTATGGCCACCAACATTGTGGTCAAGGTTTGTCTTGATTAGTCAATAAATGTAGATGCTACAGTGTAAACAAAGTCGAAAACAGCAATTTTGTAAAATTCAAGGGCACATAACTCCAGACTTCCTACTTCAATCACACTGAAAATTACAGTCATCCAAGATCTTATAATTACCAACATTGTCGCAAAGTTTTGTCTTGATCCGTCAATATTTGTAGATGCTAGAGTGGTAACAAAGTCAAAACTAGCCATTTTTGAGGTTCAAGGGCACACAACTCCAGACTTCCATGTCCGATCTGACAAAAAATCGAACTCATCTGAGAACTTATAGTTACCAACAATGTTGCAAAGTTTTGTTTTGATCGGTCAATATTTGTAGATGCTAGAGTGGTAACAAAGTCAAAACTAGCCATTTTTGACGTTCAAGGGCAAATAACTCCAGACTTCCTGATCCGATCTGACTCAAAATCGAACTCATATGAGAACTTATAGGTTGCAACATTGTTGCAAAGTTTTCTTTTAATCGGTCTTTATTAGTAGATGCTAGAGTGGTAACAAAGTAAAACTAGCCATTTTTGACGTTCAAGGGCAGATAACTCAAGACTTCCTGGTTCGATCTGACTCAAAATCAAACTCATCCGAGAACTTATAGTCATACATATTTTGACCAAGTTTGCTTAAGATTGGTGAATATTTGTAGATGCTAGAGTGGTAACAAAGTCAAAACTAGCCATTTTTGACGTTCAAGGGCACGTAACTCCAGACTTCCTGGTCCGATCTGACTCAAAATCGAACTCATCCTAGAACTTATGGTCATACATATTTTGACCAAGTTTGGTTAAGATTGGTCAATATTTGTAGATACTAGAGTGGTAACAAAGTCAAAACTAGCCATTTTTGACATTCAAGGGCAGATAACTCCTGACTTCTTAGTCCGATCTGGCCCAAAATTGAACTCATCCGAGAACTTATGGTCATACATGTTTTGACCAAGTTTGGTTAAGATTGGTCAATATTTGTGGCTGCTAGAGTGGTAACACCAAAATGTGGACAGACGGACGGACGGACAGACGGACGGACGGACAGACGGACAGACGGACGCCGACGGACAAAAAGCGACCACAATAGCTCACCTTGAGCACTTCGTGCTCAGGTGAGCTAATAAACAGAAAGAGAAAAGAAAAATGCTTATGCCTGCCAGTGTCTTTCTTTCCCGTGTCTTTTAAGTGATCATCATATTTATTATTATAAAAGTGCATTGTTTGATTATAGGGTACTTTTGAAGCTGTAGGGAGCAAAACAACGGTTTTCTTGAAGGCGTAGCTGGGTCCCTACGGTTCATTGGGCTGGGGAGAACTCTATGCACTACAATTATGCAAACCATCAAAGTACAACAAACACTTGTAAAATGACCATTGTTTCCGTATGATTTGAAGTTTTACAACATTATAATTTTAGAAATTGTCCTAAATTCGAATGTCTTGTTTGAAAGGCCAGGGGTCTAGCTACCAATTTTTGTTTGTGGCCAGGGGCCAGTGAAATTGGGAAAATAGCGACGTTTTTACCTAAATTGGGGAAAAATAATATAAGTTTGTATTCATACTGTCACTCAGTTTCAGCTGCAAATTAGACTGTAGTGATGTAAAATGCATTTGTACATTCTCTTGTTTAAGAATCTGCCCTAAAACTGTCTTCAAAATGTTTGTAAATGAAGAAGAGGTCTTAACATGGGGCATTCTGGGTCCTCATTGGGGAAAAAAGATACTTTTTGCGATTGGGAATGGGGCCCAATAACGGCCCCAAATTTTGGCAAATGAGACCCCTGAAGGCCATGTAATGTTTTCTTCTTTATCATGAGAGCCTAAAACAAGGGTATGTGTTATGAACAAAACATTTTTAGTTAAAACTAAATAACTGACATTCAAAACGATATCTTCAAAATTATTGTTTTAAAAGGGAAAGTAACAAATAATGTAAAAGGGGAATACATTGTCCTGTATTTCTTCCTGTAGTTCAATGATATGAGTCTATGCATATAATGCGTGTACCGATTTCGTTCCTTGAAAAAAAATATGGAAGGTAATATTAGACGGTTGTACGCCCTTTGCCAATGGAATGTGATTAAGCAGTTTTTGTTTTATATTGCGAGCGTCACGCAACCAGAAAAAATAATTATCTAACGGCCACCGAGTTCATAATGCAGTCGGTAATGGTACCTGGCCTCAATGAATTGCTTATATTGGGAGATCGCGTGACATCATCTCGTAAATGCTGTGTCACATGACTCAAATCGCGTGTTTCACGAGATTACGACCCTGTCTTTGAAATGAAAGCCCGTCTACCGGTGAAATGTGACAATAGAAAATTGATTATAGGGTAAAATGACAAATTAAAGATGTTTGCGAAGTCGATTTTATTTAAATTGGATGTGAGGCGAGGATTGCATGAACGTTGAAATTACTTTGAAATCCTACGCTTTCCCTTGAGAAACGGACTTGATGAATATCTCTGATTTCATCCCTTTACCTTACACTTAAATAAAGTAATCTATGGATTGTAAAATCTAACAAGAAATTAAATATAATGGTCCTCTCTCAGCAAGAAGCCCGGGTTTGAATTCTTCAACAGATAACTAATCTTCTAGGAAAGCATTGAAGCAAAGTAAAATGGTGATCAACATTTTCTCCTTTTGTTTATATATCAGATATTCGCAGAGCTATGTTGTACCCAAATCGAATCAATTTATAACCTTTTTTCGTCTATATACAGCACCTTGTATATTAAAGCATAATAAATCACTGTTTGGGAGAGGATTAAACAAAAACAATCAACATGTATCCCGGCTATGCTTGCTGTAAAGCAGCTGTGTGTTCCACAGTACATCTTTCAGAAAAGGTCAAAGTTCGGTATTCTTTTCTTCAAAATAATTGAAATCATTATGTTCTAGACGCTGTTTCATTTACTTGCAATACTTCTTCTGTAAATAGTTTGCATGTCCTTGGATTCTTTGACACAGTGCAATGTCTGTAGGTAATAAGTTATTAAAAATGTCAAAGTGACAGTCTTGTGTTTTTCTAGAATTTCAACATCACATTTTGTGAGTTATCACGACAAAAGGTAGTCTCTGATCAAGCGTGAAAGTATCGACCCTGGTCCGTAATAATTGTCTGAATCTAGAATGTTTTCCTATCCCAATATGTGATTATTAGAATGATATTAATATTACATGTCATTTTTTTCATTTAAGCTTGATCTTTATTGACAGATTCATTAATTCTATAGACATATTTGGTAGTATGATTATGGAGAGGTGAATGAAATTACTGCTTACTAACATCGTCAATGGTCGTTCAAAATATCAAATTTGCTACCGGACAACAATATTGTCGCGATATATATACATGTATTGCATTATAAAAGTTGCAAACTGTTCTAACTTGGGCGGCGTTGTATGCATTTTGGGGAAATAGGTCACTGGAAGAGAAAGTGTATTTTCTCTAGGTTTCGTAAGCATGTTACATTCCACACATGCCATTACGTAAACAAGTCATAAATATTCATTTATCTAGGTTAACTCCCCACTCAGACACTCGAGAATTTAGCACTAGAAAACATTTGTAGGGAATCAGGCAACTAAGGAGGATCTACCACAGAAAATGATGAATATCGTTTGCGATTTCTGGGACAACTTCTGAAACAATTCCAAGGTTTTGACGATCAAAGGACGCTTTTAAAATCAAAGAGAGAAAATAAGAAAATGCGGATAACCAGCAATTTTTCCTTCCTATCCCTGATTTCGATCCTAAGATTACGTTAGCCTATTATAAATTTTGTATTAAGCTACTTGTTTTGTCTTCGAAATCGTTTGCAGATTTGACATGTCTATATTATCTTGTTTGTGCAAGGGTGAACCAGTGCCAATAAACCACGCCTACAGACAATGCCTGGTAATTTCCTGATCGTTTGCACGTATAATAGTGGCCAACAGCCAAAACACAATACGTATTTTCCATACATTTGGCACGAGACTTCGTGGGAATCAATAACAAAAACATTGTTATCACGCGGAAAGGAAAATCACAAAATATTTCTAAAGGGATAACTCTGTTATCTAAAATATATTGTATTTTTCAAAGTAGCATAATTGATATAGCCATGAAGAAGAAAATCTTTTATTTATGTCGCACCAACATCTCCGCCAAAATCCCTTAAAAACAAAAGATGGACTCGTTATGACATCGAAACATGGCATTTTGTACTTGAAGGTATAGGACTGGGCACTGTACATGTAGCATAATGACATGGGAAGAACACAGATGCATGTTATGTTCAGGGATTGGACTGGATTGGACGTAATTTGAAACGGTGGTTCATATCATATCATGGCAGTTGGAACACCTTACTATGGGATCAAGTCGTTTCTTTCACAAACATGTCAGAAAGGATATACCCTATGATAAATTCCAAATGCACAAGCAACTGCGCCTGGGCCGCGACCTCGCCAAGTTCGAAGAAAGACAAGGGTAAGGTACGTTAACCCTTTCCCAAACAAGACCTGGTTTTGACGTCCCTAATGGATAAGGCTTGGGAAAATATTGAAACAAAAGAAGAAACTGCTGATAACCAGCAGTTTCTCCTTTTGTCTCAATATTTTCTGTGCCAATTTTCACACAAATCCTATCTTCAATAACATCCATTTTGTCATTTGTTGCAGTTTTTGAAGTGGATCACCCTAAAATTTTGCCGTTTGGGAAAGGGTTAAGAGAAATTCGGCTGCAAACTTTCTTTCTCGATCAACAACCCGTAGAGAAAATTCGCATTCTTGGCACGATTTGATTCCAAAAATAACTTATTTCGTAATCCAGTCGGCAACATACCGTTTTCACTCGATGAACCTGGAAAAACAGTTTGGCTGCTTATAAGCACCGGCGAACGAAGTGTAACATACGAAAAGGTGTCTTTTTGCTGAAATTTCAGTGGCCACAAAATAACCAGAGTTTTATGATACGCATACTAAGCACATTCCTTTACAAAATTCGTGACTGGTAAATTTATCTATACAATATTCATGAAACTTATATCATGAGTTGAATTGTATGGTACGTGTATAACATTTCAAATGAAAAATACTGAAATGTTTTAAATGTTTGTCATTCATTCAAAATCTCTTCAGCAAAACTACGGTTTCCAGATTATAATAAGAGAGAGTAAAGACATGGCAAAATATACTGATAGGCAAAAATAAGTATACACCCTAGTTCTCCCACGTGTTTTGAGAAACCGATTAATAGATTATGTACGATTTTTAAACCTCGCCGAAGGTGGTCGTTTATTGATGTAACTTTGTCCGCTTATCGGTCTATGTGTCCTTTTTCCGTTGCAAATGTGTTTCATTTCAAACAGCGGCATCGAAAAAGGGTATAAAATCAATGAATTAATGCAAGCATTCACGTTGACCTAACTCTAACATTTATGGACGGATTTTGATGAAATTTTCAAAGAAAGTGACTACTCACCTAGGAAGAAGCGTACATTGTTAGTGCTTTTCCATATTGCAATGCGTCACGGCAAAAGGGGGCTTGATACAATCAAGTTTTCTGATATAACTTCTTCTAAATTTATTGTTAGATTTTGATAAAATATGCACAGAATGTTCCTAGCTACCTGACTTAGTGTATAGAGTGTTATGTTTCTTTCGCACCATGCTTCGTCATAGAAAAATGGGTCATATTGCAAAAAGAGGCATATTGATCAAATTCAACCAGCCAGTGAGAATTGTGTTTTAATGTTAGAGAAAATGTAACGTTGTGATTTGTTTTGGTAAAGAATGAAGAAATTAAAAACGGATTAACAGCAATATTTGATGATCCACTAAGTCGCACGTGCAAAGTTTGCAAAATCGGCATGTGGCAAGAGTATGGGTAGTCAAGCAATTTCAGCTGAAATTTATCTACACTGTATTATAGGTCTATGGGTAGAAATAAAATGTACAAAATTTTGAGTCAATATGATCGAAAATAAGCGAGATATTGACAAACAAAAAGTGTATACTTTCTTTTGCCTCTCAGTATAGTTAGTTAAAATCCAAACACGATGTGGTGCGTACAGTTATTTAACCGTGTCGAGAAGACGAGCCCAATGCTTACCCATAATCTAGGGTTTTATCAACAACGAAGTAAATTTTGCATTTTCAAAATAAAATACCTTTCTTAGTTTCATTTCTTTTATGTAACACTGGATAGATTTATTTGGATTGCGACTGTGAGCATGATTTCTTGTTTGTCAGACTTACACAAGGAAACACACCATCCCAAGATACAAGACTTATCATCACACATAAATATTCTATTTTTCATTCGTCCATCCGCCAGAGACATGGTTCGTGTCACAGACGCTTTTGTCAAACTTCAATAAGGTAATATATTTGTCTGTGCTAGGATTCTAAACAATGTGAACTGACAGCCATTTATTACAGTTGCGAAATGTACTGTAACCGGTTATACCTCGAACTACGAAAGCTATGACTACCCAACATTGTTCTTATACCTAAAATATGTCTAGCATGGATCCATGATTTAAAATCCATTACCAGGCGGCAAAATGTTACACCAATCCAATTTCAAAGATGCAGACAACAATTATTTCGAGTGAATTGAATCAACGTTTTTCGGTCGTTTTGGTAGAAATCATAATGGGAAATGAAGAAATTGCTTGTCTCAAACCTTAACATAGTGGACATCAAAGGGAGTTATTAGGTCTATATGGGGAAGTGTGAGTCCCTTTTATTCCTGTTGCGACTTTATGATATCAGACATTTGGCAGCGGTACAGCAGCATTTCGTGACGTCACTGATGCTGCTTTCCTGCAGCTGTCTAGAAATGTTAAGTTTGCCTAGAAAGTAACAATTTACCTACATCAATGAACATTTCTGGGGGAAAACATATAACGTATTTATATCGTTATGCAATCGACTCGGAAAAAGCATATGTACACAAGAAGAAACTTTATTCAGGTGAAATGACTGAAATAATCGGAAGGGAAAATATGTCTGCCATCGTGCGCTCATCGGTGGTACATAGAACATGTGTTCAAACAACTTCACTACCAAATTCAAATTTAATTGCTACAAAGAACAACAACTTTTGAACTATACATTTTGTTTTCTTGTCCTGCGGAATAACGATAAAACGCAATTTAGCATATCTCACATTGATTGCGAGAAAAATAAATTTTGAGGAATAATGTACATTGTATATCATTCAATTTAATGAAAGCTCATGCAAAATAGGAAACGCGACCTAATCGACTGGCACCATAGATCAAAGCAACTCTAAAGGGTCGTGTATGATGACATTTTTTCTTCAAGATACTACCAGCTCATGAAATGTTCCAACTTGGCATGACAAGGGTTAGTACTTGTTTATCTTCACGAAGTTTCGTGCAAAAAGACGAGAAAACGCAAACAAGCGAGCACTGTCTAGGCTCTATGTCTACATCTGTATAGTTTCGCAATTATCCGGCTTTGTTCGCTTCGCATTTTTGTTTTATAGATATGGTGGTTTCGCGTGAGGAATCCTAATCGATTTTCATTCTGTAATTGCGACGACGTTACCAAAACGAACGCGTCTTTGGTTAGCATTCTGCCTTTGGCATTTTTCTAAGGAAAACACGAATAAAATGCACTTGTTGATACTGGCTTAGGGGAATAATTAGAAGAACAATTGATAAACTATTTGCATATATATACTCGTCGTCTAAAATAGACCGGGGAATCTGGTATTTCCAACTTTCTAGTCAGACATTCTATCTTCCCACTGAAAATGTGGAATTTCTTAATTCTTCGTAGCGGTTTTTCATTTTTAAAGTCATCTCTGTTTATATAAATAGAATGAATTCAGAATAACGTTTATATTACGGTCTTGGACATCAGATACGAATATGGCACAGGTGTGCATGAAATTAAATAAGTAAACTACTTGCACATTTGAGATTTATTTACAACATCAATGAAAGGGCAGTTAATAGGAGATATTAAGTTACTAAGTTGCAAGGAATAGAGATACTTCATATTGTGAAGTACAAATGTACCACGTGATTAACGGTCCAATAAATTGCATATCCACGAATTAGCTAAAATCTTGAAGAGGGATGTTGTCACCTTAAAAGAACCCATTCTAGGTTGTCGGAGGTAAAAAAGATATTCAAGAAATATCGTATTGAATAGTCAATCTGCATAGCTAGATTAATTATGTCCAAGGAAATTTCATGTGAAGTTCATTCAGTCCTTCTAGACCTAATTTGTATGTAATTGACTGACCCGCCATTTATATTTATAGCATTATTTAAGGGAAACTGGACCTTGACATACAGTGGAAAATTTAATATCAGCGCTATTTCCTCTCTCCCTTTTTGGCCCTAGATTATGCACCACATAACAATTCAAAATCTGGCTATCCAAATGTTGTGCTGTGTCCCGAGAAAACATTGACATGGGTCTATTTAAAGGATCAGATGATAAACAATTTAAAGGAAAATCTCAGATGACGTATGCATGCAAGTAACATCAGAAACACACGGTTTGATCCGATTTTGTAAAACTACCTGTTATTAATTGGAAGCAACTCTAATTAACTGTTTAAAGCCGATAGCATCGGTATATGTTTATTTCTAGCAGTCATCTTAAACAACATGTAATTAACCCTTTCCCAAACAAAACCTGGTATTTGAAGTCCGTAATAGAAAGGGATTGGGAAAACATGGAGACAAAAGAAGAAATTGCTGATAATGAGCGTTTTCTACTTTTGCCTCAATAGTTTCGGTGCTATATTGTACACAAATCCTGCATATATCATCACCCATTTTGTCGAATACAGCAGTTTTCAAATTGGACTCCCCTACGTTTTCTTATTTGGGACAGTGTTCAATCATACAATTACATATAGAACTAAAGCGATTCTTCCTAATCCATCCGTATTTGGCTTGGGTGGATACAAAACCCCGATTTGGAAAATGACGAAAAAAGGCAGTAAATAATTAGCTCATTAATAGCTCTGAAGTTCTAGGATATAATTGGGCATTTTACATTACACTTTAACATGTCGTCAAAAAAACGAATGCATTACAAAATAATCGCATTGAAATCGATCTGTTTTCGGATATTTTTATACTAAAGGTAAACGCCCCTATTTTGTATCTTGTGGGAAACATGGCAACGCCCAGAACAAAAGCTAAAATATCTAGAATTTTTAGAAATGTCATTCTCAAAATCGATAACACTACTTTCAGTACTTTAACGATCAATCAAACAAGAGTTGTCCGCGGACAACATAGCTCGCCTATACAAGAGCTTGTCACAAAAAGAAGTCAAAGGTCAAAGGTCAAAGTCACTGGGTCAAAGGTCATAGTCTCAAGGTCAAGGTCATTGTATGAGGTATCCATGTGTGAAATATCAAAGCTCTACCATCAATAGTGCATGGTATATTGGCCAGGTTAAAGTTTTTCAAAAGCAGGTCAAACTCCAAGGTCAAGGTCACTAGGTCAAAGGTCATGGTCTCAAATGAAAGGTCTTGTCGAGGTGTATCTATGTATGAAATATCAAGGCTGTATCTCTAATAGTACCTGAGATATAGGCCAGGTTAAAGTTTTTCAAAAGTAGGTCAACCTCCAAGGTCAAGGTCACTAGGTCAAAGGTCATGGTCTCAAATGAAAGGTCTTGTCGAGATGTATCTATGTATGAAATATCAAGGCTGTATCTCTAATAGTACCTGAGATATAGGCCAGGTTAAAGTTTTTCAAAAGTAGGTCAAACTCCAAGGTAAAGGTCACTAGGTCAAAGGTCATGGTCTCAAATGAAAGGTCTTGTCGAGATGTATCTATGTATGAAATATCAAGGCTGTATCCCTAATAGTGGCTGAGATATAGGCCAGGTTAAAGTTTTTCAAAAGTAGGTCAAACTCCAAGGTCAAGGTCACTAGGTCAAAGGTCATGGTCTCAAATGAAAGGTCTTGTCGAGATGTTTCTATGTATGAAATATCAAGGCTGTATCCCTAATAGTGGCTGAGATATAGGCCAGGTTAAAGTTTTTCAAAAGTAGGTCAAACTCCAAGGTCAAGGTCACTAAGTCAAAGGTCATGGTCTCAAATGAAAGGTCTTGTCGAGATGTATCTATGTATGAAATATCAAGGCTGTATCTCTAATAGTGCCTGAGATATAGGCCACGTTAAAGTTTTTCAAGTGCAGACGGGACGGGACGGGACGGGACGGGACGCGACGCGACGCCGACACTAGGGCTGTGTCATTAGCTCCCCGGACATAAAGTCCCGGCTCGCTAAAAAAGGTTTACCCCCCCCCCCCCCCCAAAAAAAAAATGTTCATGTTTCGGTTCAGTTTATCCATATATAATACGATATTTTTGCGATACAATTGGGGGGGGGGGGGGGGGGGGCTACAGGGCTGGTGAAATCACTCTCATTAATTTAAGGTATTCTTATTTTATGCGGTTTATATCAATGACTTTCAGTATCATATTTTGAAGAGAAAAAAATAATATTCAAATTATATATTTGTTTCGATTGCAAACAACATCAAGAAAACGTAATTTTTTGAACATAAGAAATATATACTTTAAACGTATGAATTATTTCTATCGACATTGACGATTGCAACTCTCATGAACAACCGAAGAACGTTCCAAAAATGCCCTATTGCCAGTTGAACAGTAGTGCAGAATATTTTTGGACTCAATTTCAGCAGCGGATCAAGGATTTCTGAGGAGGGGTTCGTTTTACCAAAAGAGAGGATTCGTTTTACAAGTAAAACACACGATTGACCGAATTTTTGTATGAAAATGAAATAATCATGCTACATAGGGAGGTTCGTTTGAACCCCCAGGCCCTGAACCATCTCTGGATCCGCCACTGAATGTAGACGAGTAATTATATGTGACCAGTCCTTTAATATCTTTGTGTTAAGGAGCAGAAATATTTATTTGAAAAAAAAAACTCTGTTCGCAATAAACGTCCTCTGACAGTGCATACTGTTTGTAGATATTTAGCTACTTTGCATAATTCAGATCACGTAAATCCCCTCCCGATAATGTAACGTCACGTGCCTTATCCCTCTTTATTAAAACAAGGAATTGATGGATTCCGTGCCGCGCCATATTTTTATCCCTCCTGGGAGACAGATTGCGTGAGAGAGAGAAATAGTGACCAATAATGGAGCCTGAAATGACTGGCTCTTGGTAATAAACAGGACGCAATGTAATGGGTTTTCAGTCAAGATTGCATGTCAAATTGAATGTTAATATTTATCAAAAGCTCTGGTGCGTGCTTTAGAATAAACTCCCATCAAATGTCGATTTAATAAATTCTACGCAGTTCATTGCAGCTTAAATAATGTCCTTCCATCACACACCCGTGTCCTTTCTAAATCAAAACAGGTAAGTAGTCTTGAATATAGCACAAATGCACAAATCTACGTGCTAATCTTGTTCTATTCTGCATACAGCGACAGGAATATTTAAAAATCCCTAATGGATAGGATGTGTTACGCAGGCAGAAAATTCGAACGTAGGCCTCATAACGGTGGTACAAATCAGAAGAAGTAGGCAATATTTCAGTCACATTATGCCGCATTTTTTTTTTTTTTTTTTTTTTTTTTTTTTTACAAATTCTACTATGTAAACAAGGGGTAAAGCATTCTTCACTTTCTATTCAATTTTGCATGTGTTAGTTCAAATATTGCAGGTGTAAGACACATCCAACATTAGAACCAGCATTTGAAACATTTTAAAAACTTTGAGCTTGATATTGCATTGTTTCCATAGGTTATTTTTGTACGTATGTGCTATAATAGTGTGACCGGAATATAGATCTAGCACAATGTAAGGGCACAATGACTTCGGTTTTGACAGCAGCTGCAGACAAAAACAAGAGCCGTCATAGACGGATTATGCTCCCCGAATAAGTGTTTGTCACAAAATAAAAATCATCATACTTTAAGCCCCCTTTTCCCATGACAGATTTTTTGTACACACATTATTTATATAATATGGTCTAGAACATCTCATTTATCACAAAAGTACAAAATTTCATTAAATTCTACCCATTGGATGAAGAGAAATAGTAGAAAATCTAATTTATACATTAAGGCCCCTTTTTCCATGACGCAGCCTCAAATCAACAAACGGAGGAAAATGTCCCTAGGGATTATCCCTAGAAGTTCACATGTGAAGTTTCGTTGAATTTGGTCCAAGGGTTGCTGAGATATGGCTGTGGACGGACGGACAGACAAATTATCATACATTAAGCCCCCTTTTCCCATGACAGATTTTTTGTACACACATTATTTATAAAATATGGTATAGAACATCTCATTTATCACAAAAGTACAAAATTTCATTAAATTCTGCCCATTGGATGAAGAGAAATTGGAGAAAATCTAATTTTTACATTAAGGCCCCCTTTTCCATGACGCAGCCTCAAATCAATAAACAGAGAAAATGGTTCCTAGAGATTATCCCTGGGAGTTCACATGTGAAGTTTGGTTGAATTTGGTCCAAGGGTTGCTGAGATATGGCTGTGGACGGACGGACGGACGGACACACGGACAGCATAGCGACTATATGCTCCCCCGAAATTTTTTCGGGGAGCATAAAAAGGAGGTTGAAAGAAAAAGCACTTAATGTTTTAAACAGAAAAGAAAAGACAAAAGGAGATTTTGCTTAGGAAACGGTTAAATTATAAACACTCAAATAAAACTTCTTATCGTTCAAATTTCCACAAAAAATAGAACTTAGAGTATTTTTCTAATGGTCGGGTAATATTTCTCGGAAATGAAATCGAATTCTTTCGACGCCTTCTTCGTAAAAATAAATGTGAACAGAAAATAATCGAGACATGGAAAATCTAAATAAATCGAGGATCCGTAAATAACTCTTGATGACGTCAACATTCCACTTTCGCTCATGACAGGTGCTACCGTGTAATCCCCGATCGATTGTGTGCTATCCAAAATTCGCCGCAAATCTTCAAAATGCCGGAGTAGCTAAGATATTATCAGGTACTTTACCAAACTTCCCGCCGTAAGTTGGAAATTGTTGAGATAGACGGATCCCCTGTGGCTTCACAATGCGATTTTGAGAACACGTTTAAGTAAATATGGTCACCAAGCAGAGTTGTTGGACATCCAAAATGTCGTAATCATAGGGTCAAGACCTTGTATTTACGACATTCTGATGTTCATCGACGATAAATTCCGAATGAATCTTACTTTAACGAAATTCGAAAAATGAAATGGCAATACCGAAGACGCTATTTTTTTACAGAAATGCTCCAGAATATGGAACAGCATTTTGCCAGCAATGCCAGGGAGATGGGTCATGTGACGCAACCATAATAAGAACCAATAATTGACCAATTCGTTGAAAATGATTTGAAGCAGAGAAGTCAGAAATATGCGATTCATAAAACATCAGCTTTTTTCGAGCGGTGTCATTACGTATCCGAACCTATTCGCATGATTCGGGCGCGGTAGTAAATATTCGGCGGTGGAAAGTTCCACTGCCGAATGTTTTCGAAGTCGCACGAATAATTCCGACGTCCCGCGAATCTCATAAGGGATGGACTCCCTTAAAAACTTACTATTATCGTCAACATATTTATTCTCAGGGAAGTATGGAAACATTTTCAAATCTTTCAACAAAAAACTCCTTACGTTATCCAATTTGCATGCATGCATTCGTGATTACGAGTGCCTAATGCATGTGCGTTTATAAGATTACCATTCTAATGATCGAATTACTCCCACAGATTAACGAAAATGGAAATGTTTAACACTTCCCATACAATCTCTGATATTCTCTGAAGAGAAAGCTTTTAAAGATTGAGAAAAGGGAAGATAATGCTAACTACAAGCATCTTTCCATGACAATTAACATTTTCCTTGCTAGAGAATACACGTTTTCTGCTTTTGGCAACGTTTGTTTTCTCGTTTGTAGCTCTTATGAAATTGGATACATTTCAAAATTTGTCGCATGGGGAAGGAAATGTTGAGAGACGCATGACCTGGATTCTAGAAACCACTTCTGCCTTAAAAGGAGACAATTTCACGGAAAAGTCTCCAGTTTACAGAGCTACAGATAAGAGGGAGTGAAGGCTTTTGAAAATGCAGTATTTCTTTTATTGTTCATATAACCGTATGTTGTGGGAACTCATTGGAATCGTCTCATCGAGACGATTCCAATAAGTACACACAACATACAGTTTGGATTTAGAATAACAAAATTGGAATTACTTAGTTCTCTTTTATCTGTCGGTCTGGTTTATGTTTCAAATATTGGCTTCTGAAATGTCACTAGGACTCTTAGACAATTAGGTTATAATTTTTGTCATTTCCGTTTCTTTGTTATAAATGTCATTTGTAGATTAATATACGATGAAAACACCCACTTTGATGAAGCAAATATATCTTAATTATCTTAGTCTAGGCCTGGAAAAAATAGGAGTTATACGAAAAAGTACTTTTTAGTACAAGAATATAATGTTATTGCTGGTTTCATGACGTGTTAGTTATTTACCGTTCTTATTGGCATTTTGAAAGTAGCATCTGCCGCGGATCCAGGATTACTGTGAAGGGGGTTCGAACATCCATATAGGGAGTTTGCTTTCCTAGTAGAGCACAACTCCTGACTGAATTTCTGCATGAAAATTATATATTCATGCCACAGAGGGGGATTCGTTTGAACCCCCCGAACCCCCTCTGGATCCGTCACTAATCCTTTTATACAAATGAATACTATATGTTGATTTCAAACAAAAAGGACATTGTCCAAATTGTTCGTCAATTATATAAATAATTCCAAACCAGTGTACAACAAGCATGATGTAAAATGGTGTTGTACCTTATGTTCTACACATATTTCCATACATAAATACCACATTGGCTCTCAGTATAGTCCAGTCACGATGTTAATGCAACTGTTTACAAATTTTATCTAGGTAAACAGGGAAAAGGCGTTCTTAATTTAACATACAATTTTGCATGTGTAGGTTCAAATCTTGCAGGTGTGAGACACCTGCAAGATTCAAACCATCACATACAAAATTACAGTAACTCTGAGTTCAATATTGTGTTGTTTACGTAGGTTAATTTTGTAAACATGTGTCATATTATCATGACCAGACTATAAGACATCCATGAAGGTCTGTCTATGAACCATATATAAACCATCCATTTATTCTAGACAGAGGAGGTCTAAACAGTCCAACAAAATATGCATCTAAGTACCAGACAGGTTGATAAATGCTACCATTTATATAGCATTACATATCTGGTAGCCAAATCTGCTGTCTCTTTCTAGCTATTTCTGAGACAATTAAGCTCCTTATTGCCCATAGGCCTGTGATACAGACGACAAAAATGTTACCACACGTTTGAAAGTATGTGTTAATTTGAAGCATGAAAAACATCGAGAAATGGATAGAAAACATGTTCATCAACAATTTTTTTCTTATTCTCAATGTTTTACAAGCCTGCATCTACTAAGGATGTCAAAACCATGTCTTGTTAACAATCAAATGAGCATAGGTCAGGGGGAAATGCTCCTATAACATTTGAGACAATTTGTCGCTTTTCAACAAAAAAATCGTATATACAGCTGTAAGTAAGCTTCCAAATCAGCCTCTAATAAAATGATGTCCAATAAGGATCTAGATGCTACTTATTGCAGCTTTTCAACAAAAACCTCGTATCTGCAGCTTGTTTCGTTGAAAAGCAGCGTTATTTACAGTCAGCGCCACTAATGAAGAAGCTGTTAGAGAACAATATGGTTTTTGATTATACTGTGTACATACACAGCCTCAGGCTGATAGGAAACCATGTTTGGCTCAAAAGCCTTAAGTGGCCTTTTTACAGATCCTGGCTCAAACATATGGCTGATAATGCTCACAATGTCAGGTTTTGGGAGAACATGTAGCTACCGATTTTGGTTTAGCATAATATAAAACAAAACATGTTTTACTAGGCTAAATTACTAGATAAACTGGTATTGTTTTTGGGTTGAGAGAGGTAAAGTGTACATATGTATACTAGTTTGCTACCATTCAATGTTTTTGCAAATACAAATAAGGAAGCAAATTTCCTCTCCAGACATCAATATAAGATCAAATGTCTACAAACAACCCATTTATCATACAAATTATTTATGATGCTTTCTTCTGTACAAAAATGGACTTGTATTCACTAACAATTTTAACCATTCCCAAAATAGCGAAACCTTTACCCTATTGACTTTAAATTCTGTTTTAAACAAATTGTTAATTTAAGAGACATTTCATTATGATAATATTAAAGATTTTTGGTCAAAATAATTGAGAAAACATTATATCATACTGCATGTCTGTATAGGCTGTTCTAAGTGTGTATTACCTGCCAAAGATTTGGCCAAAACAGGAATGACAAGAAAAGTATGAGAATGAGATTTCATCTAGACTGTTTCAATTTGAAAGGAATTACAGTTGCTAAAATAATTGATATCATACCTTGAAAATTGGTATGCTAATAGGACAGGAAATATTGAGAGAAAAGGAGAAACTGCTGATTATCATCAATTTCTAGTTATCTTTCAATGTTTTCCCAAACTATTTCATCTACTGACAGATTAAAATCTAATTTACATTCCCAATTATGCTGTTCTCTTAAAGTGATATTTCACATTTATTTCACTTTTTTAAAGTATGTCTTGATGCAAAGATTGTTTATTCTTATGCGTAGAAATACTATCAGTTTTTTGAAGTTGTTATTTATAAGCGAAAAATGTGCCTTGAAAATTGAGACAGAAATGACAAATTCTATATAAATCTGAACTGTTGTCCACAACAATTTATCTAATTGTAGCACACAAATATATATACTGAACAAAAGTGAAAACGCTACACCTACTTTGCTTGTTTTATTTCTTCTAAAAACAGCAAGTAAAAAAATCAAATGAAAGTGTTTCGCATTGTTCATTTACTTGGTTGTGCCAAGCACTAAACATTTTGTGGATCTTATTTGCGGGAATGAAAACCGGGCCCTTCTAATGTGACTGGTGTCCGTTTTTTCAGGTGTACAATTTGAACGGAAATTATACACAATTTAAACCTTCAAAAATCCAAGCAGAAGAATGCAAACTATGCCATACTTTACGGAATGGTAGTCTGATGAGTTACCAGTCAGAAAATGAAAAGAAACTTGAATAACATTGTTGCAGCGTTTAAAAAATGATGTTTGAAAAGCCGAATTTTCATTAGGTTCCAAAGCTTGAAAATTTTACAATGTAATCTCCATAGGAAATTGAACTCGTTATTGCATGGAAATCTGGGAACAATCCGTGTCGAAGAAAGGGTTAAAAAATCCCCTTTAAGGCCTGCATGATGTTGCAAAAAACCCAATCGAAAACCGTGATAAATTTGTGAATACCAAACATTTTAAATTCCCTATTTGTTTATGTTAAAGGGAGGTAATTTGCAAAATTGACTGATTAGACCTTGATTTTAGAGCTTGCTACAAGAAATAAGTGAGATTTTAAGTGTTTTTTCGAAAACCCGGATATGACCAATTCCGAAAAAATAATGAAGCGTTTTCTGCGCATGCGCATATGCGGTATTAGATGAAATTAGCTCTAAACGCATTAAGGCCTATAACTCTGACATTAAAGGAGACAAGGCAATGAAATTTCGACAAAACGGTAGCAGAAAGCCTGGGAAATGACGTCAAAAAATATTTCTTGCTATTAGTTAGATACTTTTCCAGAAATAAGAAATCTTGCAGTGTAGCGTTTTCACTTTTGTTCAGTATATTTCTCGTAAAATCTTCAATTTTTTTACTTGAAATTTTCAGAATTTCCATAAGAAACAATGCTCTTTCAGATAGAATAAAAGTAAAATTTATGTAAAAATAATTGTGAAATGTCACTTTAAAGCAATTGCAGATGATAAAAAATGATATAAAAAGTTGAAAAGATATATGATATAGCACAGAAAACATTGGAAATTGGAAATATTATTGATTATCAATGTTTTGCAAAACTATTTCTACCAAAGACATCAAAAGCAGGTTTTATTTGGGAGAAGGCTTAAGCTTTATTATCTGTTAATAGAATTGTAACAGAGCAGCAATAATCTTTACAACCCTTTCTCAAACAAGACCTAGTTTCGACGTCCGATATAGGAGAGGTCTCTGAAAACATTGTGGCAAAAGGAGAAAATTCTGATTACCAGCATATTCTCTTTTTGCCTCAGTATTTCCTGTGGTATAAAATACAACAAGAGTTGTCCGCCGACAACGTAGCTCGCCTATACCGGAGCTTGTCACAAAAACAGCATATTTTTTAAAAGTAGGTCAAACTCCAAGGTCAAGGTCACAAGGTCAAGGGTAATGGTCCCAAATGAAAGGGCTTGTCGAGATGTATCTATGTATGAAATATCAAGGCTGTATCTCTAATAGTGCCTGAGATATAGACCAGGTTAAAGTTTTTCAAAAGTAGGTCAAACTCCAAGGTCAAGGTGGCTAGGTCAAAGGTCATGTTCTTAAATGAAAGGTCTTGTCGAGATGTATCTATGTATGAAATATCAAGGCTGTATCTCTAATAGTGCCTGAGATATAAACCAGGTTAAAGTTTTTCAAAAGTAGGTCAAACTCTTAGGTCAAGGTCACTAGGTCAAAGGTCATGGTCTCAAATGAAAGGTCTTGTCGAGAGTGTATCTATGTATGAAATATCAAGGCTGTATCTCTAATAGTGCCTGAGATATAGACCAGGTTAAAGTTTTTCAAAAGTAGGTCAAACTCCAAGGTCAAGGTCACTAGGTCAAAGGTCATGGTTTCAAATGAAAGGTCTTGTCAAGATATATCTATGTATGAAATATCAAGGCTGTATCTCCAATAGTGCCTGAGATATAGACCAGGTTAAAGTTTTTCAAGTGAAGAAGGGACGGGACGCCCACACTAGGGCTGTGACATTAGCTCCCCGGACATAAAGTCCCGGCTCGCTAAAAAGTACCTCATTGTCATTATACTGTACTAAGGGTTGTCTAATTTGAAAGCCGCTGCAGATGAGAAAATGGATGTTATTAAAGTTAAATTAGTGAGGAAATACAGCAAGGAAAACATTGAGACAAATGAACAAAGTGCAGATTATCAGCATTTTCTTATTTTGTCTCAATGTTTATTTTTCTAGTGACATCAAAACCAGGTCTTGTTTGAAGGGTGAACAATCTTAAATGCCATAATTACAATTACCACACTCATTTATATTGATATAAGCTAGATATCATCAATGATATCTACATAAAATTTACAAGTTTTGTATAATATATCATTAAGTCAGCGTTATATAGGTGTTTGTGTTTGTGTTCCAGAGCATTAACCCTTTCACAAACAGTCATAAAGGCATATTTTCCAGCTCTTGGCTTCATCATGTGACATATAAGTGTAAAATGTAAAAGTAGGATAAAGTATGACACCAAATACTGTGTCATAAATGATAAAGTGCAACATGTATTATACATTTCCTGTTTTTCTATTTATTTGTCACATACTCATTTTTCTCCCTTTACAAGTCTTATTCACAGATTACTAATGGTCTGGTCACGATATTGTGGCACATGTTCATAATCTAACCCCTTCCGAAACAACAAAATTTTAGGGTGTTCCAATTTGAAAGTCAAGACAGACGACAAAATGGATGTTAATAAAGATAGAATTAGTATACAATATAGCATGGAAAATATTGAGACAAAAGGAGAAACTGCTGGTTATCAGCAGTTTCTTCTTTTGTCTCAATGTTTTCCCAAGCAAATTTCATTTGGGATGTGAAAAGCAGGTCTTGTTTGGGAAAGGGTTAAGCATGTAAACAACACAATATAAAGCTCCAATTTACTGTAATTTTTTTTTATGTTATTATACTTTTTAAGCGGTCATTGCTGGTTTATTTTAGTGTCATCAATAATAATGTAAAGTGCCAGCCATTACTGACTTATGAGACACTTTCATTTAATTACACAGTACCTCCTGATTTCCTACTCTGGACGCCGGGTGTCTGACCGAAATGGGTCTACAGTAACCACTCTTAAACAGGAAGCTTACCAACCACTCACTCCATTTCTAATATGAAAGATCAGGTTCCATGCAGCGCAGGTTCAAACTTTCCACATCCCGCTTGCAAGGCGGACACCAATGATTTATGCACAATATACATGTACAATAATTTATAAAACAATCATAGGGATTTCATGTTTGGATGAAGGTCAATGGAACATTAAGGAGGTAATGATGTCAATTTCTAAAATTATGTTTTCAGACTTGTCTAAAATAAAAAAAATTCTTTGCTGGAAAGAAGTAAAATTGATTGGTTAGCAGAAAGCTATTGTAGTGTCTGTTTTGAATGTTATATGCAATTAGGCAAGTAGGCTTTCCCACCTGACTTTTTTTGAAATGCATTCACATACAAATTGCTGGCTTTAATGTTTTCAGCTTATATTCAATGGATTTCAATGAGATAGAGTGCAAAATATGTACTTTTTGAGGGCCCTATTCTTGGGGCTCTACACCAAACACCATGGCTTATTCAAACATTTAAACCCAAACATTTTTATGTCCAAAAAAGTAGGAAACATGCACATCAGATAAACAAGAGGACCATGATGGTCCTAAATCGCTCACCTGAATCAAGATGACAAGAGTGATAATGGCAATTTTGTCAAGTTCATAGGCATGAAACTTAAAAGGACTTTCTGTTTGGAAACAATTAAGAAATAATTTTGTTCCAATCGATCCTGTAAGGTTGGATATGAATTAGCACAATTGTTGAGTTAATTTTCAACAATTATTTCATGATTTCGCAATATACAACATAGGGCTAATTTTCAAAGCATACTGATCTGTTAGAGATTGATCATTTATGATAGGCTCAATTAACAAGATTTTGTCTGTGATTGATAGAATATAGTGAAAGATTACCATCTGATAAGCTAAGGCTAATACATTATTTGTTTACATAAGATAAACATGGGGCCAGCCTGAGAGCAATAGATAAGGGAAATAGAAAATTGGCCCAATGGTTGATTTTTAAAGAATTTTCTTATGATTTCTCTAAGTCTGATAAGCCCTTCCTCCCTGCCATGCCAACATTTTTTGACCAATGGAAAAATTTGTGAACACATTTTGAAAAGAGTAACTCAAGGAACATTCCAGTAAAGTCTGGTTCAATTGGGCACAATGGTTGATTTTTAAAGAATTTTCTTATGATTTCTTTAAGTCCGATAAGCCCCTTCCTCCCTGCCACACCAACATTTTTTGACGAATCAAAAATCCGCGAACAAGTTTTTAGAAGGGTCACTCAAGGAACCTTCCAGCAAAGTCTGCTTTAATTGGGCACAATGGTTGATTTTTAAAGAACTTTCTTATGATTTCTCTAAGTCTAATAAACCCCTTTCTCCCTGCCACAGTCACAGTTTTTTACAAATGAAAAAAAACTGTGAACAAATTTTGAAAAGAGAAACTCAAAGAACATTCCTGCAAAGTCTGCTTAAAATTGGCCCATTGGTTGATTTTTAAAGAATTTTCTTATGATTTCTCCAAGTCTGATAAGCCCCTTTCTCCCTGCCAAGGCCACAATTTTTTACAAATGAAAAGATTTGTGGACAAATTTTGAAAAGAATGACTTAAGGCACATTCCTGCAAGGTCTGGTTCAAATTGGCCCAATGGTTGATTTTTAAAGAATTTTCTTATGATTTCTCTAAGCTAATAAGCCCCTTTATCCCTGCCACGGCCATGTTTTTTTTTTTTTTTCAAATGTAAAATTTCTGAACAAATTTTGAAAAGAATGACTTTAGGCACATTCCTGCCAAGTATGGTCCAAATTGGCCCAATGGTTGATTTTTAAAGAATTTTCTTATGATTTCTCCAAGTCTGATAAGCCCCTTTTTCCCTGCCACGGCAACAATTTTTGACAAATGAAAAAAATTGTGAACAAATTTTGAAAAGAATGACTCAAGGCACATTCCTGCAAAGTATGGTTCAAATTGGCCCAATGGTTGATTTTTAAAGAATTTTCTTATGATTTCTCTAAGTCTAATAAGCCCATTTCTCCCTGCCACGGCCACATTTTTTGACAAATATAAAAATTTGTGAACAAATTTTGAAAAGAACGACTCAAGGAATATTCCTGTCGAGTTTGGTTAAATTGGGCCAAATGGTTGATTTTTAAAGAATTTTCTTATGATTTCTAGTCTGATAAGCCCCTTTCTCCCTGCCACGCCCACATTTTTTGACAAATCAAAAATTCACGAACAAGTTTTGGAAAGTGTCACACAAGGAACATTCCTGCCAAGTTTGGTCAAAATTGGTCCGATGGTTTAGGAGGAGAAGATGTTGAAAGAAATTGTGAACGGACGGACGGACAGACGGACGGACGGACAGATGGACGGACAGACGGACGGACGACGGACAAAAAGCGACCACAATAGCTCACCTTGAGCACTTCGTGCTCAGGTGAGCTAAAAATCCTTGCATTTGTATGTCTGAAGAAGCCAAATGTTGCACTTTATCTCATCAAAATCTGTTGAGTAAAAGCCGAGAAATTAGGAAAAAACTATCTAAAATTAGGAAAAAACTATCTTGAAGCGAGCAATAATTTTACGCGAGTATGTTTTCCAAAAGTCATGTGGGGTAGCCACTCTATGCAATAGTTTTGGATTAAGCTATCAATATGCCCACATATAGCAACTTTATGGGATCAGAAGACATGGTTAGGAAAAGTGACTTTTTTATTTGCCCAAGATGTTTTCAAAAATGGAGGGATAGAATCCTTGTGTTGAATACTTCAAAACAATATCGAGGGACAATAACCACCAATGAAATTGTTTTTCTCATCCTAAAATTACATTAACAGTCATCTGATTAGACGAGACACATTTCTCCTACAATCTGAATGATTGTTGTGTAATTTCGCATTCATAATGGGAATTAGACTGGTAGGTAAATAAAACATTTCTCACAAGCCTAAAATTACCTTTGCAAAAACATTGATCATTACAAATGCAGTTTCATCTCAACTAGAGTATTGGTGTCTTCTTTTGGGGAAGTACATCATGGCTTTTCAACCAAAAACAGCCTTAACCCTTTCCCACACATTGACGCTTTTGGACGCCCCACAAATTAAAGGCTTTGGAAAACATTGTGGAAAATGAAGAAATTGCTTGTGACAAGCAATGTCTTCATTTCCCACAATGTTTTCTACCAAGAAAGACCAAAAAATGTTAAATTTTGTTCAATGGAAATTGTTGTCTGCAACACCTATGAGTTTAGACAAAGGTAAAATTTTGTTGTCTGGTAATGGGTTTTAAGCAAGTTGTAGTTACAAGGTTTTACTTGAAAATATGTAGGGATTAGGGATTTACGACCACTTGGGTCTTACCATTTTCTTTCGGGCCAGTACAAGGGAGATCACTCTACACACACTACACTACTCACTACAGAGTGACCTACCTTTCTTGTAACACAGGCTGTCTAGGTGGCTGTAATCCTATATCCCTTACTGGTGGGGAATGACTGGATGCTAAAATCTGGTGTAATATTCCAGTATCTGTCAAATATACAAACATATGTGTAAAGTTATTATTGTTACATCACATTCATATAGCATTTGTTATCATGTAATCCTATATCCCTTACTGGTGGAGAATGATTGGATGCTAATATTTGGTGTAAAATTCCAGTATCTGTCAAATATACAAACCATAATTATCATCACTTTATGTGAAGTAGCCAATTAGTAATGATTTAATAAAATTAACACATATCTCTGTCAATAAAGATAACAAAGATGTTCTTTTGAGCAAACTTTTTAAACATGTATGATGTATGAAGTATTTTTATGGCCAATATATTTTTTTCTGAAATTTTCTTTACTAAAAATATTTAATCAGGAAATTTTGCTAAGTCATAAATTTCTGTTGAATGTTGAACTTTTGATTAAGAGGAAATGGCAACAATCTTAGCTGCCCTGGGAACAAACACTAGATCTATGTCATCCAAATTGCAACAGCAAATTTTTCATTTAACCCTTTCACAAACAAGATCTGGTTTTAAAATTCTTGATAGATAGTGCTTTGGAAAACAATGAGGCAAAAGAAGAAAATGTAACCAGCATTTTCTCCTTTTGCCTCAGTATTTTCTGTGCTTTTTAAATCACAAACCCTTTCTTTATCAACATTATGTCATGAACTGCAGCTTTTACAATTGAACCCCTAAAATTTCCCATATAAGGAATGGTTAAAGGAAATTACCTTGATTTTCTTTATAAGGCGACTTTGACCTCGATCTTGTCTTCGACTTTGGTGACTTCGCCTTTGGTGACCTTGCTTTGGGTGATCTGGCCTTTGGTGACATTGCCCTTGACCTATAACTTATATCAGATGTGTCATAAACTGTTGGTTTAGGTGCCCTTGACCTTGGTGCGGGAGTGTGGAGGGGAGACATGCTCTCATCCTGGTCCAGGGATGAGTATTTCTGTACCCTATCAGAGTAATCTCCCCTGGACACTGGGTGTCTGTGAACAGTTGTTTTACTAAATGCTTTATTCTGGGTGGTAGTGGAGGGTTTCTGACTGTCACTGTGTATATAAATATGAGACTCGGGACTGGATGGAGCTGGCCTAGATTGTGACCTTGAACTTGCATCTCTAGTGAGTGATAACAGCTTGGCCTGAAAAAAGAATATAGTAGTTTTGAGAAAGATACTACACATTAATATATCTTATCTGTTAATGTTTGGTAATAGTTAGCAGTTTATAACCACAGGATCACTGTTTTCCTGGGCAATGGCAGATCAAGAAATAGGTAGGTGGGGTGTTCAAACCCTATCAATCCTTTATTATTTAATGTTTAGTCATTAGCAACAAGTTGGTTTTTTCCTTAAATTAACCAGGGTAGAATCCCGTTTGAAGAAAGTTGCCATCTCCCTTGAAGAAATAATGGATCCACCTCTCCTGGGTATCAGAATATGTCAGTGAGTGATACAAATTAATCATACAGCTTATTGAAATCTACAAATTAAAAACTTTGAAAATAAAACAGTGGTCATCATTTTACTCCCTTCATATATTCAATCCTCTTCTCTGTTACATCTGCACATTTTTGTTCTTTTTGTGATTTCCTTTCTTTTTAACCGATTTCCCAAACAGAACCTGCTTTGAGCGTTTCTAGAAGAATAGGCTTCTTTCCCCAACAATGACACATATTGATAAATATACATAGATCTACTTTAGCTTGGGAAAATATTAAGGAAAAAGAAGAAAATGCTGGAACCCAGCATTTTCTCCTTTTTCTTAACATTTTCTTTGATAAATTGTACATAAAGCCATACCTGCATGGCCATTTGTTGTTCCTGTAGTTTCTCCATATATTCTATCCTCTTCTCTGTAACATCTGTAAGTTGTCTCTCTAGTTGTTGTACCCTGTCTTCCTCTACTTGTGTTTTTGCCTTTACACCACCAGTCTTCTGTAACTCATTTATCTTTTCTACAAGCTCTGCCATTTTAGCCTCCATCTCATACTGTGCCTGTTGAGAGTGTAAATAAGTATCATCAACATTTAGTTTTCAAATTTCACTCAAAACTTTTGTGTGCATAAGTGTAAATAAGTGTCTTCAACCTTTCGCTTTCAAATTTCATTCAAAACTTTTGTGTGCATAAGTAAATTTACAAAATGATAGCAAACAAGTTTACATGATTTCATTATACTATGCGTATGCCTTACATGATATCTAAACAAGATCTTGCTCTAAAGAACGCTTTATTTTAAAACATCTTAAGAATCTCAAGATATCTTACAAATTTCTCTCTAAAGTACACAGCTCAGTATATAATGTTATCTGAGGTGCGTTCTTTAGAGCAAGATTTCTTGAGATATCTTGAGATTCCTTAAGATATTTTAGGATAAAGTGTTCTTTAGAGCAAGATTTTTAAGACGCTCAGCGGGAGACGCCATTACCATATACTTCGGGCGGAACCCCTCGGTCAACTCTGTACAAACAATATAAAAGAGATTTGACTGAGTTGTTCCGAACACTCCATAATTCATAAACCGCGGTGTTCCAAATGCTCCATACTTTATACAAATGACATCATGATGACGTCATTTGTATAAATATGGAGCATTCGGAACAGCTCGGTCAAAGTCTTGGTCTTAAAAACGCTTTAACAAAAACATCTTAAGAAATCTTAAAAAATCTCGCTCTAAAGAACGCGCCTCTCACCTTCAGGAATGGTTGTGTAGCAGCCACAGCCGCACTAGCAGCCGCTGCGGCAGTGAGCACCTGATCATTAGACTTGAGCACCTGATCATTAGACTGGCCCAGTTGTTGTTGTTTCATCAATATAATGTAGTTTTACCTTGAGAACGCATGTAAAAGACTCACCTTCAGGAATGGTTGTGTAGCAGCCACAGCCGCACTAGCAGCAGCAGCAGCAGTGAGCACCTGATCATTTGACTTGAGCACCTGATCATTAGACTGGCCCAGTTGTTGTTGTTGTTTCTGCTCTCCCATACTGGAGGTAGAACTAGCCTTACTGTCATGGCCGACCAGGCGGGGCTGGACAACTCTTCTGATTGGACCACCTTGTCTAAATGGAGAGAAAGATGATGCTTTATAACCCATTACCACATGATGACTCTTTTTGACTCCCTACTAGAAAATGGTTTTGGAAAACATTGTGGAAAATGCAGAAATTACTTGTGACAAGCAATTTCTTCATTTCCCACAATGTTTTCTACCCTAAGAGACCAACACATTTTAAATTTCATGCACTTGGGGTTGCCATCTGCAACATCTTTGAACTTGTATCACCCTACAATTTTGTCGTTTGGAAAAGGGTTATATTAGGCATGACAAAACAAACAGATAATCAAAGAGTTAGGTGAATATTTGGGTGCAAATAAATCATGCATTAATATATCAATAGTTACATTCCTGTCAAAATTTACCAAATTTCAAGTAAAGCTAAGCTTGTTATGAATACTAACCCAATTCAACACTATCCTTTCATTGAATCATAAATGGTAGTAAAAAGTATGAAACTTAAAACAACTTTATATCTTAGAGTTTTGTAAAAAAGAAATATCTTAGAACTGCTTCTACACTTCCAATTACGTGTTTTAAGAACTTCTGTAATTTTTTGTTTTTCCTCTCTTGAATAACAAATACAGTATAAGATACAATTTCATACACAACTCATAAATCTATTACCGGTAGTTATATTCCCCAAATAATACGACAAGAAAGGGCCTAGGCAGTTGCTGAAAGTAAACCTATCTAATGTTGAAATATATGAGAATTTTTTTCCAAATGAGTTTCTATGAATTTAACAATTAATTCAGCCTCTTGTTTTAAATTCTTTTCTATTTTCCCAAAGCATTCAGTTTTTTTCATACATAATATGACATTTCTTAAAACTCGATGACATAATATAATAGTGCAGCATCAGAAAAAGCTCAAAAAAAATTTTCTTCCCATTTGGTCCAGCCTAACAATATTTTGGAACAAAAGAGGCACCGGGTATCACAATCCAGTGGTTGTGCAAAATATACATTTTCAACCAGAAAGCTTATTGAAGATAAGTCCTTAACTCTTCATAGTCAAGCTTCATATTGTAGGGTCTACGTTAGAAAATGTCATAACTACAGCTTAATCAACCTATATTGAGACAACAAAATTCTAGACTAGTCAAAATTCAACAGACAACAATTTTTTGTTAAAGTAGTTTTACATTTGTTGGTTGTTATGTGTAGAAAACATAGTGGGAAAAATTAATGAAGAGAATAATTGTACAAGAAATTTCTTCATTTTCCATATTTTTTTCCCAAAGCTTCGGGCATTAAAAAGTGTCATTAAACTGTAGTTAAAAAGTCCTTCCATAGTGGCCTGATGATATAGAAAAAAAACTTATGTTAGGGTTTCAACATTTGAATGTGTTAGTAAGAAAGAATACTGTACAGTGAAACTTGCATCAAGCTAAAATCTTGATAGAAAAATTCTATGAGGATGATTCCAAAATTATACTGCATTATGAAAAGTTCTAGCAAAACTAGATCAAATGCATATTATGTTTGAATACCCCTACTTGAATTCCTAATTTCGAGATTAATATGACGTCAGATTTTTTCTGGCAACATCGTTAATGTTGGTGGTATTCGAAATATGTAAATAAGTTATACAGAGGAAAAAGTTCTCTCTTTCTACAGAGGACTTAAACTCATAGATCAGGTCATGAAAGTTCTGGAACGGGTTGTGGAGCAGTTGATCAGACAGCGAGTGTGCATCGACGAGATGCAATATGGTTTCATGCTAGGCAAAGGCACCATAGACGCCATCTTCATAATTCGGCAGTTACAGGAGAAACATATTGCAGCAAACAGACCTCTATATATGGCCTTCGTCGACCTCGAAAAGGCTTTCGACAGAGTACCGAGGAAAGTCATCTGGTGGGCACTGCGCAAGTTAGGAGTGGATGAGTGGCTCATCAAAGTTATACAGGCTATGTACTGTAACGCCAGAAGCCGCGCCCGAGTTGGGGCAACTTACAGTGACGAGTTTGAAGTTAGAGTGGGTGTCCACCAAGGATCCGTGCTTAGCCCGCTCCTATTCATCATCGTCTTAGAAGCCCTATCAAAACACTTCCGCACCAGCTGCCCATGGGAGGTACTTTACACTGACGACCTTGCTATTGTCGACACATCCCTTGAATCCCTGATAGAAAGACTCACTAACTGGAAGAATGGCATGGAAGAAAAGGGCCTCAGGGTCAACATGAGCAAAACCAAGCTAATGATATCCAGTCCAACTCAACTGCCTGTCAAGAAGTCTGGAAAGTTCCCTTGTGCCATATGCCTAAGTGGCACCGGTCAGAACTCGATCCTTTGCAGCAGTTGTTCCCATTGGGTCCATAAGAAGTGCAGCGGTATCAAAGGCCCTCTTAAACCGGACCCAAGCTACAAATGTCAACGTTGCACGGGAAGTGTTGCACCAAACGACTGCGAAATAGTAACAGAAGTTTCAATCGGACAGGATACACTTGAAGTCGTTCCAAGCTTTTGTTACCTCGGAGATACTCTGTCAGCTGGTGGTGGCTGCGAACTAGCCGCAATAACACGATGCAAATCAGCCTGGAAGAAGTTTAGGGAGCTCCTTCCGATACTAACAAGCAGGAACCTCCCTACCAGAACCAGAGGAAGACTCTACTCCAGCTATATACGACCGGTAATGCTATACGGGTCAGAGACATGGGCAATGACGTTTGGTACGCAAAAGAAGCTGATCCGAAATGAAAAAGCCATGTTGAGATGGATATGTGGCATCAAGCCTGATGTCAGCGAGACCCTCGAGTGCCTGACCTCTCAACTGGGTATCAAGGACCTGTCCGAAATCCTGAGGGCCAACAGACTGAGATGGCTTGGCCACGTGGAACGTAACACAGGCTGTTGGTCCAGAGTGAGATCCATAACCGTACATGAAAACAGAACTCGAGGCAGACCCAAGCTGACGTGGGATGAAGTTGTACGGAGAGACCGTGAGCTTGTTGGACTGACAAATACCAACCCTACCGATCGCAAGACGTGGAGAGGAAGACTCCGATCAAGACTGGGCAGCCAGGCCCCACCCTCGACTGAGGACTAATCGTAGGCCTGGATAATCAAAACAGGATGATGATGATGATGATGATGATGATAATGACCAATAATTACAATGTTGCCTGAAAAATGCTGACATCCTGTGAACCTCTATAACAGGGATTCTGTCACAAGAATTGCTGGTACAAAACCATTTTTCCACAATGTGTGTGAGGTGTCAAAATGCATAATTACGTGGGAATGGGGTAGATATAAGTTAAAAAAAAATCCCATATGCAAAATTACCATAGTCCTTCTACACCATCATATGGGATCATCTCTTAAAGCATGTAAAACAAGACTCATGAGCAAGGTTTACTGTACATAGGAACTATTGGCATATATGTATAATATTTATTTCATATATAGAATTCTAGATCTGTATTTATACATCACTAATCTATCTTGATAGTTGATCTTTGAGGGAACTGTTCTGGTGTTATGATATTAATAAGGGGTCTAGAACTTGGAAGACTAGATGTCAAAATAATAACCTATAGAATAACCTTTTTCTTGAAATAGGTCATAGAAATCATCAGAGAGAACATTTTATTTCTAAAGGTTTGGTCACATGCACAATCACCTGTCCATTTCAAGGCAAAAGCATGTCCAAAAATAGTCAGTCTTACACCGTGATGTGGATGTGGGATTGTATGTGACCAAGCCTTTGTGTTGGAAAGTACACTTTTTAATTAAAGTGTCCGCTGATTGGCAAAATTAAACTCTTGTGTCGAAAAAATACCTTCCTAATAACCAAATATAAAAGTTTCTACAATTTTCAAACATTAGAAGTGTTTTTATTTGGTCTTTTAAATTGGATATATTGATCTTTTCCGATCTTTACCGAGGAAAAAAAGCTAAACTTCCGACTTGAAGTTATGACGTCATACCTGCCACTGAATGACGTCATGGCGGGAAACACGGGATGTCATGGGTCATTTCCGGGAAAGCCTGAGATTTCTGAAAAAGTTAAATGTCAGACTTTTCTGTCATAAAGCGACCTCACCAATTGATACTCAAAACACGGAATTCATCCTTAGTAAATGTTTGAAAAAATGTAAAAACTGTCAAAGAATATGCCGTTAGTGAGCGAGGAAATGTGCCGAAGAACGTTTTAGGTTTGTCTGTATTACTCTTACGATCGAGAAATGGATAAAGAATGAGACTTTGCTATATGACAGAAAAGTCGCACACTTTATCTTTGTCAGACACCTCATGCTCTAGATTGGGGGCGGAGTCAAGCCATTGTATGACGTCAATCTGTTGCGATTTTACGGAAATTGCCGATCTTTATTTTTTCGAAAATCATCCAAGTAACGACGTAAAGAAAAGCAAACAAAACTTTTAAAACAACCGAGTTTGGCGGATCTTTTATAAAACACGTTAATTTAATGATTTTCTTCCAATATACGGTGAAATCAACTATCTAGCTTGTTAGCCTTTAAATATCTAATTTCAGCATCCTGTATCACACAAGTAATGTCACAAAGCATATAACACTGCTTTTCAACGAAAACCTCGTAACTGCAGCTTAAACAAGCTGCAGTTACGGGGTTATCATTGAAAAACGATGATAAGCTGGAACCAGGAGAATACCTTTTATAGCATTAGACATCAACACTTTTCCAGATCAGCCTAAGTGCAGTCTGATCAGGATCCATATCATGGTCTTACAGTTGCTACAGGTCATGAAGATGCTGTTAGAGAACATCATCCGCAGTTCTGATCAGCCTGTGCTTATCCAAAGGCTGATCCATGGTGTTCTAAAATGCCATTTTTCCTAGATCCCTTCTCATTTCATTTGTGACCGGTCGCGCTAAAAGGGACCTTATCGGGTGTGTGAAAAATATCGACCCTAGTCAGTCTGCGCAGTCCGCGCTGCCAGACTAGGGCCAACACTTTTCACTTTTATGTAAATTTCTAAATCCGGAATTGTTTCCCTATCTTACTATATGTTCATTTGTCGCATACGGGATCTGGTTGACCTGTACCGAGTCTGACAAGTTTGTCAAAATTTGGAATTTTGGAGTTCAGATAAGGTCCCCTTTAGCGTGACGCGTCACATTTTCATGCTTTCATTAACAAGTGACAACACAATGACATTCATTTCAGCACAGTAATATGGTATATACCTATCAGATCATGCAAAATAGTGCATCAGATTCATGGTCTTTTTTGCAACGTGGATCTTATTGCCATTAGCAATATTTTGGTGAAGGTTATGCAATACTTCACACTTTCCGCAATTGCAATCATTCAGAAAGTTGCAAATTTTATGCTGTTGCAGATGTCAAAATGAATTGATCAAATAAGGATGTCAGTACAATATCACACATAAATATTAAGACAAAAGGAGAAAATACAAGTTATCAGCCTTTTCTTCATTTCTCTTAATCTTTCCCAAAGACTTTTCTAAAAGGGAAGCAATATCTGGGTTTTTAGAAAGGATTTCACAGGCTTGTAACAGCTGCTGTGATTGATGCAGTGCCAAAGTTTATAAAGTGCCGAAAGTGTGCAAAGATAAATACATGTAAATGAAGCTTTCATTACTTTGTCAAATAGCATGATTTAGAGCTTAATGTAAAACAAGAGCTGTCCGAAGACAGCGCGCTCGACTTTCTAAGTTGCTTAGTATAAAGGGGGCATAACTCCAAATATAGTGGAGCCAGGGTCATGGGCCCTGGTAGTAAGGTAGAGAGTGTGATGGTGAATAAGTATTCTAAGTTTGGGTTGGATCCCTTTGATAGTATGGAAGTTATTGATGTTTGAAAAAACTTTAACCTTTGTTACAATGCCGACGCCAACGCCGACGCCCGGGTGACAGTATAAGCTCTCATTTTCTTTGAAAAGTCGAGCAAAAAATGTTTTGGAAATATGCTAAAAAATTCAAAATTGAAAATTCGAAACTGAAATCATGGTTATGATTACAAGAATACTCTTCATTTTCCTTTTACAGTAGCTAATGCACTAAACCATAAGTCCTTATCTTTCTAAGGTCAGCACAAACACAACATTGGATTGCTTAGCTCAGATGTTGTTATCTATGTGTTGATGGCTTCAGAATAAAAGGCGTTTAGAGCTAGCTATGACCTTGCCTGATGCCAGTGTCAGTGCCCCTTATACTACACCAATACATGTGCTAATAGTATCACTGGTCTGGTGGTAAACTCGGCCAAAGCGTGGGACGTTTTTTCGTGATCATTGTATTCCGTCGGTGTTGTTATAAAATATTGTAACTACGGCTTGGATAAAGCCGTAGTTACAAGATTTTATAACAACACTGACGGTTTGTCAATAAAAATCGGTAAACCCGGTCTATTTTTAGAACAAATTCATTGTTATTAGAAAAACTATCCAATCAGATCTTTAAACTCACATTTAAATGCATGATATCTGTACCTTGTTGTATTGAAAAACGTCCATCGCTTTGGCCGAGTTCACCACCAGTGAGTATTGGTAGTCCTTATATCGTATTGAATTTTGTCTGGGAATGGTTAAAGAGAAGTCATGTTATAATATGTTGCTGTTTAATATCATATTCTAACCTGAAACTGAACTATGGTACCTGTTTTGCTAATCTATCACTGAACTAAACTTGTCATTATACCAGAGCCCCAAATAAGAGTGGGTGATGACTTTTCAAAATGAAAAATTTCACCAATATTTCATCAAATCCTATGTCGTGGGTACTTGTTACAATTGTCTCGCCGAAACGATTCAAATGAGTACACACAATAAAGGGTTCGGATTTGAAACAATAAAGTTAGAAAGGTTTCACCCCCTCTTATCTGGAGCTCTGATTATACTCTCTCTTTCTCTAAAAAGTATCATATATTTATTTGTCCCTCTCTAGAATAAATGCACTGTCTTTTCAATGGGCTTCGATTTCTAAAGAACTGTTTTAGCTATGCTTACTATTGACATAGCCGACTCATAATGCTTCAGAATCATATAGAGGTGTATGGTAAAAAACTACCTTTAATATAATGAAATAATGATGTGTGCAGTGTACACATGCAAACTATTTTGCAATCACCCAAAATTTGGACAATTCTGCCATTTGCATGAAACATGAAATATATCTAAAAACCTATGAATTCATATGAACAAAATATCTTTGGGTAATCAGCAACAATGAAAAGGCTTAGAAACTAGAGACAGTGCATTCATCCAATGTGTATCTTTGGATGTCAGACTATTTACAAACCCCCTACGTAGTCTGTCTTATTTCATTTTCATGCAGAATTCAGTCAAAATAGTGTAATACAAGGAAAATGACACCCCCTTCCTATTTGTATGTTTGAACCCTTCTAAAGAATTCCTAGATATGCTGCAGTTGAACTATCACTCAAGTATCATTAGATTAAGGTTAATTTACAAAAAAAAACGTAGCTCGCCTATACGGGAGCTTGTCACAAAAACAACAATTTTTTTAAAAGTAGGTCAAACTCAAAGGTCACAAGGTCAAGGGTAATGGTCCCAAATGAAAGGTCTTGTTGAGATGTATCTATGTATGAAATATCAAGGCTGTATCTCTAATAGTCCTTGAGATATAGGCCAGGTTAAAGTTTTTCAAAAGTAGGTCAAACTCCAAGGTCAAGGTCACTAGATCAAAGGTCATGGTCCCAAATGAAAGGTCTTGTCGAGGTGTATCTATGTATGAAATATCAAGGCTGTATCTCTAATAGTGCCTGAGATATAGACCAGGTTAAAGTTTTTCAAGTGAAGACGCGACGGGATGGGACGCCGACACTAGGGTTGTGACATTAGCTCCCCAGACATAAAGTACCAGCTCGCTAAAAATCGAAAGTCTACAAAATAACTCAATTGCTTCGACATAAAGTTCTGACATTCAAAGATTGTATATTTACTATATGTAATATAATATCTGATATATGACATATTATTCAGTTCAGTATAGGATAATCTTTGTCTACTCTTTGTGTGTTAGTTAGTATGTTTCACCTTATAGACTCCGGACCAAAGCTTGGCATACTAAACAATAACATAAGCAAGTTAGAAATAAAGTCAGACAGACACAACATGAAACATCAATTTCCTAAGCAATTAGTCTGTAACAAGGTAAACCGGTAATTCATGTAAAAGCAGAATTTTTTTGTCTCACTCGTAACGTTAGGAAATAACATGGATAGTTTGAGGATATGATTTAATTGATAAAATCTTGAAATATCTATATATCTTAAATCTTTCCCACATACAACCTGACTTTCATGTCCCTAGTAGGATAAGGAAAGGTTTAGGAAATTTTTGAGACAAAAGAAGAAATGCTGCTTTATAAACACAAGAGCCGTCAGAGACGGACAATGCTCCCCGAATAAGGCATTGTCACAATAAATATATGCCATGCAGAGCTAATATAAAGCTAACAAATGTTAAGCCCCCTTTTTGCATGACATATTTTGTATACGCAAATTTTAAATAGTTTATTGTCAAGGGCATCTGATTTGCTACTCAAATATGAAATTTCATCAAATTCTGACCATTAGACTAGGAGAAATTAGAGAAAAACTGTATTTAACCTTAAGTCCCTTTTTCCCATGACGAGGCCTCAAATCCAAAAACCGGGAAAAGTACATCGGCATTTTGTCATAGGGAGTTCACATGGTAAGTTTCATTTGATTTGGCCCAAGGGTTATGGAGAAATCGCTTCGGACGGACGGACGGAATGACGGACGGACAGGACGGACGGACAGACAAAGCGGCGACTATATGCTCTCCCTTCGGGGAGCATAAAAATCTTTATCAATATCAACTTTCGTCGAAAGCTGCTTTCATATTGTATTGATCTAATTGTTTGATTTGGGAAAGGATTAGTTTTTTATCAAATTGCACATATAAATCTTGAAATTGAAACATCTCTATCATTCTGCTAAGAATTTTTTCTTCAAGAGTAACAATCAAATTTTCTACTGTTACTCTCTTCATAAAATGTTAAAAGAATTCATTTTGAGCACAAATTCACAAAAATGACAATAAAGTCACACCTCAGTGTTTCATTGCTTGGAAAAAAGTACAAGAAATGGTTTGATATAGCTACCTCCTTGCAAAGTTTTCCTTCACCAATCTCTGTTTGTCGGTCAGTTTGAAGTCTGATATCTGTATATCTTCATCCTTCTGTCTATCTGGGGCATCATGACCGTTAACTGGGGCACCTTGTAGTAAACCATGACCTGTAGCTTGCTGGAAATGCATCGAAAGACGAAATATTGATAAATTGGACATGACATGTTGACAGTTAACCCTTTCCCAAACAACAAAATTTTAGGGTGGCATAACCTGAAAGCTACTGCAGACGACAAAATGAATAGTAATAAAGATAGGATTTAGCATAGCATAGAAAATATTGAGGCTCAAGGAGAAAATGCTGATTTTCAGCATTTTCTTCTTTTGGCTCAATGTTTTCCAAGCCTTTTCTATTAGAGACGTCAAGACCCAATCTTATTTGGGAAAGTCAAATATGGCATCATGATCTTGTAGTAAAACAATTTGAACTAAACTGAGTAAAACCATATGGACAGACAAGATTGTCAAACATTGATAAATGTAGACCAAAATATGATGAGACT
Source organism: Fragum sueziense (assembly GCA_963680895.1). Classification (NCBI taxonomy): domain Eukaryota; kingdom Metazoa; phylum Mollusca; class Bivalvia; order Cardiida; family Cardiidae; genus Fragum; species Fragum sueziense. The sequence goes on along the minus strand of OY804593.1, from coordinate 5,038,439 downwards.
ATCAGTTCAATAATATTTTCCGCAATTGGTTTTTTTTTGTGTTACATGTGTGTTTTTTTGGTTTTGCTTTTAAATATTAGTAAAAAGTTTTTAATTTTCAAAACTATGAGAAAAAGAAAGAGTTGGTCCTATTCAAACATTCTTCAAATATTCTGCCACCTGCATAATTAATATTTTTTATCTAAATTGAATAAATTCTGTGATTTTATTTTCTAAAAGTAAAACTTTAAACCTGTCCCAAAGAACAATAATTTAGGGTGCTCCAATTTGAGAGCTGATGTGGACAACACATTGGATGTCGATAAAGATAGGTTTTGTTACAATATAGCTCAAAAAATATTAAGACAACAGGAGAAAATGCTGATTATCAGCATTTTCTTCTTCTGCCTCAATGTTTCCCAATCCTTTACTAATAGGGATGTCAAAAGCAGGTCAAGTTTGGGGAAGTGTTAAAGTCAGTGACCCTTGATACCTTTGAAAACCACTGTGACCTTGAGTGTAGAGTTTTACTTGGGTTGTTGTTGTCTCCATGGTTACCAAGGTCAAGGTCATCCATTTTCTTAAACTGTCTTGGTAGAGCTGGTGGGATAATATCACTGTCATCTGAAATAACATCATACCATCTGCAACAAGTATCTGGTGTTGTATGCAACACATAAAGTCCCCTACCGGCTTCACATTGACTCAATATGGTAATCAATAATAGATTAAGATGAACAAGTCATCAAAATAATTGTCAAACATATGAAATGTTATGCCCAACTGGAGGTGATTAATACTGCTGCATCACCACCCTGACTAACATGGCTTATAAATTTTTTTACATTTTAAAACAGGTTTCATCAAGTTAGCTTGCTTAGTTATTAAGTTATTGCAGGATCCATTTTTTGCCATATTTTCACTATTTCCGTTACCATAGCAACCACACTTTTCGTCAAAGAACAAAGATAAAATGATGTGCATAATCTACACATTGCCATCTAGTCATATACCAAGTCTCATCAAATTAGCTTGCTTACTTACTAACTTATCGCAGGATCCAATATTTTTTGCCATATTTTCACTATTTCCGTAACCATAGCAACAACAATTTTAGTCTAAAAACAAAAATAAAATGATGTGCATAATCTACACATTGCCATATAGTCATATACCAAGTCTCATCAAACTAGCTTGCTTAGTTATTATCTTATCGCAGGATCCTATTTTTGGCCATATTTTCACTATTTCTGTAACCATAGCAACCTCAATTTAAGTCAAAAAACAAAAATAAAATGATGTGCATAATCTACACATTGCCATCTAGTCAAATACCAACTTTCATCAAAAACGCTTGCTTAGTTATAAAGTTATCGCGGGATCCAGATTTGAGCGGACAGACGGACGGACGGACGGACGGACAGACGGACGGACAGACGGAGGGCAAACCTATAGTCCCCTCCGGTGTGAACACCGGTAGGGGACTAATAAGGCAATGACATACATACAAATTATGAAATATGGTAAAAAACTCGTGTAAATTTTTATGGGTGGTTGAAAATAGTTCTATAATCCAGGTACATATAACACATGTTTACAATTATACATATGTAAACAAAGGCAATAAGGTTCATATTTTCAATGCAATTTTGCATGTGTTGGTTTGAATCTTGCAGGTGTATGACACCTGCAAGATTTGAACCATCACATGCAAAAATACATAACATTTGAGTTTGATATTCTTTTGTTTTACATACATGTAGTTATTGGTTGACCTGTGCTGCATCTGACCAGATTGTCAAAATGTGGATTTTTTACTTCTGATAAGGTCCCTTTTAGCGTGACAGGTTACATTTAGATATAGTCTTGTCTAATTGAGCTGTTTCTTATGAATGGTCATGATCGAGAATTTGTTACTTATTACAAAATTACAATACTAATCACAGTAGCTCATATTTACCCAAGCCTTTAGGTTTTTCAGTATCCACAATTCCCTTATCGTCCCTCAGTTTATGTCCTGCACTGTGATATGAGACCAGTGGTGGAGCCACACTTGTACCAGCGACCCCCTGACTGACACTCGGACCTGCAACGCCCTGGCTGATGTTTGGGCCTGTATCCAACTGACTAACACTCAGACCTGTGACCCCCTGGCTGACCGTGGAGGCTGGAGACCTGGTATCTGTCGCTGTTACAGTAACAATCCTCTCTGGCACTGTTATTATCTCAGGTTGTGAGCTTGACGTGCTGGAATCCTTGGCTAGAAATTGAAAATAAACATTTTTAACTCTTTTTAAATATTTTTCAAACAGCTTAACCTCATGCTCTTTTTGAAAAATATTCCCTCTAGTGATCAAAGCTTTGCATGCAAAACAGACTAACATCAGTCTGACCTAAGCCTACACTGCCTGCTTTCTAATAAGTTATTTTGGCAAGAACTAATAGAGACTTAGTGATTGAAATGTCTCTTAAACTGTAAAGGTTTTTGAAACAAAAATTTACAGTCAGCAAGACAAAGGTTAATCAATTCAACAATTGTTTGATCTCCAGATATTTAGAAGCTTTTGTAGAACAGTGAAAATTTTATGTCGACTTATCTCCTTTTTCACAACCTGATTATTCTATAGAAGCCAAAATTAGCATTTCTTATTGGGTTAGCTCCCTGAAATTAAGAGCCTGGTTTAGGTATTGTAATACTAGTATTATGAAAGCAAAATGATTTCAGGAATAGACATATTCAGTCGTTTGCAAAAGAGGTGCCCATTAGACAACCTACCATGTGCAGTAACAATTTCTATACTATCTTCAAGATCCTTTAACAAGTTCTTTCTCTCAGGAATGAGGTCTGCCTTACTGGTCACATCTGGTGCTTTAGCTTGTCCTTTCTGAGGAGTATGTCTTTCAACAAAGTACTTTGGGGTACTTCTCAATTGATTCACATCAGTAACCACAATTTTGTCTTCATTGTTTGTTCCATTGCTAACTCTCTGTTTATCAGATTTCAGAACATTTTCTCTTGCTGCATTAGTTTGCTGGTGAGCAGTTCCATTGTGCCCATTTCTAGTAGCCATATTAACATCATCATATGCCTTTTCTGATGATTTTCTGACCTTTTCAACTCTAAACTGATCACTCTCAAATCCTTTTGGAAAGTTACCATTCCTTTGGCTCCCACTTTTTACAGATCCATCAGAATTACTAGACTGGAAACCTGTTTTACTACGTTTCCCATTTTGAGAACCAGTCTCAGATTTTCCACTTTTTGACCCACTTTCACTATTTGTCCTTGACCCCCGTTTTGACCTCCCGTCCTCACTCAGCAGGGATGACGGAACTTTCTCGTCACTAGAGGTAGAACCCCTCAAACCTTCATCATCGTCAAACGGTGCCTTTATCTCCTTCAACCTTCGCTTAGAAATCTTCACTTTCTGCGGTCCGGATGAGTTAAAATTCTCTACACCGAATGATGTTTTCGAGTACTTTGAAGCGGAACTAACATTCTCAAGTAGCCCACTTTCGTTGTTGATATGTGTGGATTTCTCGTGCGTGGACTGCACCAGGACATCGCTGGCGGTCGTGCTGACATCTGAAGCGCCCTCTGGTGAGCCTGTCTGAGTTGTTTCCCTTGGTTTGATCGTGTTATCAGTGACTGTCTGTGTTTTACTGACAACCCCGCTGTCGTGACTCAAATCCTGCAATACCTGGTAAACAGAAAACAACAAAATGGTAACAGACCTACAGTTAAGAGAGGGTATAAGACTTAAAATTCAATATTTCATTTACTGTTTACCAAACCTTATGTTGAGGGTACTCATAAGACGATTCAAATGAGTACCAACAACATAGGGTTTGAATTTGAAATAACAAATTCAAAACACCTTCACCCATATTATTTGTTGCTCAGTGGACTGGTAACCGTAATTATTTTTTATGTTGCACACCACAAAAGAAGATAATTTAGCGATTTCCTAAATTGCACAGTTTTAGACTGTTCTAAGGAATTGCAGACAACAAATGATCAATATCAAAATTAGAAAATGTGTATACTGTGTCAAAGAAAATATTGTTGGAAATGAAGAAAGTGCTAATTATCATCAATTTCTTCTTTTCTCTCGATATTTTCCCACACCATTTTTACATGGGACATCAATATCAGGTAGACCTTCTATGGAAAAAGGTTAAAAGTTAAATTACAAGCATGAAAACGGAAAGAAGACAATGCTTGTACTGTATCAAGATCATTCAAGATATGAAATTGTTTTAAAAGATTGTGTACATTCAATTTTGCTTATGAGCCTTATAGAATAAACTTGAGACTTGTATAATAATAGTTAATATTTTTCAAAATATTTGTCTATTAACGCATTACCACACAGTAAAAATTTAGACAAGTATGAATTCAAAGATGTTGCAAAGGACAATTTCAGCCATTTGAGAAGATTTGTGCTCACGAGAAGTAGGGATGGATAATCAAAAGTCAAATTATTTCCCTTAAATGAGCTCAGAGAGCAAAGAAATTTATCTATATATATAATGCACACCTCCTTGTCATTCTGATCATTCATGTAAATTTTCTGTAAACCCCATTCTGCGGTTTGAGAGGAGTGAGCTCTTGAGAAATGTGGATGTACCAAAAGACAGGCAGACAGACAGACAGCCAGGCTAATTATTCTGCAGAGAAGTCTGATTCTTACCAATGGGGGCTTAGCACCATTGTTATCCTCCTGTGATTGAGAGGAATGTACACTGCGATGTGACGGAATCGACTGTCCACTTTTCTGTGACCGTCCACTCAGCTGACCACTCTGTGCGGACCTGACAGAGTGACCACTGCCTGAAGACTTTACTGACCGGTCACTATGGATAGACTGTACCAATGGATCTGTGAAAGGTACCTGGATATCACTTTTCTTTGATCCGTGACTGCCGGCCGAAGAGTTTGATCGGACGGATTTGTTCAAGGCTTTGACTGCAGCGTCTGTGATACTCAACAGCTCCAACATGCTTTTCTGGCCTCCGGAATCTAAGAATTCCTGAGAGGGATGAGCTAGAAAGAGAAAAGATGACAAAACATGGTTAATGTCATGGTTAATTCATTGCCATCTTCGCAAGCCAAAGGTGACATCTACGACGTAACATCGTTTCTGTATTCACCTTTGGCGTATTAAGCCCGTCTTTCTTGGTCTCCTGGAAAGCGTTTTCATTGGTTCCAGCGAGATCTCGCTGGAACCAATCAGATTGTCGACTCATACATTTGTTATGAGTAACCAATTCATGACAACGGGCGGGAAAAAGCATTGCATTTGCAACTCAAAAACGCGAAGATGGGCGATTTTTCCTAAGAATTTCACTGCAATAGACAGGAATTCCCTATCTTTATTCGACGAATTATTATACTTTCGACAATTTGACCAAAAAAGCAGCTAACTTTTACCTAATCCACATGACGTATGACACGAAAGACAACGCGCGTTAATGATGTCATCAATAATGGACGTAAACAACCAGCAGAACAACCGCTAGGCGGCGCTTCGCGATTTCAAGAAAATCGGACTAAATCCGCCAAGGGTGAATACATACCTAGGTAGGTTCAACCTTGGCTAGTGAATATGATTCATTGCATGTGAGTTGAAGTAAACTGCCCATTTTTTCCCATTTTGCCTGCATTAGAACCCATTCACCTAGGTATCAGAAAAACTTTGCTGAACAACAAACATTTGAAATACAGATTTATTCTTCACCAGGGGTTTCATTAAGAAGCAGGAGACCAGGATTTTACCTTTCTATTTTGGCCTCATACCCCTGCTTCTTTTGTAAATATTTTTACAAATATTGCATGGGGTTAATCAGGAAAACAAAGATAATCACCCATCTATGGTACATTGCAGAGTCCCATGTGGTCACACAGTTATTGAAACCCCTGTTAACCCATCTCCAAATGGTGTATTTTACAATACATCAAGGGTTTCAATAATTTTTTGGCCACCTGGGCCAGAAGCTAAAGTAGGTGGGGGATTTTCCATGTATTACCTATTAACTCCATACAAAATTTTCAAAAGTAGCAGGGGGATTATACTCAATTTCAGTCAAATAGGCGGGGGAAATCCCAGCCCCGAATCTTAATGAAATCCCTGTACATAGTATCACTGTATGCATATCAAAAAATTGTTTCTTGCGCCTATAACAGTGAAAGCTTGGGCAAACATTGAGACAAAAGAAAATTTTATCATCTTTAGCAGCTTTCAAACGGAAAGTCATAATCATTTTCTTCCATTTGAGAAACAGTTAAGCTTTTCACAAACAAAAAAGTTTTCGGGTTATCCCCTTTGAAAATTGCTGTGGACTCCAAAATATGTGTTATTTCAGGAAAAATTTGTGGATAATACAGTACAGAAAACATTGAGGCCAAAGGAGAAAATGCTGGTGATCAGCATTTTCTTCTTTCGCCTCAATGTTTTCCAAAACCTGTTCTATTTCGAACATCAAAACCCAGCTTTTTTTCTCAAAGTTTTGGGAACAGGTCCGAAACCAGGCAAGTTGGGAAAAATGCATTGATTTGTCAAAAATTGGGAAAGTATTTTCATATTAAACAGACTGCATCAAAACTGAGTCTTTCATTCAAAGAGAAAGAATTAATTTTGTATTGAGAATTTTCTTTCAAGATTTTGGGGAAAAAAACTATTTGGCGTTGGGAACAGGTCCTTTTTACGGACCAACCCAAAGGAGAACAAGAGCTTCGCAGAGCGGCGCATATACACCCGAGAGGGGCTTGTCACTAAAATTGGCCATTTTTTCAATTCAAGGGCAGATAATTCAAGAACGAAAAGAGTTATCTGAATTCCGTAAGCAGTGTGCACAACTAGACACCATGGAGAATCATTGTGGCAAGTTTGATTAAATTCAAATCAAAACCGTAGGAGGAGTTGCGCACACAAGAAATTGCTAACGGAGGGACAGACGGACGGATGGACGACCGAGGCCATAACATAATATGACCCTTCGGGCGTATAAAAACGCTCAACCAGGTTTGGTAAAGGGTTAAGTGTTTGTATGATACAACAAAACTGTGGTGACTTACCAGAGCCTTGGGCCTGTTCTGCTGCAGCCATACTGCCCTTATTTCCTGAAAAAAATTCAACCCATTTTTGTACAGTGACGCATTTTGACTCCCTCACAAGGAAAGGCTTGGGAAAACATTGTGGAAAATGAAGAAATTGCTTGTGACAAGCAATTTCTTCATTTTCCACAATGTTTTCTAACCCAAAATGGCAAGATTTAAAAAAAAAAACCCTCTGCAACACCTTTCAAATTGGAAGTCCAAAGTTTTTCCTTCTTGTAATGGGATATTTATATGCTGGGATCTGATAATGTCCCTTATAGCATTTGATAAAGCTGTGTTTCCAATCAGGATGCATCTAAGCAGGACTAGTCTTACAGCGGCAGATCCAGGATTTCTGTTAGGGGGTTCAAATATATAAATAGGGGGGTTCGTTTTCCTGGTATTACACAATTGTGGCTGAATTTCTGCAAGAAAATGAGATAATCTGGCTACAGAGGAAGGTTCGTTTGAACCCCCCGAACCTCCTCTGGATCCGGCCCACTGGTCTTAAAGCAGTCTGATTAACATCCATGCACCTGCCATGTGGTTGCCTAGCGCCATAAAATAAAAGAAACTATATTTATACGTGTATATAAGAGAACAACATCGATCTTGATCAAACTGACGTAAAGAACCTTATTGAAGCGGTGGCCCACGATTGATCTGATATTCACAGTGAAGACTGTTAAAGTTGATCATCATCCATTAAATCTTGTTAATGGAAGTATTGCCGAGATAAAATCAGTAAAAAAATAATAAAATAAAATAAAATCAGTACTGGTTCAGTGGTTGGCAACCAATTGACCAAACGCCGACTGTCAATCAAAAACATTGATTAGCCAATGGACGATCACAAAAATGTTATGCCCCAATTGTTCATCGTTGCTCGTGGTTTTGTATTGATTTATCGACTGACAATCAAAACAATCGACATACCAATGGCAAAGAATTTTGTGCTAACAATAGACTAGGTTCACAATTATGTTTTGATAAACCGCGTCGGTGTTGTTATAAAATCTCGTAACTACAGCTTTAATAAAGCCGTAGTTACGAGATTTTATAACAACAACTAGGAAATACTACTTTGTTTGTCTGAATTTAAGTCACGATTAACTGGATAAAATCGTTCCCTATTACCGACCACATGCACATTGTTTGCCTTAAATTCTATGTTGGGCGGAGCGATCTGTCGATTGGCGTTTGGTCAATTCTCGTCGCGTACAAGTTCTCGCCAACTGCACCGTATTGCAGTAAAGATGTGATATTATTTAATATGATTTATTTTCGGAATAAAAGAAGTTGATATCAACATAACTTGAGTGTGGGAAAGGACTCTTTTCAGTCTTTACCATGTAATGGATTAGTTGGCAGTAGGGATGGGCATCGTCAGGATTTAAAACCGATTCCGATACCTACTCGATACTTTTTAACCGATTCCGATTCCTAACGATTCCGAAACCAATTACTTTACATTCATGATTGTGAGCATGCTATAAGTATTATTTGACAAGTTAGTATTTTCTTCCAGTGACCAATAATAAAAAATCAACTATATGCAGTACAACAGATTCATTATTCATTTCTTGTAACAAAACTAACATAACTAAAGGACTAGTCACTAGGGCTGACTGAATATTTAAAGCCTCAGATTTAAAAATCTAAAGTAGTTTTCACGCCCCCCCCCATCCAGACACCCCGCCCCCTCCGAAAAAAACACACTGTATGTCATTTATGATGAAAGATGATCGTATCTGCTATTCCTAATAATGCTATACATGCAAGCGAAAATTTAAAATCTATACTGTTATGTTTTAATAATAGAATACAAAAAAGTACCGGTATTCAAACTATTCCAGATGAGTAACTAAGCACCAAAACATAACGCTGCTGTTAAGAGTCAACACGTGTAATTCGTATTGCTGATCACAAAACACGGTAACTAAAGGTTACAAAGGTTTTGATACATTGCTGTAGTTTTAATGTTAGGCGACGGGTTCTTGGAGATCAAAGGGGAATGCCGCGAACGCAATCATCATATGATGACATAGTATATGTCTTTATTCTTTACTCACATGATTTAGCTCGGGGAATATGTGAAAATGAAAAATAACTGTGGATTTATCTAAATGGAATGAAAATTGTGCACGGTAGGATTTTCCACCGCATACCTTATGATTTGCAAGGATCAAAGAGTTCGAACTCGATGCGGAAATGTAGATAGTTGAACAATTTCGAATTAACCATAATTGGTTTCCATCCCCTAAACAACGCTTCATGAAGTAGCTCAGACCACTGGGTATCCGAGGATGATTGTTTTCATATTTGTATAAAATCAAAGACTGCAAATCTGACTCAAACGTTCGGCGGGTTTTACAGTACAGTTACAAGGCGCCCTCATCACATACTTATGTTAATTTAAGCAACACAAAAAGTGCGCTGATTGGACATCGATTGTTTTAAAGAATGCCAACCACGCCTTCTAATATGTTTTGTGACAGGTAAACGGGGGTGGAGCAGCTGCTTTCCTAGATCTTCTTTCAGTTTCACTCGATCTATAAACTGTCAATCAAGTAGGAATTATTCTTCGTATGACAGGAGTTCATTCGGGAAAAAATGTAAATGCAAGGCTGTAGATACGATATATATTACGTTCAGCACGTATGTTAAAAGAATTGATAATCTTTCATTGGGATAAAAAAAAAATCGTCATGAATGCGAATTTGGAAAAACGATACTTTACCTTTCAAAATAGATTTCAACACTTTCAATTGGCAGCAAGCCACATTTTATGTAAGGTTTGGATTACTAAATTGATCGGGAATGAGGATTAAACGTGCCATGTAGAAAGATGGGATGGGTTTGCTGAAATATCGTAGATAGCCAGAACTTGTATTTTGCCTAACTCGTGCAACTTCCGGCAGTTGATATGTGGAATTTGATCTAGTATACGGAATTTTTGTCATGAAATCGTAATGAAATTCTATCTAGGATAATCTGATCAGGTATCGAATTTAGGAACCGGTACCTTCAAAATGAATCGATACCAATTACCCGGGACATCATGGTACCGGGAGTAACCGATTCCAAAGTACCGGTGCTCATCCCTAGTTGGCAGGAATTGGTACGCAGCGAGAACTGGTCGCAAGCCAGTTACGAGTAATCCTAGTTTGTTAAAAACTGAAAATTGAGTAATGGGCAAGTACTAATTGTCATCGACAGATTATCCGAAAACTGCTCCTTGATAATATATTGGCCATTATATCGCGCGTTCTGATTGGTCGTCGACGCCTAACACTTAAATGGTTTGCAGATAAGTCAATCCCCGAGAGTGTCAAGTTCACGCATCGGCACATTTTGATTATCAATCAAGGAAGGTGACAATCGCTAATTGAGCAAATAAGGCTCTGAGTGTGAGACACAAATTATTCGTGTGAGTTGACAAGTATGATTTACTAATGAAGAGTGTTAATTTGTTAAAATATTAACAAATGTGACAATGGCTCTTTAAAACAGTAAACCTTTTGAAAACAATGAGGCTAGGCTACTGACATACACAGCAAGGATAAAAAAGTCAGAGCTTATCAATAGGCCTAGTTAGACAAAACTGCAAATAACAGGCCGATCTGACAGTTCATTGTTATAAATATGCATTCCTTTCGTTTGTCATTTCAACAAATAAAGAATACTTACAATGCAGGATAGATAAGAATTGAATTTGGACCGCTTATCTCAGTAATTTAGTCATTTTATCAAAACAAATGACAGGAAATTCCAAATAATGCGCGCCGCCATGTGTAAACAAATTCCATAACCAAGACTCATATGTTACATGATCTGTGATTGGATGAAATATCAAATGTCGTAATATTTTTTGAGAAATAAACATAAATAAGAATTGTTAACTACTATTTTGGCATTCTAATAAATCATTTAGTAAGATCTTGATAAAATTTTGGAATTTCATTGAGTAGTAAGCCATCAGAATAAAACACAATTTTGAGTTGCGACATTAAAGCGACCAATCAGATTATTCGTAACATAATACTTTCATGTCAAAACTCGTTCATAAGGTGTCACACAGGTACGAAATAGATTTTTGTTTTGATGGTGTCACACTCGGTTTTGAATGAAAAATAAAAAAAAAACCCTGGGGTGATTGATTGATTGATTGATTGATTGATTGATTGATTGATTGATTGATTGATTGATTGATTGATTGATTGATTGATTGATCGATCGATCGATCGATCGATCGATCGATCGATCGATCGATTGATTGATTGATTGATGGATGGATGGATGGATGGATGGATGGATGGATGGATGGATGGATGGATGGATGGATGGATGGATGGATGGATGGATGGATTAGCTGATTGATTGATTGATTCAAATTCGATCAGATTCGATTTAATTTGATTTGGTTTGATTTGATTTAATTTGATTTTGCTTTGATTTGACTTGATTGATTGGCTGATTGGTTGTTTGATTTCCAATATCAAAGCTGCTGCAGACAGATTTGTTGTTATGAAGAATGGATTTGTATACATGATATTACAGAAATTTTGAGATAACAGGAGAAAATATCGTCGTTGTAAATGCAAAACCTCGTACCTCGTTTTCGGAAAATTTTAAAAGGGAAGGAAAAAACATTAATAACTTTTCCCAAACTGGAAGGGTTTACTTGAAATTTGGACACAGTATATTGTTCACAAATAATGTGTCATTAATCCTTATCAGTGCAAATATCTCAAAACATGAGTAATTTGTCTTAACAGGACTTACAAGTTTGTACTTTGAAAATCGCGACAATCGACATACGAGGTTTTGCATTTACACCGACGATATAGGATTTCTTCTTTTGCCCCATTGCTTTCCCGGTCCATTTCCATTGTGGTTGTCAAAACAAGTCGTATTTCGGAAAAGGTTGAAGGAATTTGATTCAACATTGTTCTTAATGGAAGAAACTTTTGAAAATTTGCAAAGACTGGGCCACTTTGATATTCATTCAGGATGACGATCGAATTGGAGAATTATTCTTATAACATGGCATAGACTAAAGCGTAGAATCTATTCAGGGAAAAGGAGAAAACGACATTTATAAATATTTTCTTCATTCACTCAAAAGTTTTCGTGCACTGATCTTCAGAGGGCCGTGTGAACGAGGTTCTGATTTGTTAACCCTTTTCCCAAACAACATAACTTTAGGGTTATCCACTTCAAAAACTTCCAAAATTAATGAGATGGAAGTTATTAAAGATAGAATTTGTGTAAAATATGGCACAGAAAATATTGAGACAAAAGGAGAAACTGCTTGTTATCAGCAGTTTCTTCTTTTGTTTCAATGTTTTCCCAAACTTTTTCTAATAAGGACGTCAAAACCAGGTCTTGTTTGGGAAAGGGTAAAAGGAACACAGACTAGGTTGTCGAACATACAAAATACTATACTAGAAATATCTATTAACTGGTGAACCTGTATGGGTAGATCATTTCTGTCGAAGTAAAATTCGAATGAAGTTCATTTAGTCCTTCTAAATCAAGTCTGTATCAAATTTTACCTACCCGCACTTTATCACGGTGGAGATTGTGCTAGTCTGGTTCCCGTACCTGAAATCTACTACGGATATTTAAATACACCCAAATACACTTCCAATTTGTTACTAAAAATAGTAACACTTTTTGATTCCAGATCGAGGCTTTGACCCAAATGTGAGTAAAGCATCCAACGTACAATGGAAATGAACGGAGGAAAGAAGAAGTTTAAGAGGAATCACACACCGTTTAGTGATGATTCCTCTGTGAATCTCGACGGGATATCATTGACTGACTTCCATTTATGGCCTTTATCGGCTTTTAAGTCATTTTTGACCCTCCGAAAAAGTAGTATCCTCGGATCTTTTGAGGACCTAGCCGCAAGGTTAAACTGTCATATTCACGTAACCCCCCCCCCCCCCGCCCCAAAAAAGTACGAAACATGCCATTTTCAGTGTGAATATGATTATGTCAGTACCGAAAGGTTTATGAAGAAAGATAATTCATTATGGTATATCAATTTGATAATAAAAGCATTGCTCTAAAAGCCCATTTCCCAAACGACAAATTATTTAGACTTTTCAAGTTTGACAGCGGCTTAACCCTTTCCTAAACGGCACCTGATTCAATTTGGAAGCTCTTGCAGATAACAGAATGGGTATCATGAAAGTAGGGTTTTTTAAGTGCAAGGGCGGATCTAGAGTGGGGGGGGTTAGGATGTCCGCACTCCCCTCCCCCCCCCCCCCTGGAATCAGTCATAAATTGAATGTTGACTATAATTAAAGCGTCAATATAGGCCTAACGATATATATATATATATATATAATTTAACACATTTAAGTCATCATTTGGGCGTGGCCCCCCCCCCCCTGGCAATTGGGCTTGGACCCCCATGAAAAATATAGTAATAAGTAACGAAAACCTTGAGGCAAAAGGAGAAAATGCTGATTAAAAGTATTTCATTATTTTGCCCCTTGAAATGATTTTTGAAACAATCTCTGTAAGACAGTCAAAGACGGATTTAAAAGGGGGTAGGGGGTCCGGACCCCGCCTTGAATAGGTCGAAAATCGAATTTTGACTACACAGCGTTAGTATGGTATCTAACATTACAAAATTCACAAATTTAAAGCCATCTTTTGGGCTAGACCTCACCCCCCCCCACCCCTTGAAAAAAAATCCTGGATCCGCCCTTGACAGTCAAAACATTAACATTTCTTGTTTGGTAAAAGTTTAAAACATATTTCTTTTCATTTCTTTTTTTAATTTAACGCCTCTCAACAATATTTCAGCAACAAGTTAATTTATAATTGTCCTCGCTCCGCGGCTGGGAATCCATCCTGTGACCTGTCCATTATTGGCTCTAATCTAGAGCACAAACACATGCAAAATATTACCGCTCACACTTGGACAGTACTAAGGAGCTCACTTGCTCCTGCAAAATTCTTTTTATATGGTTTTCAACAGCAGTAGCTCATCCTGAACTTACATGGTGGTAATGGGCGATGGAGACAGGGTACGAATGATTACAAGCCAAAAAATCTCTTTTTTTCAATCAAAGTTGCAAAAATATTCCTGTTACTGAAAACTCTAATAATTAACGCAAATGACTGTATAAAATATTCTTAAATACTTAGGCAGAATAAATGAAAAATGCTCGCGCGAAAATAACGACTCGCACAATGAATTATATAGTAAAAAGACCACGTGACCTTTTGTTTACTCTCTTCATGCGCAGGTCACGGTTAAAAATTTGGAACTGTATCAGGGTGTATTCAGTTATTTACACGAATGGGTACCAGTCTAAGATTGTGCATGATGGGATGGATATCGAATACGGACAAATTTGCCTCGCTCCAGGAAAGAAATTGTGCAATAATTTTCTTATTTCTGCGTCAATTTTCAAGCGGTTTCAACTTTGTTGCATGTATCCCGCATTACTGAGCCTTTTCCTCAAATATATGACTTGTTTGTAGAACCTTTGTACTTTGATCCCAACCGACCAGAAAAAAAAACGACAAAAAATTCAGACCCCTTTTCTACTCTGTTGGGATCTGTTTTTGAGCAAATTTCAAGGAGTTTTCAGATAAGTAATATCTGAGAAAAGGGCTCAGTAAGACGGAGTACATGCAACAAACCGCATGAAAATTGACGCAGAAATAAGAAAGTTATTGCACAAATTCTTGCCCGAAGCGTGGTTAATTTGGCCGTAGTCGTTACCATTTCGCTTTCTGGTCGGTTTGGACAATATTTCGGAAAAAGTACCATGAGTTATCTAACATGTCATACATCCGATGAAAGAGCTTGGTAAGGCGGGGTACATGCAACAAACCTTTTGAATAGTGGCGCACAAATAAGGAAATTATTGCAAAATATCTTACCAGAATCGAGATTATTTTGTCCGTATTTGCTATCCATCCCATGATACACAATCTCCGCCGTGCTTTATGTCTATAGTAAGATTTATGTGAAATTGCACCTTTGGTCCATTTGCCAATAATGGAACTGGACCTTTTCAGCGCAATACTTCATTTCTTATGGCCATAGACAACGTAATGCACCACACAAAAGGTCAAACTGTGATTACCTATTTCCATGTTCTTCTAACCACTGAAAATCTAGAAATGGTCCCTTAAAGTGACATTTCACAGATATTTTTTCATGAATTTTAGTCTTATTTTCATCTGAAATAGCATATTTTCTTATGAAAATTATGAACATTTCAAGCCGAAACGTTTGCCGTTTATGAAAAATTTGTACTTTTGTGCTAAAACTGTGTCAAAGGGGAATACTGCGAAGTGTTGAGGTAGGCTAATTGAAATTCGAATTTCGACATATCTGCTATTTCTAAAAATCACTGTTCCAAAATTAATTGAACGTCCATCGTACACATTTGGGCAGTTTCTTAATCATAGCTCCGTAATTTCTAAAATTCTTTAAAGTCTGACAGACTGCCACTATTGAAGTTTTTCTGTTACCGAGTTCTGATTATCTGATAAAGCCTATTCCAACTGCATAAAACCAGTGAAAGAATGATACATTTGCACATTTTCCCTTTCTTGCAATGTATATCTCTATGTCATGTTTACAATGTCAAGGACGAGTCGGAAATATCCGAGTCCTGAGCGGTTACAAGCGACACTGGTGGTGAACTCGGCAAAAGCGAGGGACGTTTTTCGCTACAACAAGGTACAGACATTTTTGCGTTTAAATGTGAGTTTAAAGATTTTTAATTCTAATTGCAATGAATTTGATCTAAAAATAAACCGTGTTCTCCGTTATGTATTGACAAACTGTCAGTGTTGTTATAGAATCTCGTAACTACGGCTTTATCTAAGCCGTTGTTACGAGATTTTATAAAAACACCGACGGAATACATGATTGTTCGCGAAAAAACGTTCCTCGCTTTGGCCGAGTTCACCACCAGTGAGCGAGAGTCTACGGAATCTATGTTTAAATCGAGTGGAATGACGTCAGAGAATAAGCAGTAAGTCTCTTTAAAAGGGACCTTTTAGGAAGTGTGTAACAACCCTAGTCAGTCCGCGAGGAATGCATAGACTGGTCAGGATCGAAATTATTGACACTTATTGTCCAGCAAGATTAACCCGGGACATCTGCATATGTAATGACCCCACCTCGGCAATGTTTTGTTAAGACGCTCAACTAACGGACTTTGCGCACGAAAATTAAGTTGTCCCGGGTTAATTTGGGTGGACAATACTTTTAAAATACTCTGGATTTACATGTAGATTGTTTTTCCTATCACACTACGTCGCTGCTTTTCAACGAAAACCTCGTAACTGCAGCTTGTTTTAAGCTGCAGTTACGAGGTTTTCGTTGAAAAGCGACGATATATTCCTTTTCTAAATACGGATATAGTTGGCGCTTGCTAAATGTGACCTGTCTCTCGGGTCAAGCAGAATCTAACTGACCCTTTCCCGAGTATAACATTGTTTTGACGTCATGAATAGATGTGACTGAGACAACATTGATGTATAGCGGGCGAGAATACAGGTATTTCAAACAGTTATCTCCCTTGCGCATTTCTTAGTTAAAAAATCGATAAATTGTCTCCCTTTGTTGGCGAGGGGGCATAGGTAAATTATCGCTCTTATTTGTTTGTAAAAAGCGCATTTTAAAATCCTGATTATTTACCCATTTTAACAGGATTTCCTGTACATTTTTTTGCAAAATGAAACTTTAATATCTGTAGATGCCAAAACCAATCGAGTTTGCGAATTTCATGCGAAGAATTAGTAAAAAAGAAACATTTCTATACAGTGGTGCACATCTTTACGAGACGACACAATTGCACTTAGTGGAAATATCGCTCTCGTTTCTTTGCTAAAGATGCCTTACAAAATCGAGTTTATCTATCGAAAGATGCTTGATTATTTTATTTTAATTATTTTGAAATTGATATTTAAGACACGTAGCCTCAAAAGTAACCAATTTTGGGTATTTTTCAAGCGAATGGTTAGAGAAAAAGGCGCATGCCGGGATACAGTTTAAGCATTGGACATATTAAATCGAAATAAATTATTTATATTATCTATCTTTTTCTTCTTATTTAATTTATTATCATATTCACAGAGTTGCCACGTACTCGAACAAATTAAGAACTTATGGCAAAGAATCAGACGACTGAGGGACAGAAAAATAGGCTATTAAAGAATATCGTGTAGGAGTTAGTCACTTTTTTCATATTAAATTAATATCAAAATGTACAAATATTTTACTTACAACTATACAATTCAAAATCAAATTAAGATAACAAATAGATCCCCGAGTATTAAAACTTAGATAGTCTTCATAAGATTGTAATTTAATTTAATTTAGTAGTAAAAATTCTTTGGAAGACTTTCTAAATGTCTAAGCATTAAACATTTCATTATTAGGAAAAGGAAAACTTTTCTGTCAATGTGTTTTTATCGTTCCATTGTTTTATCCATTCATGTGTAATGTATAGTAGGCTAATATTCGAGTATAACAGACTTAACCCTTTCCCAAACGACAAAATTTTAGGGTGATCCACTTAAAAAACATGCCAAAAATGACAAAATGGATGTTATTGAACATACAAATTGTGTAAAATATGGCACAGTAGATATTGAGACAAAAGGAGAAACTGCTGGTTATCAGCAGTTTCTTCTTTTGTTTCAATGTTTTCCCATGCCTTTTATAATAGGGACGTCAAAACCAGGTCTTGTTTGGGAAAGGGCTAAACTCTTCTGTT
>OY804593.1:4785595-5015595 GCA_963680895.1 Fragum sueziense | reverse complement strand
AACAACCCCCCCTCCCCCTATTTGTTGCATAGAGCCCAGTTCTCAGAAATCCATGATCCGCCACAGAATAACATGAAAATTATTGAAAAAAACAGAGAAAAGGTTGGTTATCAGCATTTTATTCTTTTCTCTGAAGGATTTCTTAGATATTTTTTAAATGCTTGAGGATTTGAAAGTTTCAAAACCAAGTCTTTTGAGGGAAAGGATTAAAGTATATTGTCAGTCACATGACATATACATACAAATTAGCCAGGATCTGGAAAAACGTCCCTTCAGGCTTTTCGAGCCCAACATAGATCCAGATCAGTCTGTGCATACGCACAGTCTGATCAGGATCCACATTGTTCTCTAATAGCTTTTTTCATGACCTGTAGTAACTTAAAGAGAGCAGCATGGATGCATATTGGACTGCCAGGGGTTCTTTTTATGGTTAGGGGAAGGGGCCCGGGGTCCTTGATTTGGGGGAAAATGCGTCAAATGAGCTCTGATAGGGGAAAAATTTTCAAGCATGTTTCTTTGCTTGAATACAGAAAATGCTTCTAAATGTTTTAGAAAACAAAGAAAATAGATTTTGAAAGTAATCTATAAGCTTATAAACTGAAGATCTTTGGTTTAAAACATAAATACTCCCATGGGAGAACATTTTAAAGGTAAAAACATTGATTTATGAGGGGAAAATTACAATTTATGGGAAAAATTCCCAGAGGGGAAGGGACAGATATTCGGCCCCCAAGTTCTTAGTAAAAAAAGCCCTGACTGCGTTTTTTTACGACAGGCTGATCTTCAAAGTCAATTCTTAAAAATGCCTTAAGGGATGTTTTTCCAGATCCCGGCTCAGGGTTAATGATTCTATTTCAGAGTACAATAGTGGACCACGAGGATTATGTTGTTGTTTATCGAAAGTTTGGAAATGTCATGTTTGTTGCTGGAATCACACAAGATGAGGTAGGTATTGGGAGTTTCTTACAAGAAAACATTTTGGGAAAAGAAGAAATTGCTCATTTGAGCAATTTCATCTTTTCCCATAATGTTTACAAACATACATGAATATGAGTTTGGTGACACTGGCTCATTACAGCTTCACATAAATCTGCAGAGAATGCCATGACATAGAAAAGCGCTTTCACCCCTTTTTTACAACACCTTGTTTTGACATAAATAACTATAAAAGGTTTGGAAAACATTGAGTGAAAAGAATAAAATGTTGGTATTATGTTGTTGTTAATAGAAAGTTTGGAAATGCCAAGTTTGTTGCTGCAATCACTCAAGATGAGATACTGGTGGTTTTTAGCGAGCCGTGACTTTATGTCCGGGGAGCTAATGTCACAGCCCTAGTGTCGGCGTCGCGTCCCGTCGCGTCTTCACTTGAAAAACTTTAACCTGGTCTTTATCTCAGGCACTATTAGAGATACAGCCTTGATATTTCATACATAGATACATCTTGACAAGACCTTTTATTTGGGACCATGACATTTGACCTAGTGACCTTGAACTTAGAGTTTGACCTACTTTTGAAAAACTTTAACCTGGCCTATATCTCATGCACTATTATTGATAGAGCCTTGATATTTCACACATAGATACCTCCTGCCAAGACCATTCATTTGGGACCATGACCCTTGACCTTGTGACCTTGACTGTGGAGTTTGACCTACTTTTAAAAAATTAGCTGTTTTTGTGACAAGCTCCTGTATAAGAGAGCTACGTTGTCCGCGGACAACTCTTGTTTATTTTTTTCTCAAACAAGGTTTTTTCCCAATGCCTTGTTTTGATGTGCAGAACAATATTAGGTTTTGAAAATATTGAGGGAAAAGAATAAAATGCTGGTACCCATGAGGATTGCATGTTCTTGTTAATAAACAGTTTTACAAGTGTCATTTGTATGCTGGCCCTGGAACCACTCAAGATGAGGTACATTAATCCTTTCCCAAATGACAAAATTTTAGAGTAATCCATTTCAAAAACTGTCACAAATGACAAAATGGATGTTATTAGAGATAATAATTGTGTAAAATATGGTACAGAAAATATTGAGACAAAAGGAGAAACTGCTGGTTATCAGCAGTTTCTTCTTTTGTTTCAATATTTTCCCAAGCCTTTTCTATTAGGGAGGTCAAAACCAGGTCTTGTTTGGGAAAGGGTTAATTCAAGGGTGATGCAGCAGAAGTTAAAACAAAATGTTATATTGAAAATAAGTTTCACACATTTTTACATGTATCTGCATAGATCCAGTCTGAGGGAAAAGGAGGAAATTTCGGGTATGTCAACAATTTCTTCTTTTCTCTCAATATTTTCTTAACTCAATTCAATCAGTGATGTTAAAATCTTGTCTTCATTTGGGAAAAGATTAAGAAAGTATTTCTAGTAATGCGTCGTTGAAAGTTGTAGTTGCCATAAACACTTGGCTGTGGAGATTATTTTGCTGTGGAAAATGTTGATATTTATTGCAAGGTGGAAAAATCATATTTTCTGTCACCGAATGAGTATGATGTCGCTAGATATATATCAACATTATTGGAAATTCAAATTAGCACGAAAAATAGTTTTATTTCTCAGGACAGATGCAGGATCCCTCCAAGGAGGGGGGCGGGGGTCAACTTTCTGTGTGTGTGTGTGGGGGGGGGAGGGTTGACTTATTTTTTCAGATGATTGAAAATGACTTAATAATTGATTAAAATGATAATAATGAATTTTAAAAAAAGGAGCAAAGTGAGGTTGGGGTCATTTGAAACCATCAAAGCTCAGATCCGGCAGTGAGTTTTACTTTCTCTTGCAGAATGAACTAGCAGTTTTAGAGCTCTTCCAGTTAATTGTAGAGTCATTAATGAAACACTTTGATAAACTGGTAAGTTTAAATCTGTTTTATCCTTTCCCTAAAGATTTCAAGACTTGATTTTGAATTATGACAGTAGAAATAATTTGGGAAATTATTGCTAGAAACGAAGATTAATCAGCAATTTTCCTTTTCTATCAACATTTTCTATACTTTAAAATATACATGATCTACTCATAGAAATGAGTTGTATTGTTTTGTGTAACTTCTTTCAAATATGAGCACACTTTTATTTTGCTCTCTTGGAAAGGGTTATTTTTTTCTCAACCAATAAGCCTATAGAATGGTCCAATTTGACAGAAGTTCCACACTGCAAAATTAATGTTACTTGCACATGAAGTTCGTAAATTAAAACATGGGAAGCCTTGAGAGAAAAGGAAAATGCAGAATTTCAAAATGTTCTTCTTTTCTCTCAATGCTTTACAAATTCCTTTTGTATTCAGGAAGACAAACACTTGTAACATTTCATTCACTCTAGATATTGTCCTCTGCAACATGTTTGAATTTGGAAAAGTCTAAAATTTTGCTGTCCCCTAGTGGCTTAATCATCTAGATCTATGTTTGTTGAGAGGTAAATTGAGTCTTGGATCTTATGTTTTTGTATGTACTGGTAAAGAGGAATGATAGGAACATTTTGTAGACGAACAACAGCCCAAACATAACAATAATTGCTGGATGTGGCTTTAATCCTTACTAAAACGTTAACATTTTCTTGTTGGTTCAAATTCGAAGATAATGCAGTTGACAATTTTCTTTGATAGGGATAACCCTTTCCCAAACAAGACATGGTTTTGACGTCCCTAATAGAAAAGGATAGGGAAAACATTGAAACAAAAGAAGAAACTGCTGATAATCATTCCATTTTGTCATTTGTGGCAGTTTCTGAAGTGGATCACCCTTTGTTGTTTGGGAAAGGGTTAACACATGTATTCTGTTATCTTTTTCAGTCAGAAGTACATGTATCCTTTTTGTACCTGGTCTGGTTGTTGCAAACAAGACACAACAGCCACAACTACCGTTTTGGATTACGCGAAGTGATCTCTCCAGCTAAATAAGCTGTAGTGATTCCTCCAGCTAATGTCTTCCAGTAAATCGGTATTAATCCATTACCACACAATGACTCCTTTTGACTCCCCACGATATAATGGCTTCAGAAAACCTTGTGGAAAATGAAGAAATTGCTTGTGACAAGCAATTTCTTCATTTCCCACAATTTTTTCTACCAAAAAAAGCCATAAAATTTTGAAATTTCCTCACATTGATATGTCGTCTGCAACTTCTTTCAAATTTGACTACCCCAAAATTTTGTCGTTTGGTAATGGGTTAAAATGTGCCTTCATCTTACAAAAAAACCTTCACGGATAGCTGATAATGTCTTCACTTTTTACCAGATAGATGTACAGTATTTTGAGTGTCTCCCTTAGTTTACGAAGTCTTTATCTGAATATGTGCATGTCGCTGATTTTAAACAAAAGCCTCGTAACTGTAGCTTAAAACAAGCTGTAGTTACGAGGTGTTTGTTGAAAAGCAATGATGCATTACTAATGCTATTTCTAAAAGTAAACGGTTTCAGGAGAAAATACAACTATTACTTTCCTTAACGTTAACCAGATCATGTACAATTTAGACAAGGTTTACATCATTATGGACGAGATAATTAACAATGGTTTAGTGGCAGAGACCAGTCAACAGAGAATACTAGCACCTCTACAGCTTCTCATGAGTTCCAAAACTTGATGGGACGGGTTGAATTGTAGATATTATACTCGTATAGACGATTCCAGAAACAGTTACGGTGATCATGTACATTTTAGACAAGGTGTACATCGTTATAGACGAGATTACTAGTATTATGTACGGTTTTGTTGCGAAGACCAGTCAACCTAAAATACTAGTATCTCTGCAGCTGATGGGAACGGTTAGACATTGATTGCATTAATATCTTGAAATGGAGCGCACAAACGAATGATACACGTTAAACAACCGCGAGATTATGTACGATTATGTGGCATTGCCACAGTGATTTTTTATCTTAAAAAAACGGTCGTTATTGGGCCCCTTTCCCCTCTCTGAGGAATATACTTTTTTTCCCCATTTCAGAGAAATTTTCCCCTCCTGGAACTCTATTTTTTTCTTGTAAAGAAAAATCCAAATCATATTTAGATTCTAGGCATCTCTAACAGTTCTAATGGTTGTTTGAATGTCCCATTATGATATACAAGCAAGTTAGATGCATTTGTAACACTGTATTAGAGAGTATATGCATGTATTGAAATTTCCCCTTTTTTGGCGTTCACGCACAAATTTTCCCCCACCAATGGGCCCTGACCGCCTTCCCCCAAAATTAAAAATAAACACTGTGCCAATGTGTAATTATAAGTAGATGATATAATTATGAACAATATATAGTGACAGAGAGCAGTCATTGCAGCCAACCCAGAATACTAGCATCCATAAAGCTGCTGATGGGTACCAAAACTTGACATGTTTTGTGAAGAGATTGCATCACTTTTTAACAAGTTTCATGCTGAACTGAACCTATTTGTGTACCCTTTCCCAAACAAGATCTGGTGTTGACGTCCCTAATAGAATATGCTTGGGAAAACATTGAAACAAAAGAAAGAAACTGCTGATAACCAGCAGTTTCTCCTTTTGTCTCAATATTTTCTGTGCCATATTTTACACAAATCTTATCTTTAATAACACCCATTTTGTCATCTGTGGCAGTTTTTGAAGTGGATCACCCTAAAATTTTGTTGTTTGGGAATGGGTTAATGACGCTTTGACATGCAGTAGATATTTAATGAATTTGTGCATCACCCAATAGGTAAGAGCATGTAGACCTGTAAAGTATTGTCGAAATCCAATCGCATCTTATCAAACTAAACATAACCCTTGTGGTTGGTACTCACTGGAATCTTCTCTTCGAGGAGATTCACAAGACTACTCACCATATAGGATTTGGACTTAAAATAATGTAGGCTATTTAGAATGCCTTTATCACCTTCTTATTTGTTGCTCTGTCTCTGGGATTAAGGTAGTCCACCCGTGATGAGATCATGTCGGAATTATTCGGGCGCGGTCGTAAACATTCGGCGGTGGAATTTTCCACCGCCGAATGTTTACGACGACACCGCTCGAAAAAATATCCTATGTTTTATGAATCTCAAAATGGCGACATTATGGGTATTCTACCTTGAAAGGGAATAAATAGAAACGATTATTACAATACATGTTTTTATTGGTTATGACAACTTTTGATAGTTTTCCATTCCAATTATACTGAGTTGCACGAGGATGATCTGGAAAAGATGCAGAAAAATACTTATTTTATCATTTCTTAAATCGACGTTGACACTGACCTCAATTCAAAGATGTTTCAAACGACCAACAATTCCACAATAACCATGGAGTGGAAAGGTAAAATGCATATTATCAGCATTTTCATATTTTGTCTGACTGCTCTCCAATATATTGAGGTTATAAAAGTACATTCTCCTGCTCCTCACAACTAAGTACTAGAATGTTATTACAGTCATTTATGTATTATTTTGTATAAACAACGTTTGTACTTCAGTTCATTTCAAAAAGCATCATTGAATTAGGAATTAAAAGCATTATCTCCAGAGCTCAGATACCGGTAAATTCCGGTATAAAGTGGCATCCATTAAAAGGATGAACGGGGGCTGACTGGATATATCTTTTTGAATGATTAAAAAGACAAACGTGTGACAATATATCGTCGCTTTTCAACAACAACCTTGTAACTGCAGTTTAAAACAAGCTGCAGTTACCAAGTTTTTGTTAAAAAACAGCGATACTTTTTACAACCATGCAATACTCACCGTTATGGCCACAGTGTAAGATACGCTGAAATGATGCAATCAGACAGTTAGTACAATGGACAGGGATATAGCTCAGAAAATATTGTGGCAAAAGGGGAAAATGGACAGGGATCTGGAGAAGGGCTCAAGCCTCTGTACCAAGATAAACATCCGGTACAGGATGGAATATTGGACGTCTTGATCGTGAAGCAGAATGATCGGTGCTTTTCAACAATAACCTCGTAACTGCACCCAAAACAAGCCACAGACAGTTACGAGGTCATTGGTGAAAAGCGAAATAAATGCTCTATGACTATCTTTCGGAGCCCAGCCACGACCACCAAGTTCCTCTTTGATGTTACGGCACTTGCTTTGAACGCAACATTGTAATTGATTGAATGGGTTTAGGCAACAAATCTTTTCGTCCGAGCCACCAGCTGCTTATCCTCAACACCCTTTCACGCTATGTTATCAATGTACCTTTTGACCTTACACTGGTTACCGCCCCTGATATAACTTCGTGTATTGATAAACTGACACGAAGAAGTATTAGAAGCGGAAAGGATTATCAGCCTTAAACCATTACGAAACGGCGAAATTTCTAGAGGTTCAAAGTACAATCTCTGATACACTACGTAAAATTTTTTCTACTACGCAGTGTATCAGAGGCGGGAACCAGACTCTTCTGGAAGAGCTCTACCGGCCTAAATCGCACACGGCTATTACACGGTGGATAATCACGTGATACAATATTTTCAGAAAATCTTCAATAATTTTGTAATTACAGGACCGATTTGAATTCGGTTTGAAGCAGAGAATGTGGACAGACGTCACGCATTAGATGGACGTGGTTGATTTTAAAAAAAATCAACTGATAAAAAAGTTATTGAAGATAAACCAAAAATTTGGTTTATCTTCAATAATTTTTTTATCAGTTGATTTCTTAAAAATCCAACATGTCCAGCTTATTCCTGGCATTTCTCAGCCTTCTCTGTTTCAAACCGAATTCAAATTGGTCAAGTATTAAAAAAGATATTGAAGATTATCGGAAATTCTGAGTCACGTGATTATACACCGTGTATTAGGTCTACTTACGTGTTGTGGTTGACGGTGTGGTTTGTACTGTAGTTGTTGTTGTTCCTAAAATTGTTCAAAAGATGGATAAGGAGATAACATGCAAATATGAAGTTGCAAAAATTACACACACGGAACGCGCTAAATTATGTTGTGTTGTTTCCTGTAAAAGGTTAGTCGCGAAAAATGTAACATTCAAAAGCAGTCGGGTATTAGCGCCCTTTTGGGGGAAATGAATGATTTGTTGTAATAAAATTTTATGCAAATGATTATTTGGTCACGTGCAGAATTCGAACGCGGTTTCACTATGTTTTGCTACACAAAGCGAATATTTCTGCACATGACGTTTTATTTTGCATCGATGTATTGCGTACTTCGGACTTGCGTTTCCGAGTTGTCGAAGTTGTCTGCTACTCTTCAGAAAATTTGACACAAAAACAGTGCGCGCTTAATTTTGGAAAAGAATGTGTCTTTTAAGAAGAGAAATCTAACATCGTAAAATCCTTACGTGTTGTGGTGGGTGTTGTTGGCACAGCCGTCGTTGTAGGTATCTCTGAAACAATAGCGGTTCAGAGTTGCAGATAATAGTGTTTACATTGTAATTGCTTTTCAGATTATATCTAATGATCATGTTTATCAAACCCAATGTTGTGATTACTCATTTGAATCGTCTCGAGTCTCATCGAGACGATTCAAATGAGTACCAACAACACAGGTTTGAGTTTGAAATTACAGATTTATTATGCCTTTGGTAACCGCCTTATCTGTTGCTCTAGTTTATTTTGTAGCCTATTTCGAAGGCCTGTTTACAGAGTAAGTGTGCTTTTCCTAAACCGCTTCTTGATCTGTCTGTCTCAATATTTGCGTGGAAACCATTAAATGACACTCGTGGATATACCGGTATCAAAGAAACAATAATTTGTCATTTTTAATTGGACGTCCGAAAGGACGTACAATTCTTATAACCACTTTTGGACACTTTTGAATGGGTTTTCATTACCAAAAAACCCTTTCTCAGACTCAATTGCCAGTTGACCAAAATTCAAAATAGATTTTGCGACCATACAGGAAAACTGTCGTATCTTTTCCTACTTTCTATGTGTTCTCTAACAAATACTATAAGATTCATTGGCGGATTCAATTCATGCCACGTCTTAACCAACTTTACGATCTTTTTTCGATTTAATCATCTTCTTGTAGTTTTTTGACTTTCGTAATATTTATTGTGTAAAGGGTAAGATCTTTAGAAAGCGATACATGCATACACTATGGTTATAATGTAAACAGACACCCTATATCATCATCAGCAGCGATAGCTCAAACGGGAAAGGATTAACCTCGCAACCTTTTTTTCAGTTTGAAATTTGGAACGTCGTTGGTTCAAAACCAGTTCGGATTATTTCTTCTGTAAAACGTTTGTTTTTCTTGATGTGTTTACTGAAAACACACATTTTAGAATGATTACCCAATTTAATGCACGTATTGTGTATGATAGGTTCCTTTTCTTTGATCATTGTTGTTTAAGTCTTTGACATATTTAAAGGAACGGGGTTTCCACGAGACGTACTTTGGAACCAGGGTTTTGAAATTGATTATCGGGGAGTGAGTTCATTTCGCAACTCGGGTTCGACTCGATGACAAATCGGGGTTCCATCTGAACAGCCTCAGATGAGACACTAGTGAAATCCACCTATTCAGAAAAATAGTTGCTCTTACGATATTTTTTTCTCCAGCATCTATATCACTGATATTCGACAGTATCATGACCTATTTACATACTGATCGATGATCATGACAACAATGATTATTACTAGTATAAGACTAAGTGACAGCGATCTGTATTTATTTCGTTTAAGAGACCCGTTTACGTGTATTGAGCTAAGAAGATGAAGCAATGGGTCTGCAACAGATGGTACCTGGATGATCGTATGAATATGTTTACAGATAGGGACATTGCTATTCTCAAATTTTCGTTGATAATGATATGAAGATTTAGATTGCTTATTGTACTCCACTGCCATTTTCCCGACGGCACGTTCCCAATTTCTTCTTTTTATGCACATCTGTAGATGTAAGGATGCTGCGGTAGTACTTGTATGAGGAATCCATGGTTAGGTGCTCCAATTCATCTGGTATTTTGTTTCAGGAAAAGTATGTATTGAATTTGTTTTGTAACCACAACCAGGGAAAACTGCTACCGTGTTTTTTTTTCTTTTTTTTACTCTAAACAGGAATAAAAATCAAAGTGCTTGGAGCACTATATTTAGACGCATCTCGTTGATTGAGCGGAATTGTATGTAAATGATCGGCGTTTCATTACTTTATTTCGTTGAATTTGTGTTAAGATCGATTCTAAATCACTGCGGTCGTTTTTTCGCCAACGATGGTGGAGATAGAAGTCGAACAAGAGTGCCATGGTCACAATATACGCCGCCACTTATAAAACTTGAGACAAAAAAAAAATGACATTGACAAGGATTTATGAATATTCACACACAAACCTGTAAAAAGTTGTGTTCACAAAAAGGTTTTTATAAATATCCAGTCAAAAACCTGGAAGGAATTGCGTTCACGAGACTGAAATATCATTAAGCCCTAGAGACTAAGATTGAAGGGGGCATAACTCAGGCAAAAATCAATGAACCATAAAATCCTTACTTCATGCACATCTACCAATTAAGGTAATAACGTCCACCAAGTTTTATAAGGATCCAGTCAGAATCTTAGAAGAAGTTGTGTTGACAAGGCTGCAATTTCAATCAGCCCCAGAGACTAAGTTTTAAGGGGGCATAACTCTAGAAAAAATCAATGAACCATAAAATTCTTCCTTCATGCACATCTACCAATTGAGGTGATAACATTGACCAAGTGTCATTAATATCCAGCCATAAACGTAGGAGGACTTGCGTTGACAAGGCTGCAATTT
The DNA here is from genome assembly GCA_963680895.1 of Fragum sueziense. NCBI lineage: Eukaryota > Metazoa > Mollusca > Bivalvia > Cardiida > Cardiidae > Fragum > Fragum sueziense. Next base: position 5,004,938 of record OY804593.1, on the reverse strand, counting down.
CAATAAGCCCCACAGACTAAGTTTTAAGGGGGCATAACTCTGGCAAAAATCAATGAACCATAAAATTCTTCCTTCATGCACATCTACCAATTGAGGTGATAACATTGACCAAGTTTCATTAAGATCTAGCCAGAAACTTAGGAGGAGTTGTGTTGACAAGGCTGCAATTTCAATAAGCCCCAGAGACTAAGTTTTTAAGGGGCATAACTCAGGCATAAATCAACGAACCATAAAATCCTTCCTTCATGCACATCTACCAATTGAGGTGATAACATTGACCGAGTTTCATTAAGATCCAGCTAGAAACTTAGGAGGAGTTGCGTTGACAAGGCTGCAATTTCAATAAGCCCCAGAGACTAAGTTTTTAAGGGGCATAACTCTGGCAAAAATCAACGAACCATAAAATCCTTCCTTCATGCACATCTACCAATTGAGGTAATAACATTGACCAAGTTTCAAGAAGATCCAGCCAGAAACTTAGGAGGAGTTGCGTTGACAAGAAAAGTGGACGGGCGTACGGACGAACGGACGGATGGACGGACGGATGGACGGACGGACAGACGGAGAAGATGACGCCAATATACGTCCGCCTCCGTCTGAGTAGAATTCGAACCCAGGGCCTTCCGGATATAACAGGTGTAAAGAGTACAAGGTGAGTGCTCTGCTAAGTGAGCTATCGCGGCTTTCATTTATGTAGCGCGTTGGCTTACATTTTGAATAAATTGCTTTGTAGCGTACTTTATAAAATCAATGAAAAGTATAACTGACGACAATACTCATAGTAAACCGAAACAAGAAGACAAAAGTGCTAATCGCATGGCCTTAATTGAATTTGGTAATCAAATTAATAGTGATTATTCATAGCGACAAATCAGTTGTCTTGAAACGGCAATCAAATCAATTTGAAGCCTGAGAAGGGTTTTCTGGTATTAAAGCCGATTTCGTATGTCCGAAACCGATCTTATAGAATTAAACACAGAAGAATGAATAAAATATCTTTCGTTCATGTACAATCCCGCTCAATCAATCAGAGACGTCCAATTACAGTGCTCTCAGCACTTTGATTGATTGAACGTGATGAAATGATTTAACGAACAAGGTGGATAGTGTGCATAATCGAGAAGTGTCAGATTTGACGGCATGATTCTATCGGCAATCAGCGATTTGGACGAACTATAGTTGATGAATTGTAAGAAAAATATGTAAGAAAGTTTTCTTGATCAATTATTCCATTGCTATAAGCTCCTCAATTTCAGAAATGTTATCATAAATGATTGCTTTAACACATAGCCTGTAAGATTTACCTTTGCATGCGGCTGACATCAAATCTGTCCGCATATTCTGTAAAGCATCGAAGTCTGACGCTAGGACTACATGGTTCTGATCCGACGCCATGGCTGATAATTCCGCCTTATTGACCTTCGATCCAATCCCGATCGTTATTATTCGTACATTGTGAGATTTGAGATTGTTGGCTTCCATCACAGCGTTTGTATGTGATGACGCAGGCCCATTCGTCATCAATATGACGTAACGAGCAGTTCCGGTCCGACCTCCGTGTGTTTGTGTAAACATATTTTGTCGGGCATACCTAAGGCCCGAATCTGTATGTGTGCCGCCTGATCTGTACCCGACCCGCTGTATGCTTGACAATAACGTGGATTTAGATGAAGAATATTTGTTGAGATAAAATTCTAAGTGAGCCGTATCTGAGAATGTGACCATGCCAACTTGTATGGCTTGTCTTCCAATGTCAAGGTCATTAACAACTCGTGATATAAAGTCTAGTTGCTTCTTAAAATTCGTGGATCCAACGGTGGCTGAGGAATCAACGACGAATACAATGTCGGCCTTTGTTAGGAACTCACAGGCTGAAACGGACAATGCGAAAAATGTTTGTGTACTTAACCATATACCGAACAAAACTTTGGCTTGACACCTCTGATAGAAGAAAGCTTGGAAAATTATCATGGCAACAGAAGAATGATGAAACTAAATTTTCTATAAGTGCTAAGGTAAATACGGTAGACTCTTGTCGTACGCAGCAGCTTCACATTGGAACACCACAAAACTTGTTTCCTCATAGGATATACTGAAATGAGGTAGGAACCGTTTAATAGATGTATTTTTGTTTATTTGTTAAACAGACAGACGAGCCTACCATGTTTCTCTAATTGATGAACTAGTTTTGTCATAAATGACTAAAATACATTATGGCCAATATATGGCAGCTTTACACATGTTTAAAAACTTCCCCAAACAGGGAAAAAGAAAATGATGTTAACTAGCATGTACGCCATTTATTAAATGTACCTTACAAATAGTCGATTGTATATTTTTGGTATCATTTTATATGTGATTTGCAACTTCTTTCAATGTTGGAACATCAACATTCTGAGAATTCTCTTGACTAAGAAATGACTACTTACATGTACACGTGACGAATGTCAGCTCTGACTTCACAATTTGCAAAGCATCAAATGACGCTACAGTAAATGTGTGTTTGGAGTCCGTAGCAATGTGAGACAGTTCTGTTTTACCAACACCATCTCCAACACCTACGTACACAAGGACATGTTGACAATAAGACAACAAGTAAAACCCAAATGCATTATTTCCGTACAAAGCAGTCACATTGAATATAATTAGCCCAACTTTGCTATTTTCCTCGCTGTTAGTTTTAGATTACGTCGGGAATTCGGAATCACAAATAATGGTAAAAGAAAGCATACGATTTTGGTTAGAATTATGCTTAGTTTAACGTAAGGATGTTATTTCGAGGAAATATCAACCATTGAGAAGTAAAGACTATGTTATTTTAAAATTGCATTGTACGGATTTTTCAATGTATGACTATAATCATAATGTATTCGTAACATTTTCTCTGTCTTATATGAATAAAAGTAGGCTACCAATTGCATCTTCGCAAGCCAAGGGTGACATCTACGACGTAACGTCGTTTCTGTATTCACCCTTGGCGTATTTAGTCCGATTTTCTTGATCTCCTGGAAAGCGTTTTCATTGGTTCCAGCGAGGTCTTGCTGGAACCAATCAGATTGTCGACTGTTACATTTGTTATGAATACCCAAATCATGACAACGGGTGGGAAAAAGCATTGCATTTGCAACTCAAAAACGCGAAGATGTGCGATTTTTCCTAAGAATTTCACTGCAATAGTCAGAAATTCCCTAACTTTAATCGACGAATTATTATACTTTTGACAATTCGACCAAAAAAGAAGCTAACTTTTACATAATCCACATGACGTATGACGCGAAAGACAACGCGCGTTAATGACGTCATCAATAATGGACGTAAACAACCAGCAGAACAACCGCTAGGCGGCGCTTTGCGATTTCAAGAAAATCGGACTAAATCCGCCAAGGGTGAATACAAACATAGGTGGGTTCAACCTTGGCTAGCGAAGATGTTACATTTGATGAATGTATTTCTATGAAGGATTCTTGACCTAGATGAGAATACACCAACCAATAGCAACTACAGTGATGTTTGACACTTTCTTCAGCAAACTCGCCTCACTCAGAGTTTTGTTTGGATGTGTAGATTGACCGTCAGTGACCACTATAACAACACGCTTCACATGGCGACCACCTGTAGATAAAGAAATAGGACAATCCAATGTTATTAAGATGACCTTTGGTTTATACAATGCACCTCCCCAATAGCAACTGCAGTGATGTTGGACATTTTTCTTCGGTAAGAGTTTTATTTGGATGGGTTGATTGACCATCAGTCACCACTACAACCACACTCTTCACATGTCGACCACCTGTAGATGAAGAAATAGGGCAGTCCAATGTTATTTAGGTGACGCTTGGGGCCTTACCAAGAGTTTTGTTTGGATGTGTTGACTGACTGTCTTTCACCACTATAACAACACGCTTCACATGTAGACCACCCGTAATAAAACAAATAGGACGGTCCAATGTTGAAAATTGTAGAGTCTTACCTGAACATTAATTAACAAAACAGCTTGGTTTGAATTCGCATGAGCCACGAGCCCAAAGAAATCAAACATTTATCAGTCGTTTTTGAAGTTCTCGAAAATGGGGGTGGCGTGGAAGGGATATTCAAAAATTCTTTCATTCCGCATCAAACATATACAAGTAGCTCCTTACGAATTAAAAAAAAACCTCTTATTTGTTTAATGCAGAATGTACCTTTGATTGATAGAAAGCTTTTCGTTCTGGCGTAGTTGAGAGCGACATCTGTGTAGGTGGCGCCACTGATGTAGGTCACGTGGGTTAGGGCCTTCAATAACGAGGCTTGGTCATGATACTTGTTTAACGGGAACACCTCGGTTGATCTAGTGCTGAATGTTACCAGACTGATCTGGAAATATTAACAACAAAAATAACTTGCCATGATTATTTTACACAAACTACAGTGGCGTAAATATAGCCGGATTATAAAGACTTGTGTAGATCATCCAAGGCGCGAAATGTAACGGGAGAGAGAGTATTATACCGTTTCCAAAGTTGGGGTTCTGGGGGCAATTTTGATTATTTTTTTTTTCAAATCAAGCACGTAGAAAGACTCATTCTGTGGCATTATAAGAAACCAAAAATAGCGAGATATAACAGTAATGATGTTACGAGTAAAGCAAAATCACAAGACAAATGCATTCTGGACTCTAGATATATTGGATACAAACGAAAACATAAACTTAGCCGATTCCCAAACACTAGCTGTGACGACTTTTGACGCCCTTCAAGATAAAAGCTTTGGAAAACATTGTGGAAACATTATTGTTTTCTACACATAAAGACAAAAGCTATCAATATTTCATTTACTTGAAATTGTCGTCTGCAACATATTGAACTTCTTTTTGGTCTGCTAAAGGGTTAAAAGCAGCAATATTGTAATTTTATTCATGTATCTAGACACGTGAAAACATCGTACCTGTACGTCTTTTGGCCCAATCTGAAACTGAAAGGCGAAATCCCGTACAAAGTCCACTTGTTTTTGGAAGTTTCCAGGGCCTTCACTAGCAGACGAATCTAGCAGAAATACGATGTCGGCAGGGTCATTACCACATTCTGGAAATAGAAACGACGATCCAGACGAAATGAGCCAGGATCTGGAAAAACGATCATGTAGCATTTTAGAAAACTGAGTTTTAAGCTTGTGGTCTAAGTTTTAAGCCTGTGGTCAAATGCAGCCCAAAACTGATCCATGACGGCATATTCAAGTTACTATAGGTCATGAAGAAGCTTTTAGAGAACATCATGGATCCTGATCAGACTGTGCGTATGCACAGGATGATCTGGATTTATGTTGTTCTCGAATGACTTAAGGGACGTTTTTCCAGATCCAGACCAAATTATGTTTGTAGCAGCGCACGATCCAGCCTAAGATAGTTATGAGGGTTATTTGTCGGGGTAGATAAAATACTTATTCCACACGCAATTCTTCAAAAGATAATAAAACACAACAAAATCATCAATTTCTATGGCTCAAAAGTCTGTCGGGCCATTGGACAGCTGATTGTTCTTACCAAAAACGATAAATGCTTGTGATAGTGATGAGTGTAATTGATTAAAAACCCTTTCCCAAACGGCAAAATTTTTGGGTGATCCATTTCAAAAACTGCCACAAATGACAAAATGGATGTTATTGAAGATAGAATCTGTGTAAAATATGGCACAGAAAATATTGAGACAAAAGGAGAAACTGCTGGTTATCAGCAGTTTCTTCTTTTGTTTCAATTTTTTCCCAAACCTTTTCTATTAAGGACGTCAAAACCAGGTCTTGTTTGGGAAAGGGTTAATTTTGAACATGAATTACCTGGAAAAGCCGTGGGTTTAGGTCCGGTAACTGAAAATATAAAGCATAAACGTATGCTACTTATTGATACAAAGTCTGCAGTATGTACAATGTCGTAAGAACTACACAAAGATTACTACACGTTTCAAGTAAGCACAGATAAATTAACAAACACATTATTTTGCAGCAGGAACAGCGTAGTTGTGTGCCTATACCAACTCTTAGAACAAAACAGATTAATTAAGATTTCGTGTTTTTAACAAAGCCACTGAACTTGGTACACCCATGCAAAATTAAAGCATAACTCTGTCTATAACAATAACCTGTGATTACATGGATAATTTTTCACGCAGTATAGCGGACGAGAATTGACCTGACAGAACATTCCATTCGATTAGCATGGGCTGCTTTGCCAGATCAATTATCGTCCGCTATACCTATGACGTGGCTTACCCCCGCACGCTTGTTCCTCGACGTCGTCTAACATGGTATGTAAGATATCAAAACTACCCACAATAAAGGCGTGGTTCCTGTCTGTGGCGATACTGCTGATTTCATACTGGTTTACAGACGGTCCTATACCAACTGCCACGATTCTTACTCCAGCATTCTGGAAAGAATAGGGATCGGTCGGACAAACTTGACATAAATTAGACCTATTTTTAGCACAAAATCGATTTCTCGTATGAAGTTGTTTTATTGTTTTCAATTATTTTTTTGGTTAAACCTTCATTAACTTTGTTTATATGTGTTTAGTATCTGGTAGACGGTGCGCAACATTATATTTACTGGGACGCGGCCACAGCACAGTTGCTATTAATTAGTCCATGGTTCGATCCCCGACCCTAGCACACATCCATTTAGACATTTGTCTCCTACCAATGGTTGAATAATCCTAAACCTATGATGTAGCTGGAGACTGAGAAAGAATAATGCATGGTAGTACTGGTCAGAGACATCAAAGACGCCATAGTTAAATGGTCCAGTCGCACCATATAATCATATCAATTGAAGGAGGCGTTGAACCACATTAAATAATAATAACTATATGTACTGGCACATGAGTCTCGGTATGGTCAAATATGGGTAGATTAGATAATAATGAAATCAAACCTTTACATACATATATAGCTCACGATAAATTATTTGACAGAGCACCCCTGACTTACAGCTAGAGAAGCTCTGTCAGGTCATTTATGGTGATCTATGCCGACATTTTCTGTCTTACCTTGAGATATTGTGCTTCACTGAGAGTCTTCGTGAGATCGTTTGATCGTCCGTCCGTCAGTACAATCATGGATAACGAAGCGTTAACTCGTCCCCCGTGGTAGCGTGAAAACTGGTAATATCTGGCATTACGTATACCCTGGTCCGTGGCTCTGGTCCCTCCACGGTACTTGACAGACTGTATAGCTGCCATCAGTGAGTACTTGTCACGGTATCTGTGTGGGGGAAGATGATATTTAGCACTTATTATTTAGATGATTATGATCTGTCTCACATAAGCAGACTTTAATGGAAGCGTGAAAAGTATCGACTGCTCAGACTGACTAGGTTCGATCCTTTTCACACGTCCAAGATATTTTCGTCAGTCGAAAATTTATATTCGTCCGACGATAAATAAATACTTTTGACCGAAATGGTACACCTTATTTTTTCATAATATTGGTTTTAAGGATTTCCTTGAATGCCCTTTCTAGTGTGACGGGTCATTTATGTTACGAGAGGGGCCTATTATATGCTTATGCCCACATACATGATTCTGTGTCCACATCACGACCGGAGCACGTCAAAAAATGATTATTTCTTAACTTACGCTTCGTGGACGCGGTATGTGACCGAGCCTTTAGTGCAAAATAATGCAATTTAAGACATGTCTGCTTGTCCTAGACAAGTGGAAGAAAGACTCATCAAACTATCATAGTTTTGACATTTCAAAGATGATATCGATTGCTATATTTTATAGATATAATGGAGACAAAGAAACCTGATTCGGACATTTGCTATAGAGAAAAAAATTAGATCTATCACCTTTTAAATCGGCCTGAACTACGAAGCACGTAAATTAAATTATTTTCCACTGATAGGCTTTTCCTTTAACGATAAATCCGAGTAGATAATAGGCATAACATTTTCTGTCCCAAAACTTTTCATCTACACAAAACTAAAATAGTGAAACCTACGTATTGAAATAGAACTCGTTGTGAGCAGTATCCGAGTATGTGACTAGTCCGATTTGTACATCACTTTTCCCAACATCAAAGTCCTTTACGAAGTTGGTGACGAAATCCAGTTGTTTCTGAAAGTTTGTTTGTCCGACACTGGTCGAGGAATCCAGGACAAAAACAATATCAGAGGGATGAGAACCGCACGCATGAGGAGTTGTACCTGTTTATGGAATACAATATGAAATATGTTAACCCATTTCCATTTAAGTATTTGCTGTTTTTTTTTTTTTCGTTTTCCAAAAAGAATGTTGTTGAAAATTTGATGCAAATTTAAATTTTAATGTCGTAGCCTATATTTTTATGGAAAATCAAGGCAAAAGATCCTACGTGAAAAAAAAAAAAAAAGAAAAAAAAAAACCAACAACAAACAACAACAAACTACATGTCCCTTAGCTAAAATCCCAATTCAAATACAATATGCATTGCTATATTTGATGATTATTTTCTCTTGGGGGTTTGGAAGGAAGCCGATGTAAGATAATATTGAACACCCGTATCTGGAAAAGGTTGAATTTTTACTATAAAAGATTTCGGTTGTTTAAACCTTTCACCAAAGGCAAAGAGTTAGTCTATTACAATTAGGTTATTTTATCTAAGACCCCCCCCCCCCCCCCCGCACACAACAGCCTCCGGAAGTCCAATATTCTCAACCCCAAAGCGTTTTGGTAACAATACTCTCGAACCCAAAACGTTTTAGTAACGATACTCTCGAACCCAAAGCATGACACGCATACGAAATCAACAATGAAACGGGGAACGATTGACTGTAAATCCAATAAAATAACCATCTTACCGGCTATTAACGAATACATTCAATTTCATAGTTTTTGTTCCACTAAAACTTCGCTTTATCGCTGCATATTGAATGTACGTGCTCTTTATCGCTGTATATTGAATGCACGTGCGTCGTCATTGTTTTCTCCGCATATTTAGGGAGCCTCGTTTTGTAATAATGTCGATTTGTGACTATATTTATGCTCCCCGAAGGGAGAGCATATAGTCGCCGCTTTGTCTGTCGGACCGTCCGTCCGTTATTCCGTCCGTCCGTCCGTCCGAAGCGATTTCTCCATAACCCTTGGGCCAAATCAAATGAAACTTACCATGTGAACTCCCTATGACATAATGTCGATGTAATTTTCACATTTTTTGGATTTGAGGCCTCGTCATGGGAAAAGGGGACTTAAGGCCAAATACTCCTTTTCTCTAATTTCTCATAGTCTAATGGTCAGAATTTGATGAAATTTCATATTTGAGTAGCAAATCAGATGCCTTTGACAATAAAGTGCTCTCCATGGCATACATTTATTGTGACAATGCCTTATTCGGGGAGCATTGTCCTTCTCTGATGGCTCTTGTTAGTAACAATTCTCATGTTTACAATGTCGATTTCCCATAAATCCATTTTTGCCTCCGGAAGTGTGTTCTGCGGATACAGACTAAAACACAAGTGAAAGGACCTAATTTGAAGGTTTTCGAATGTAAAAAAACAGGTGTTGTTAGACTTTGTGTATCATATAACATAGAACATATTGATACAAACAGAAAAAATGCTGGCTCTCAGCATTTCCTTCTTTGACTTCAAAGTTTTCTCATACTGTTTCTATTAAGCACTATAGCGTGTTTGGGAAAGGGTGAACTTCCAAGCAATGGCTGAGGTAAACAACGTTGTTTGTCTCACGGTGCTAAGGTTATGTCCATTTCCATAAACTGACACTCTTTGACGCCCAACTGGAAATAGGCTTTTGGAAAAAAATGTGAGAAACGAAGGATTTGCTTGTTACACAATTATTTCTACCCAGAAATACCAAAACATACAACATTTCATTCACTTGAAAATGAGGTCAACGTAAAGAATTTAGACCAGCCTAAAATTTCACTATCTGGTAATGGTTTAAAGATTTCGTTTCACTTACACGCCGCCCGTTCAATTTGTTCCTGTACCGTATTTAGTGAGTTAAAGTTGGCGACAGTAAAACTATGTTGTGGGTCTGTAGCTATAGAGGACAGCTCATTTGATGATACAGATGAACCGATACCGATAGCAATCACCTGAAAATATTATACAAAAACACAATTTAATAAGAAATTCAGATAAAAAGTAGAATACATATAGCCATCATCCGACAAAATATACAAAATCAAAACCGAAAACTAGACATGAATTATATGATAATTATATTGTATATACAGTCAAACCTGTATTAAGAGACCGTCTTTGGGATTCACCAAAAAAGGTCACATATGACAGGTGGTCTCTTAATTGAGGGTCAGACAGAATTGGTAAATTTTTCAAAGTGTACATGTACGATCAATGTTTAGTATTTATTGCATGCTAGAATTAATTTACAAATGAATATACTCTACATATATAATAAAACTAAATAAAATGATTGGAGGAACACGCCTTATATAGTAAGAATATCCGTCAATCGATCTACATTAAGTTTTCTTTACAATGCACTGACCGTCATGGTGAAAATCAGCAAGTCAGCAGACCTTCAGACATGTCAAATAATGAATTGTCCTCGATCTAACATTTCCTATTTTGTTATTCCCACTGTTCAAAATTAGTTTTGAAGTTCTTCTTGATGAAAAGATCGGCCATTTCAAACAACCAAAACTGTAAATTGAATTCGAGAATTTGCCAAAAATTTCATCAGGTGTCATTGTTTGTGTCTACTTGATTCGCGGATTCGTAGTTGCCAATACTCAAGGGATCCTTAATCGAACGAATATTTCGGCCGTTTACAAGCCCATCACTACTAAGAAAATTACAATCAAGTTCGACCCGGTGACATCATTTTTTACGATAACTTATTTCTCACGCTATTTGATTTTGAACACCGTTAACTTTCGTTTCCGTCTCGAAAATCCATATTTTTAAATTACGACCCCGGGGAAAAGTTGCTAAAAACAGTTTCGAAGGTTGATTTGGGCGCAGTTTTTAAGGTCGCTTGTCGGGTAAGGCAGGGAGTCATTTAATTCAGGGTCAAATTATAGCAAAATGCTTCGGGAGGAAAAAATAAGGTCACATATGACAGGAAGTCGCTAAATTCAGAGGGTCGCTAGGGCAGGTTTGACTGTAGTTTTTCATGCTCTGACAAACCATCATAGGGAGTGCATATGGTATTTAGAAACGAGAGTCTCATTCGCGGAGACGTGTGTATTATGTTACATGCGCAAATCCAGAGGGAGGCGGTCCCTGGTTGCGCCCTTCGAGCTCTATGGCGAGCTTTGCTAATAGGGGTTAAAATAAAGAGTCTTATTGTCCTTTCAACAGGTCTCCTCGTTGAGCACTAGACCTTGAAACGCTGATATTTAGAAGTCGCTAAAATCTTATTGCTTTTATACCAACATTTTTTTTGATATGTTGGAAGGCTCTGTCTGGCCATCCCTGTCCAAAAAGGTCTGGATACGTACATGTATTTACGTTTAACCCATTACCAAACAACAAAATTTTAGCCTAATCCAACTTAATATAAGTGTTGCAGGCGACAATTTCCATTGAACAAAACTTAACATTTTTTTGGTCTCTCGTGGTAGAAAACATTGTGGAAAATGAAGAAATTGCTTGTCACAAGCACTTTCTTCATTTTCCACAATGTTTACCAAATCCTTTATTTAGTGGGGCGTCCAAAAACGTCAATGTGTGGGAAAGGGTTAAACATTGGAACATATGGCATGTACATGTAGTATTGTCATGCTATTCCACCGAAATGTTCACATGCCCTTTACCTTCATAAATACAAACAAAAGTATATTGTAATTTGTTACCTTAACTCCTGACTGATGTAGATATACTGCCTGTGTAGCTGTCTGACTGTTACTGTTTGATCGCCCGTCAGTCAGTACGACCACTAGCTGTGATACACTGTTACCACGTCCTCCGTTCTCTGGGGTAAATCTGCGCACAAGAAACGGTACCCAACTTATTTCCTGTACTCTTGTATGTACTTTAGGTAATCGTTCCCTAATAAGATTAACGTGACGATGGAATTATTCTGGTGACGTCTTAAACATTCGGTGGTGGAACGTTCCACGGCCGAATGGTTACGACGTCGCCCGAATAGGTTCGGATATGTAACGAATGTTACATATCCGACGTTGAGTGAATCTCATTAAGGATGGACTACCTTAGCAACGTGATTCCATCGCGCATTGGAATCTATTGAAATGCATGCGAACAGCCATCTTCGCAAGCCAAGGATTCTGCTTCACTTTGCTCCGTAGACAAAGTAATGGTAGAATCCTTGGCTTACGAAGATTATGAACAAATGTAAAGGCATCGTCTTACACTTGAAAGCATGAGGTAGCATTACTCATTGTACCAATTGTATGTACATATTCCTTTCTGTCGGAATTGTACCAATGTGACGAATGAAATATCTGGAAACACAACCATTACGTGCACCAATATGGTTCAGCACAAGAACAGTTCCAGTCATGACCAATGAATACCAGTTGCCCTGCATCTTGTAAACGGTAAACAGTTTGAGTTCTATCTTGGTTTCCATTGTGCAAGTCTGTCTTTTTATTCTAATATTCTTACAATTGATACGCAATTGATACGCAGTGTTGAAAATTGCAGTTTTACCCATTACCAGACAGTGAAGCCTTTTGACGCTCCTAAAAGAAAAGGCGTAGGAAAATATTGAGGTATTGATGATCAGCATTTTCTTCTCTTGCCTCAAAATTTTCTGTGCTATTATACACAATTTTCATCTTTATCAACATCCAATTTGTCATCTTAAGCAGCTTTCAAATTGGACCATTCTCAAATTTTGCCGTTTGGGAAAGGATTAAAGTTACTAAAATGCAAGGAAACTGCAGCATACCCATGTTCTCTGACAAACTTAAAGCCTCCGCCGTGTTTGTTGTACCGCATTCAATTCTAATATTCTTAGAATAGACACACAATGTAGCAAAATGTTGTTTAACAAAAGAGTCAATTTATGGTAGAAACTCGAAACATAGGCCTACCCATGTTCTCTGACAAACTTAAAGCCTCCGCTGTGTTTGTTGTACCGCCGATATATTTATCCTTAAGATGTAAAATATCAGCCCTAATTCAGAAATCCCCATGTTGTGGGTACTCATTTGAATCGTCTCATTGAGACGATTCAAATGAGCACTCACAACATAGAGGTTAGAGTTGAAATGACAAATTCAGAATGCCTATACCCCTTTTCGGCTGCTCTGGTTTCATCCTGGTTTCATTCATCGTATTAAGATTTATCATTCAATTCTAATTTTCTTAGAATAGATACACAATATAGCAATATTCTGTTTAACAAAAGAGGTGATGGTAGAAACTCGCAACATAGGCCTACCCATGTTCTCTGACAAACTTTAAAGCCTCAGCCGTGTTCGTGGTACCGCCGATATATTTAACTTTACGTATCGCGGTCAGTAGCTGTGTTTTGTCCGAGTATGTGTTGAGATAAAACTCGTTATGGTAATGTGCACCGAACGTGGTCATTCCTATCTGTATGTTGTCGGGACCGATGTCGAACCTAAAAGTGAAAGTTTTACAATGTAACACATAAAATATTGACGCACAAGAAGAAAATGATGATTTTTCAGCATTTTCTTCATTTGCATCAATATTTACCCAAAGTTTCTAAGTATTAGAATCGTCAAAACGGGTCATGTTTCGGGAAATGCTTTAGATAGCACTTTTTATGGCGTAACGTCAGCTTTTGATACATATCAGCGTCACGTAGGAAACGACTTTGTAATCATTACGCATAAAAGAACCGGTTTGTACACATTTTTATAAAAATGCATCACTACAACAACATATGTCATTATTATTGGCACCAAAATTCTTCGATCAAATTACCTAGCAGTTGTTCAAATATTTTAGTCTTCATATTTTTCCTTAAAATTTATTTGTACTTTTCCCAAAAATTGATTCCAACTGGCTGGAAAAAACGATCTAATTTTTTGTCGTTTTTCTGGTCGGTTAGGATAAATTATTGGAAAAAGTAGAAGGATTCTACTATTAAGTAAATTTATATCTGAGGAAAGAGCTAAGTAGGGCAGTGTACATGCAACCAATCGTTGGGAAATTGAGCCTCTGTGCTCGGGACTACATGTTAGGACGAGAATCTGGGGCTTCATCCTCGGTTTTACCTTACACGTGTTGTCCGATGCACATCGATTTTTTTATTTGGACAATTACATCCTCTAAACTTGTTATTATTTCATAAGTAAAGCTTACTTTTGTGTAAAGTTAGCCACAAACTGCAATTGTTTCTGAAAGTTAATACTTCCCTCGCTGCTGGACCCGTCCAAAATAAAGATTATGTCTGCTTTCTTGTTATCGCAGGATTCTGAAAGGAAACGGGAATAATTACCAGGGAATAAGAAAAATGTGTTTATGAAATAGTTGTAGTTAATAATTTTATTTATTCAATGCCGGACAATATGGCGCATATTTTGGAAATAATCAGTCACAGGCGGTAATCACGTGACTATGTTATGATGTAGTTTCCTCTACTTTTGTCAACAAACACGCGTTTTCTGAAATTTTTATTTTGATATTTCTATCCCAGATTGAACGTTGAAAGACCTACTCGACATACTCTCCGATCTATTTTGATAATAAGCCCTTTATTTCTTGTCAAAGCAGGCGACTTTCGCAAAAATGATTTAAAACACTTTCCGGCCACGTTCTCAAAGTTGTCAACGAACTGAGGTAATATGTTGTATGTTACTTCACCATTACCAGGTGGCTACAATTGGATCAAATATTACATTTTTGTCTTTTTAGGTAGAAAACCTTGTGGAAAATGAAGAAATTGCTTTTTAACCCTCATCCTACCAACTGGGGTCAATCTGACCCCACGCCTCATTTTTTGCGTGTTATATTTTTACCGCATGCACTCTGGTGTCCAAATTATAGGAGTTTGTTGGTCTACCACAACCTTCTTCATGTCGAGCAACATTTTCAGATTTTAGCATAATTTGAGTTTTTAATATTGATTTTTTTGCTGGGGTCCGTTTGGACCCCATTATAATTACTCTTTATTACAACTATGTAAACTTATTTAAACTTTTATGTTAAAAAATCTTCATCTACAAAACCACTTAATGCATTTCAACCAAACTTCACAGGAATAATCCTTGGGCAACCCTCTCTGAGATTCCTTCAAGGAATTTTGATTTGATAAAAAATACCCGAGTTATCTGCCCTTGATTGCCCAAAATTGCGGTTTAGACTAATTTTTTACTATTTTTACTCTCACATCAACAATTTTTGACAAGTCAAAACAAAACCTGAACAGAATGTTTGTGACTAGGATATCTTGCCTGTGTGCAAATTTCAGCTTGATCGAAATCTTAGATCATGAGTTATGTGCCCTTGAATTTTATGAAAAAAATGCATAAAATAGTAAAATAAGTACAGACCTACGGAGCGATTCAAGCCCTTTAGGGCCTTCTAGTTTTTCATTTCCATATGTTTTTGTGTTATTATCATTTGTTAGTAACCAATGTAATATTTAACCAAAGAATATGTCTTTTGTGAAACTTATTTTTGTCATGAAATTCAAAATTACGTGTGGGGTCCAAATGGACCCCAGTTGGTAGGATGTGTATGTAAAATATGTTAGTAGGATGAGGGTTAAAAGCAATTTCTTCATTTTCCCAATGTTTTCCCAAGTCATTGCTTTATATGGCGCCGAAAAACGTCAATGTGTTGGAATGAGTTTTTAATGGGTTTTTAACAAACACAAATAAAGATAATATACTTGCCTATCTTTTCAGAGACACCTGAAAGCAAAATCATTTCGGCGGTTACGTTAAAAGTATCGTAAAAGTCTACTTTTTATGTACATTTTCAAATACATTTAACCAGCGATACTTTACAGAACTATTTAAATGATGGTAGATAAAACTGTTTTCTGTCTTCATATTTACATGAATCCATTAATATACTGTCGACATCGTATTTCATTGCAATAACAAGTCTGGTTCCATTGATTATTTTCAAACGGAATACTTATTTTACAATGCAAAGTAAATCATCGTGTTATCATATTAGTAATCTTAAAACGACTTTCTAGGTTTTAGTGAACAAGTTAACATATACATACATGTATCTGAATCGGTATTAATTATAATCAAATGAAATGTTCATAAGCTTACAAGCAGCACTCTGAATGTCCCGTTCTATAGTACGTAGGGAGTTGAAGGAGTTAACCATAAAGGCGTGCTGCTGATCCGAGGCTATACTGTTGATCTCGGCCGCCTTTACACCAGAGCCGATCCCGATCGCTATCACCTACAGAAAATATACAGAACGTCGTTAAAAATGCATCATATAAATAGGTATTTTTGCAGCATACAGAATGTTGGGCACAATACTTCACTTGCCATCCGTCAATAAGTATTACCTTTAGTCGTTTATAAAAAAAATGGTGTACACGAATTATTAATCATTTTGGTACCCGTGTAATGCAGTGTATTTTCTTGAGCCGCCGTGTTGGACAATTTTTAAACCGTTTTTTTTTCATCATCATACTTGTGCAGTCGTTTGAAAATAAGGAAATCGTATACTTATAATGATGTAAGGTTTACCTTTATACCAGCATAATGCAGGACGTGTGCCTGAGCCGCGGTGTTGGATGGATTACTGGACTGTCCGTCCGTCAGTACGACCACAATTTTGGGTACCCCATAACGGCCACCGTGTACCGCCAGAAAACTGTAGTCACGTATATACTTCAGCGCCGTATCTGTCGATGTACCGCCTGTAATAATGGAGTATTCAACAACAACAACAACAACAACAACAAAACAACAACAACAACAACAACAACAACAACAACAACAACAACAACACCACAGAATAATGCTGAAGCCACCGAGGCTTGTAAACGACAATTGATGAGTAACACATAATTATTTTCCTCGAACCCCCGCCCCAAAAACAACCACACTGGTAACACTGGTAAAACCCTGATACTGGCGCGGATGGATATATTTTTATGAACAGTTTAAAACCCCGTTTCCAAGACCATTTATCACATTTAAAATTCGACATTGAGGCTTATACAGTTTAAACAATATTATAGCAACAAAATAACAATTGATGAATACAGATAAAGTCCATACTATCTAGCAAAGCAAGATGAACTCAATATATCTTTTGGTTGTCAATTTCTTGAGTTACATGTTGATTCAGATAGAATGCGTTGTGTGGACTAGAGGAGAACGACAACATACCTGGTATATACGACACCTTTTTGAGTGCATCGAGGATAGAGGCCTGAGTTACATGTTGATTCAGATAGAATGCGTTGTGTGGACTAGAGGAGAACGACAACATACCTGGTATATACGACACCTTTTTGAGTGCATCGAGGATAGAGGCCTGAGTTACATGTTGATTCAGATAGAATGCGTTGTGTGGACTAGAGGAGAACGACAACATACCTGGTATATACCACACCTTTTTGAGTGCATCGAGGATAGAGGCCTGAGTTACATGTTGATTCAGATAGAATGCGTTGTGTGGACTAGAGGAGAACGACAACATACCTGGTATATACGACACCTTTTTGAGTGCATCGAGGATAGAGGCCTGAGTTACATGTTGATTCAGATAGAATGTGTTGTGTGGACTAGAGGAGAACGACAACATACCTGGTATAAACGACACCTTTTTGAGTGCATCGAGGATAGAGGCCTGAGTTACATGTTGATTCAGATAGAATGTGTTGTGTGGACTAGAGGAGAACGACAACATACCTGGTATATACGACACCTTTTTGAGTGCATCGTGGATGGAGGCCTGAGTTACATGTTGATTCAGATAGTAGGCGTTGAGTGGACTAGAGGAGAACGACAACATACCTGGTATATAGGTCACCTTTTTGAGAGCATCGAAGATAGAGGCCTGAGTTACATGTTGATTCAGATAGAATGCGTTGTGTGGACTAGAGGAGAACGACAACATACCTGGTATATACGACACCTTTTTGAGTGCATCGAGGATAGAGGACTGAGTTACATGTTGATTCAGATAGAATGCGTTGTGTGGACTAGAGGAGAACGACAACATACCTGGTATATACGACACCTTTTTGAGTGCATCGAGGATAGAGGACTGAGTTACATGTTGATTCAGATAGAAAGCGTTGTGAGGACTAGAGGAGAACGTCACTACGCCGATCTGGACTTTATCTCGACCTACAATACAAACATCAACTGTAAAATGTTTACTCATTGGTGGTAAACTCGGCAAAAGCGAGGGACGTTTTTCGCTACAAGAAGGTATAGATACATGTATTTTGCGTTTAAATGTGAGTTTAAAGAGTTTTAACTCTAATTGCAATGCATTTGGTCTAAAAATAGACCGGGTTCGCCGTTATGTATTAAAAAACCGTCGGTGTTGTTATAAAATGTTGTAACTACGGCCTTATCTAAGCCGTAGTTACGAGATTTGATAACAACACCGACGGAATACATTGTTCGCTAAAAAACGTCCCTCGCTTTGGCCGAGTTCACCACCAGTGTTACTGCTTACCGAAATACCATCGAATAAAGGAATTATTGTAAAAGTACGAACCACGATTCGTCATTTGTTTCCGTCACTCTGAAAATTGTTTTGGATACCTGCTCTTTTTTATTTGACCATGAGATATGTACAAATCTAAATCATATGTAAACATAACTAAGACAAAGATGACTTTTTAATTTTTCAAATTTGTCATTTATTTTTAAATCTTTAATGTACATATATCAAGTTTACAGACCTATGTCATAAGCAACTGTAAAGTTTTTCACAAATTCCAGCTGCTTTTCAAAGTTGTATATGTATAACGCACACATAGGCCTATACAAAGTTTACAAACCTATATCATAAGCGAGTGTAAAGATTTTCACAAAATCCAGCTGCTTTTTAAAGTTGTCCACGCCCTCGCTGTATGACGAATCCAGGAGAAATATAATGTCAGCTTTGTTGTGGGTACAATCTGAAACTGGGAATAATGCGAATGTCTCCCACATGACTGAAGAACAACAAATTGGAAAAATCTTCAATAGTTTTGATGATACTATCTTGGTCGATTTGAAGATGGCTTGAGGCAGGTACGTGTAATGCTTTCATTGATTTCCTGAATGTTGTTGATTTTTTTAACAGACAAAATTTATGATAGATCTACCAAATTTTATCTGGTAATCATTCTTCAATAGGTCTAGCAGTTTCTTTTTAAAATCATGTTCTGCCTAGAAGATTTATCACATCTAGGAAATTCCTTATTTTTTTTTATCGCATACCCTGCTTCAAAACGTATGCAAAATATGTACTTACTACAATCGTTTTTGTTGTGTAACGCTATCGGGTCACAACACGGATTTGATGCAGGAGAAATTAAGTCTAATTTGCACCAGAATTGGGGAAATAGATGGCTTACGGGGATAGAAACAGAAAGGATAGAATCTGAATGGGCAGAATCATACATGCGGGAAACAAGTGTTGCACCGGTTTTCGAAAATGAAAAGAACGGATCGTCAGGGGTTTTAGTGGGTCATCAGAGGTGGCGCTAATCATCATAATCATCATCAGCAGCCGCAGCAGCGAAAGTAGCAGCAACAGCAACAACAACGCAACCACCACCAACAACAAATCACTCGGAAAAAGGATATCGATCTGGGTCGAAACGGGGGAGGGGGTAAACCGGAACATAACAGACTATACTTTTATTTACACCCGGTTGAACCATGAGAACCGTTCGGTCGGATTTAATAATAAACGAACTGCCCTGTATATTCTGGTACTAGTTTGAATTCATGTCGTGGTAAAAAAACCCTCTTAGTTAGAAAATATTGTGATCATAAGATAAATTATACGAAACACTGCATCCAGAGCAACAGAAAAGCGGGATTGGGGTTGAGGGTGAAAACAATCTAAAACTTTTATTTCAAATTCAAACCCTATGTTGTGGGTACTCATTCGATTCGTCTCGAAAAGACGATTCTAATGAGTACCCACACCATAGGGTTTGATAAATATTTTGATAAATATTTCATTTTGAAAAAGCCTTCTTTCTCCCTCTTATCTGTAGCGCTGATTAATTATGACTAATTTTGAAACGTAAAAATTAAGACCAGAATTTAAAAAAAGGAACGTTATCTCCAATTTCTCTATAATTTTTATATAAATCCAATGAACAAATCTTAAATCTTTGCTTTGAAATAATTAGTTTTCGTGATCTGAAAATATTCGGTTCCTGTTTTTAACTTTGATAAGGGCTGCACGAAACTTAAATGTGTCCGTGATATATGTACTTTTCAAACTTGGGATTTTTATATAAAATTGATGTCAGGGGAAGCTCTTAAAAAGTACTACGTTTCTCTGTCATCTTCTTCATATTATTTTCCTTTAAGTCTTTCCTACCATTTTGTGCTCTGGTTGTATATCCAAGAAAGAAGAATAAACACAAATAAATAAACATATTGACGGCCGTCTCGCGAATTTATGCCGGACAAAAACATAAACGTGAACAAATAGGTCACCGAGATAGTAGACCTCAATGTAATGCTGGGACTTTGACCGTGATATATATGTAGCTCTGTCTGAATTTTCATGGAATAATAGCCTATTTAACCCCTTCCCAAAACAGCAAAAAATAAATGGTTGCTCTATTTTGAAAGCTGCCATATACGACAAATGGTTATTATTTATGTACTATGTGGCATAGGAAGTATTGTCTCAATCTTTTCCAAGTCCTTTTCTGTAAGGGACGTCAAAATAAGGTCTTTGTAGGAAAGGTTATTTAATAAACCACGGAGTTGTAAATCGCCACAATTTGAAAGCCTCTATAGACGACAATATAGATCTCGATAAAGACAGGAATTATAAGATACGCTTTTATTGCGACATAAGGAGGAAATGTTGATTTTCAGCTTTTCTTGATTTTCCCAATCTTTTATCCAGCTTTTTTTTCTATTTGGAGACATCAAAAACAGTCTTATGAGCGAAAGGGTTATTAAATGGGTGTGGACTAACGTCCGGTCCGGCAATTTCGCGATTGGCTAATCAGTAAATAACAGATCGGCGGCTATCCCACTTCAAGGTATTCCACCAATCATAAGATATATATAAACCAAATAGGCCTACTCCGAGCAACTTCGGTGTCGTCCTTGACAATGGATATTAGCAAGGGTATCCGTGTTTCTAAAATCCGGATACCTTCCTCAATTTATTTTGTCACAGAAAACGCCCAGGATGGAGGCCGAATGACACGAAGTGCAACATCTAGTACTTGTACAGCTGGGCTTCTATATTTCACACACATGGACACCTCTAACAAAACCTTTCATTGGGCCAATCGTATTCGACCCCGTGATCTTGATTTTAGTGTTTGCCCTTTGGTGACACGCTTCTGTTAATGCTGGCAACTTGGTTTTGTTTTTCGTTAGTTGTGGGAGCGTTTAATCCATTACAAGACGACAAGATTTTAGGCTTACAAGACGGCAAGATTTTAGGCTTGCCTAAATTCAAAAAGGTTACAGACGATTGAGTTACACAAGATTTTATCTATTCATATGTAGCCATAATTTACGCCTGTCATGTCAATAAAAATATTAATACAGTCATGTCCAGATCTTATAACTTTTATTCATTTATTTACTAGTATTTTTTCTGTAAATAGCTATAATCCATATACGGCTTGGAAGGCGGCTTCACACATGCTGAAAGAAAAGGGACAGATATATAAATACATGTAGTTACTTCCAATTAGTTTACTTAACGTTCCGCACCCATCATTAGATACCGAACCCTTTGTGCAACTTAAGTGTCATCCGTGACAACGGAAATTGACGAGGTTATCCGGATTTTGAAATTCCGGATATCCTCGGCAATTTCCGTTGTCGCGGAAAACGGTGAAATTGGATATTGCATTAACGATCTGGAACCATAATGGATTTCGGTTATTATCGCCGATGATCGGGTATTTACGGCACTCGGTTATTTCCGTGAAACGCACTTCGGAAAGATTCGATTTTGTTCTCACCTCGGTTTACTTTCTCGTAAATATTAATATATATCGGCCGTGTAAGCTATTTAAAGTGTATTTTTCCGCATAGATAGAGTTAATTCTCGTATTTCTCGTTGTTAGTAGCATGAAAAATGCTTAAATAGTATCGTTCTGAACACTCTGGCGATTAAACGTATATTAAACGTACATTCATTCCATCAGAATAGGAAATACATGAAAAATACTTTTTCATGTTGTATTCTATAAATAGCAACAAAAAAGAAAGTGAAAGTACAGCGAAATAGGGAACGATTTTATCCAGTTTATCGTGACGTTATTTCGGACATACAATAGTAATTCGTTGGAGCTGTTATGAAATCTCGTAGCTACGGCTTAAATCAGGCCGTAGTTACGATATTTTATGACAACACTGACGGTTTATCAAAACATAACTTTAAACCAAGTCTATTGTTAGCACAAAATCCATTGCTATTCACATGAATTTTCCGTGGTTTGCTCAATTTCAACATTTCCTTTCATAGATATTTTGATATTGTCAGTAATTTTGGGGTTATCAATGCTTTAAACGGTAAATTTAGGCATCGACAGTGGTGACGAACAGATTTACGTCAACTATGTTTGATCGTAATGTTACGGAAAAAAACTTAGGAAATTCTAATCTTAGCTGCGAACATGTTTTGTAAAACGCACTTACGCAAAAATTTGAACTTCCGTTCAAATCTACGAAAATAATGTGCGTAATTTCGTTGATAAAACGGGGCCCAGATCACTGGTAGAAATAACAGAAAAACACTAAGAGAAATGAAGAAATGACTGTTTCAATAGGCGTACAATTGTTATGAATTTACTGATTTGGTTATAAAGAGCAAATCACTAATATATCCTTCTCTTAACAAGTCTGGTTTTGACTTCCATTGTAGAAATAATTTGAGAAAGCATTGAGAGAAAAGAAGAGGTTATTGATTATCATCAATTATCATCCATTCCACGAAAATTGACTCATTTACAAAAACGAAAATGTTGAAAAATGAACTTTTCTGCATGAGCACACTTTTTATGTTAAAGTAAAGTGTTACATGTCTACAATGTATGGTTAAAATTTTACCCATAACATCTTAAGTCCTGCTGAGTTATCGCATTTTCAAATATACCACTATAACCTAGCTGTTACGGAGCATATAAAGCAACTCGAGATACATATAGCGTGAGCTGTGGCCAATGTTATAACCCAACATCAAAAAGATTGTTTGTTTGACCATCATCAACCATTTGCACAACGTACAAGGACAAAATTATAACAATTCAGCTGTAACCCTATGTGGTGATATCAAATTGAGTATTTCACTGTTTAACGCAATATTCGAGCATTTTAAAAGTGTTTGTGATCGTTTGTATTCTTTTTGAAGCCATCTTGCAAAGTAAAGTTAAAAGTAAATATTCCGATAGAAATGCCTCTTCAGATTATGTTTTCCAGTGCATCTGGCTCTCGAGCTTTTATTTCTTAGTATGTATGATCGTGGAAAAAATGGCCCTTGTGTTACGGAAAATAGATAATTTCCATAACCTTATTACCATTAGTGTCATTTCTTTCAAAGAACTTTAAACGCTAAACGTAATGAATCTTACACAAAAGAACAACAAATTGGTATAAATCAAATACTAAATTCAATAATACGAATGAATCCACAGACCTTTCTTATTGTACCCTTAAACTATTAATCTCATTGGCAAAATTGCCGAACTGGTACCTTTGCTATTCTTTAATATCACACTCAGAGTAACAATTACATTGTAAACATCGGTCAAAACAGTCTGCACAGATATGTCTGTATATGCACCACAAAGTCGTCAACCGGGTACCACCATGGACAATTTCTAGGATTTAGTTCCGATTGATCTACAACAACTAACCAACCAACAACAACTACTGCCAATTCGTCTATTTTGAAAACCAGTGCCACCTTCTCTACTCAGGTTTTGTATACCGTTTCCATTTCGTCTAAATTTGCCTGCTTTATATTTCAGTATGATATCTTATTTTTTGTTGGAAACAATGCGTTGTTTTTCTTAATTTATGAACATGTTATAAAATATGAATTTCGGGGGGGGGGGGGGGGTCTAGAAATATATAATTCGATGGTGTGCTAGACATGTGTGCATTAAACGTGTAAATTTGCAAGGATGTTTCAATTTGAAGGGGTGTTCAATTGAACAATTTTCGGTAAGTGTGCAATTACGCGTACCCTTCTCTTCTGAATTTCTTTTATTTCTAATTAAATCATTTATATAAAAACACATATTATTTTAAAGTAAATTGGTTATTCATGCGAAGCATACATCCCTAAATAAAACTATGGCTCTCAAAAATCAAATAACTCCATGAAATACATTTAAAATATGAATTACAAAGTGAAAAAATAAAAATGAATCATTTGATACAATTTGATGTCAAGCATAATTATTCCATTTATTGACAGGACATAAAAGAAAAATGCATAAATATTAAAATATTGAAATAAAAAATAAAATGAATCGTGAAGGTCTAGTAATGAAAAATGTATGATATATTGTAGACCAAGTCGAAGTAGACGAATTCTGAAAGTATATGAAAGTTGATTCTGACAATAAAAATGTAGCAAACGACCTGGGAGTAGAATATAAATGTTGGGATGTTACAGTCACTTTGACTAGATCCAAAGCTTGATATCCAAAATCACAGCGACCTAGACTGTCATAGCCCCTGGTGATTGATTGGATTGGCCATGGTTGACACAAGGTTTAGGCTTTTAGCGTGTGAACCTGTGTCAAAGGATCAGTATTTGTAATTCCAATGGTGAGAGAGCGGTGTAATTTGTCTTAGCCAATTACCTAGTAGAAGGGAACACCAGCTTTCGGACAAGAAATATAGAGAAGCCCTTTTTTCACAAACTATTCAAGACCCGACAATACAGATATCTACGTTTAGTTTCGGGAAAAAAGATGTCAAGATTAATGCAAACTAAAGAGACTGTAAATAACACAGCCTTGGGGTGTGTTACTTCAATATCAGCATTACAAAAAAGAAGGGAAAATGCACCCTGCATACCTACTCCTGAAACTTGGGGACTAAACTGTGACAAGTGAGTTGCAAGCCAAGTTTGCAGAAAATTATTCTTGTTAACATTATCGCCTGGCCCAGTTGAAAAGGAAAATGTTTGTGTCTTCTTTTATTTGCCACAAAAGCGATGTATGCAGGTTTTCTACAAACAACCATTACAAAGCTGAAAAATGTCTAATGGTGGAAATAGAAAATGGAAATGGCGTTAGGACCAAAAGGGGCATATTTTATGGCCTAGACAATTATGTGTTTCGCTCGCAATAATCAATAGGCTGCTGTTACCATGTCTGTCTACTTGAGAAGCCACAAACTTTTTCAGACATGTTGTGTAACATGCTTAGATAGAACCTGAAGGGATATGTTTGCTAATCTATCGCCCACAGATGGCAGTGTATGCTCAATATTCCATAAAACATTGTATATGCTTCCGTAACGAAGAGTCTATATTTCGTAACGGAATATTACTATGTGAATTCACAGATAAACACAATTAAGCGGCTTTGTTAGTATTCCTACTTCATATACTCTCTGAATTAATTATAATCAATTGACATCAAAATGTTTTATGTATCGTAATTTACGCACAAATTGTGTACCCAAATATATGCTTCCGTAAAATTTTCTTATAGCATATGTGGCAAAACATGATATAATAAGCTCTATTTAGACAAATTTTAACTATACGGAAATGTAAAATTCCATTTGATTCATGCAAACTCAATTAATCAGCAAAATAAATCTCATTAATATCCAGGACATGCTACCACCAAATAATATATGCTCCGTAACAGTTATTTTGACCGTAAAACAAAAAAAGTAGATGCGTAAATCCCGCATTACTTTGTTTTTTTATTTGAGATTCCAGCTTTTGCACGTCAAATTAAAACAGAATCGAGCATTAATAAGGAAGTTTTGTATTGCTAATTTGGAAATGAATTTGCATAATACTATATTTACATACTTCCACGTCGAATTTCACATTCAAAATTCCATTTTTCTACTTGCAGTAGCCGATATAATGAATCTTTGATAACTACAGTGTATTATATTGTTCACTGTATTGAAATATTCCTGTTAGTTTAACTCAGGGCGTCCTTTGAAGTACGTTACGGAAAAATATGCGTAACGGAAGCATAGCGACCAAAGGACTTTCAGGTCTCTCAATATGTTATACTCTTGATTATACTTGAAACTCGCATCTATTTCAACAGTTTGGCAACCACTCTGTCAAAATTTAACAGATTTAGGAATGTCCGTTCATTATTGTGGGCTACACGGACGTAACGGAAGCATAGTAAACGAAATGCGACAAATTCTATTTGTCTATGTTCTTCGCTTTAGTGAAGAAATACTAAGATATTCTTAAACTTTAGGGTTTTGATAGTTAAACTAAGCCATTCTCGAACCAAAATAGTTTGAAAATTGGCAAATTGAGAGAAAAGTTGACTTTCTTTCATGCCTTTGAAAGTTCGTTACGGTCACATAGGCAAATCTGGCGACATACAAACAGACATGTTTAAATTCTATTTCATGTATGATGATGGAATCATACTTAATTTAGTCGTTGTAGTAGGGTTTGGGAAAAATAATGTCCAAGAGAACAAAGTCTAAGTACAAAAACGGCTGATTTGGACGGTAGTTTGAAACAAAAAATTGTGCGGCGACATCAACATTTTGACGTTTTTGCAATATTCAACACAACCAAGCACATTCCTAAGATCGTTTGAATAACTTAAAAATCATACTACTTTATTGCAAATTATGTCCCGTGATAAAAGATACCTTGCTTTTTGTTGTACCTAATTGATAAAGGTGTTAAATAATGCTATGAAGGTCGGCGACATGCATTTTCAGTAAATGGGTCAATTTTCGTGGAATGGCTGCAATGTGTTATCATCAATGTGTCCCTTTTCCTCAGTGTTTTCTGTTCTTTTGGACTGGTGCAGTTTTTTTCTTTTATTTATTTATTTTTTTTTTGGGGGGGGGGAGGGGGGGGGGGAGAATGGGTTATGTATGCACCAGTACACTTGATGGATTCAAGATCTATACGAATAAATGCTTAAGACCAGGATTTGATCATATAGTATCAATATTGCGTCTTCTGCCTTGATCTTTTTTATTATAGTCCAGCCACAATATAATGACACATGTTTACAAATCTTACAGTAATAAACAAAAGGTAATCCTTGTTAATTTTCAGTTCAACGTTGCATGTCTTGGTTCAAATCTTTAAGGTGTAAGGGACCTGCAAGATTCGATCCATCACATGCAAATTTACACTAGTTATGACTTTGCTATTGCGTTTTTTGCAAGGGTAAATTTTGTAAACATGTGCCATAATATCGTTAATTAAAGGACTATAGGTATGTAAAGACCCGGTAATCAAAGATACATGTTCGTGTAAGATCATCTTCGCAAGCCAAGGGTGACATCTCCGACGTAACGTCGTTTCTGTATTCACCCTTGGTGGATTTAGTCCGATTTTCTTGGTCTCCTGGAAAGCGTTTTCATTGGTTCCAGCGAGGTCTCGCTGGAACCAATCAGATAGTCGACTGACACATTTGTTATGAGTAACCAAATCATGACAACGGGCGGGAAAAAACATTGCATTTGCAACTCAAAAACGCGAAGATGGGCGATTTTTCCTAAGAATTTCACTGCAATAGACAGGAATTCCCTAACTTTAATCGACGAATTATTATACTTTCGACAATTCGACCAAAAAAGCAGCTAACTTTTACATAATCTGCATGACGTTTGACGCGAAAGACAACGCGTGTTAATGACGTCATCAATAATGGACGTAAACAACCAGCAGAACAACCGCTAGGCGGCGTTTCGCGATTTCAAGAAAATCGGACTAAATCCGCCAAGGGTGAATACAAACGTAGGTGGGTTCAACCTTGGCTAGCGAAGATGGTGTAAGATTAGATTAATTTGATTAAAAAAGGCGTTCTTATACAGTAGTACATGACACCAATTTCAACCCTCTTCCACCCTACGAATCTATCACGGCGGGGAATCACCTGACATAATATTTTCGATATTTTCCAACAATTCTGTCAAAAGATGACCGATTTGAAAAGAAGAATTTAAGCAGAGACAGCGGGAACACTCCGTGACTTTGCTGAATGCCAGGGATGATTTTTGAAAAATCAGCTGATATGAAAGTTATTGACGACCAACCAAAACTTAATTTGGTCGTCAATAACGTTTTTATCACTTGATTTGTAAAAGAGTTACCACCCATCAGATATCGGGCGTTTTACACTTTTTTCTGTTTCAAACCGATTTCAAATTGGTCAAGTATTTACAAAATTATTGACGATTTTCTGAAATTTAGTGTCACATGATTCCCCACCGATGTATATAATGCCCTTGTTTTGTTAACAATAGTTTATGTAATAACTACAGGGAAATCTGGCAATGAATATTTGATAAAAATAAATTCTTTATATTAGTTACTATAAAAGATAATGTGTTGTTACATTTGACCTTACAATGAATATTTGATGGAATTGAATGACCTATTTTGGATAATTTTGTCCTTGTATATGCGCCCCTACTAAGTTTGAATTCATAAAAAACCAAAATTTAACGGTAACTTTTTCCCATTCTTGTTTTATTTGCACAAGTATAAATTAGAGATAATTTTGGTGTAGGTCTCATACCCTGCCAGTCAATATTACAAAAATTACAGATCAAAGAAAAATGTTCATTTTTCTTAAACATGGAAAAAATTCAGTCGCAAAATCATAAACCTTATGTATTATCAAGTGTTTTTTTCTCAATTTTGTTTTTCATAGTTTTGTATTTAGCTTATTCATGTTACATACATATCTGTTGTAGCATACAAGCTGAAAAATGTCAGATATTATCATTTTCTGGGGAAAAATATGAGATTTACGGAGTTGGTGCTTCCCCTTTTCCCGCCTTTTTTTGTAAAAGGGGGTCAATAACTAAAAAAATATATAAAATTCCAACATATCGGTAAAAATCGTTTTAAGTTTCATTTTACCTCCGTCTTATATCATAGAAATAATATATAACAATACTTTTTGTATTTTCAAAAGTGTCTATTATGGTTCCAGATCGTTAAGTGTTTGGTATCAAATTTTGGGACGAATACCTTAAACCATTTCTGTTGCTTGTTGCAAAGTCAAATTGTCCCCCTATATTTATCAATGATAATAGCAAAGTTGACATTACATAAAATTGTTTAAAGAGAATCTGACCAAACAAATTAAAAAGATAAAAGGGAAAATTTACTCATTTCTAGCAATTTCTTTTCTTTGATTGCTATTTTAAAGAAATTATAATAAAATCAAGTGTAAACGTGTAATATTGTATTTACTTATTTTTTTGTTTTATTTGTAGTAAAATTAGATGTGCCAAAATACGGATTTGTCCAGGAATTTGCCAGACCCAAGATTTTTTTTAGGAAAAGTTATTACACTATAGAAGTTTCTTTATCATGCAGTAAAGTCAATGGAACACACTTACGTTTCTTGTGGCTGACAATGACTAGATCTCTGAGCGAAAGACCAAATCTCTGTTTCAGAATGTGGTTTATTTTTGCGAGGGTGTACCGATCAGGTCGTGGATGTCGTGTGTCCGTGCAGATGTACGGATCTGAACACGTGTCACCAGTAACGGACGGTTTTGTACAACCATAGATCACGCTGTATGTCTTATAGTCTGTATCAACTAAATACCATTCACCAGAATACACGTTACCTACAGGAAATACAAAAATGCAAAAATACCGGTAAAGTGTCATTTGAGTTCAAATGAAAAGGAATGAATAAGTATCGATGGTTTAGTTTAAAGACATAAATACTGCTTGAACAACGTGTAGTTACGACAATGTTGAAAGCAACCGGCAACATATAAATTATATTAAATAACAACAAATCGTTTATACAAAAGTATGACGTCGATTTGTACGACACTCGCTATCATTGATTTTATTTATCTCAAGAACTAGTTTCGTGTCTTTTAAAACACGCCGTGCTATCACTCGACGCAACAACAAAAAATCGCGGCCATGGAAGGTAAACGACCCTCTTTAAGCAAGTGAATCGTCAATAATTCCTTCCATGGCCACCATTTCTTCTGTTGGGTCAAATGATTACCTAACACAGGCCTGTAAGAACAGGGGGGCTGGGGCCATAGCCCCTTCCCCTCACTGTTGGCCAAAAATGTCGATTTTTTTACCTTTTTACACAGAAAATGTAGGGAAAATCCAATTTAGCCCCCCCCCCCCCAATATTCAGACACAGGGGCTTGAGCCCCCCTGCCCATATGAAATTGCTTCCTACGGGCCTGTAACATGTAAAAAGAGGTGACAAATTTGTCGTAACATAGCCTGTACTCTAATGCTCATAAGATGTAAACGATTTTCTTTGTTATATCAAGTTCTCTTTGTATAAAAGATGGAATACTATTACCTATTGGGTCCTTTTGTCGAAATATACCAGGAGATTTACTAGAAGTAACGCTGTTGATACAGGTACAGATGTCCTCTTGTCTGAAATTACATCAGGCACAATACTTACCACTAAACAGAACTGCAAAATTCGAATATATAATGACATAGTTGAATCAACAAGTGACATAGTCTAACCAAGTTGATTGTGCAAGTTGTAAATTGCATATTCGGAATGAGATATTTGCACAAGTTACATAATCTGACTGAGCCGATTGTGCAATTTGTGAATTCTTACCGAGAAAATGGTGAACACTAAGTTGTGCAAGTTGCATAATATTCTGATTGAGTTGATTGCACAATTACCAAAGTTCAATTAATTTGATTGTGCATGGTGCATAGTTTGACGAGTTGATTGAGCTCGGTTGTATAGTATAGCTCAGCCGAATCTTGTATGCTTGCTACATGATATGACCGAGTTGATTATGCATGTTGCATATTCTGACCGACATGATTGTACAATTATACTCAGTTTCATTTCATCTTTCAAGGTCTGGCTAGAAGAAGAGCTCATTCGACAAGTTCACTTCTCAATAATTTGGTTACTAGTAATATAGAGAAATCAAAGTGCTGAGAGCACTGTAATTGGACGTCTCTGATTGATTGAGCGGGATTGTACGAAAGATATTTTATTCATTCTTCTGTGTTTAATTCTATAAGATCGGTTTCGGACATACGAAATCGGCTTTAATACCAGAAAACCCTTCTCAGGCTTCAAATTGATTTGATTGCCGTTTCAAGACAACTGATTTGTCGCTATGAATAATCACTATTAATTTGATTACCAAATTCAATTAAGGCCATGCGATTAGCACTTTTGTCTTCTTGTTTCGGTTTACTATGAGTATTGTCGTCAGTTATACTTTGCATTGATTTTATAAAGTACGCTACAAAGCAATTCAAAATGTAAGCCAACGCGCTACATAAATGAAAGCCGCGATAGCTCACTTAGCAGAGCACTCACCTTGTACTCTTTACACATGTTATATCCGGAAGGCCCTGGGTTCGAATTCTACTCAGACATTGTTCTTTTTAATCATCTTTTTTATACGCCGCCGGAGGCGGACGTATATTGGCGTCATCTTCTCCGTCTGTCCGTCCGTCCATCCGTCCGTCCGTCCGTCCATCCGAACGTCCGTCCACTTTTCTTGTCAACGCAACTCCTCCTAAGTTTCTGGCTGGATCTTAATGAAACTTGGTCAATGTTATCACCTCAATTGGTAGATGTGCATGAAGGAAGAATTTTATGGTTCATTGATTTTTGCCAGAGTTATGCCCCCTTAAAACTTAGTCTGTGGGGCTTATTGAAATTGCAGCCCTGTCAACGCAACTCCTCCTACGTTTATGGCTGGATATTAATGACACTTGGTCAATCACCTCAATTGGTAGATTTGTATGAAGGAAGGATTTTATGGTTCATTGATTTTTTTCTAGAGTTATGCCCCCTTAAAACTTAGTCTCTGGGGCTGATTGAAATTGCAGCCTTGTCAACACAACTTCTTCTAAGATTCTGACTGGATCCTTATGAAACTTGGTGGATGTTATTACCTTAATTGGTAGATGTGCATGAAGTAAGGATTTTATGGTTCATTGATTTTTGCCTGAGTTATGCCCCCCTTCAATCTTAGTCTCTAGGGATTAATGATATTTCAGTCTCGTGAACGCAATTCCTTCCAGGTTTTTGACTGGATATTTATAAAAACCTTTTTGTGAACACAACTTTTTACAGGTTTTTGTGTGAATATTTATAAATCCTTGTCAATGTGATTTTTTTTTGTCTCAAGTTTTATAAGTGGCGGCGTATATTGTGACCATGGCACTCTTGTTCGACTTCTATCTCCACCATCGTTGGCGAAAAAACGACCGCAGTGATTTAGAATCGATCTTAACACAAATTCAACGAAATAAAGTAATGAAACGCCGATCATTTACATACAATTCCGCTCAATCAATGAGAGGCGTCTAAATATAGTGCTCCAAGCACTTTGATTTTTATTCCTGTTTAGAGTAACAAGAGGACCATGATGGTCCTACATCACTCACCTGAACTAAAATGATATTAGGCACAGTTTTGTCCAATTCAATTAATATTCATGACTTTAAGACTGAAAACAAACTTATGGTCAATAACATTGTGTCAAGTTTTGTTCTGATTAGTCACTATTTGTGGTTGTCCGAGTAAAATTTGAAGGGCAGATCATATGAGATCTTATGGTCTCAAACATTGTGTCCAAGTTTTGTCTTGATTGATAAAAAACTGTAGATTCTAGAGTGTAAACAAAGTCGATAACTCTAAACTCTCTGATCCCATCAGGCCAAAAATCAAACTAATACGAGTTCTAACAGTCTCCAACATTGTGGTCAAGTTTTGTCTTGATTGGTCATTCTAGAGTGTAAACAAAGTCGAAAACAGACGAAAAAGGCAATTTTGTAAAATGCAAGGGCACATAACTCTTGTCTTTCTGGCCAGATCAGACCAAAAATCAAACTCATCCAAGATTTTATGATCACTAACATTGTGTCCAAATTTAGTCTTGATCGGTCAATAATTGTAAATGCTATAGTGTAAACAAAGTCGAAAACAGTGAAAAATGGCAATTTTGTCAAATTCAAGGGCAGATAACTCAGGACTTTCTAATCTGATCTAACCAAAAATCCAACTCATCCGAGATCTTATATTCACCAACATTTTGTCCAACTTTTGTATTGATTGGTCAATATTTGGAGATGCTAGAGTGTAAACTTTGTCAAAAGTAGATATTTTTTACATTCAAGGGCAGATAACTCCTGACTTTCTGGTCCGATCTCACCCAAAATCAAACTCATCCAAGATCTTATGGTCACTAACACTGTGTTAAACATTTGTCTTGATTGGTCAATAATTGTATATGCTATAGTGTAAACAAAGTCGAAAACGGTCAAAAACGACAATTTTGTCAAATTCAAGGGCAGATAACTCAAGACTTTCTGGTCCGATCTGACCCAAAATCAAACTCATCCGAGATCTTATGGTCATCAACATTGTGTGCAACTTTTGTATTGATTGGTCAATATTTGTAGATACTAGAGTGTAAACTTTGTCAAAAGTAGCTATTTTTTACATTCAAGGGCAGATAACTCCTGACTTTCTGGTCCGATCTAACCCAAATTCAAACTCATCCGAGATCTTATGGTCATACATGTTTTTACCAAGTTTGGTTAAGATTGGCTTATATTTGTAGATGCTCGAGTGTAAACACCAAATTGTTGACAGACGGACGGACGGACGGACGGACAGACGGACGGACATACGGACAGACGGACGACGGACAAAAAGCGATCACAATAGCTCACCTTGAGCACTTCGTGCTCAGGTGAGCTAAAAAAAGAAAAAAACACGGTAGCAGTTTTCCCTGGTTGTGGTTACAAAACAAATTCAATACATACTTTTCCTGAAACAAAATACCAGATGAATTGGAGCACCTAACCATGGATTCCTCATACAAGTACTACCGCAGCATCCTTACATCTACAGATGTGCGTAAAAAGAAGAAATTGGGAACGTGCCGTCGGGAAAATGGCAGTGGAGTACAATAAGCAATTTAAATCTTCATATCATTATCAACGAAAATTTGAGAATAGCAATGTCCCTATCTGTAAACATATTCATACGATCATCCAGGTACCATCTGTTGCAGACCCATTGCTTCATCTTCTTAGCTCAATACACGTAAACGGGTCTCTTAAACGAAATAAATACAGATCGCTTAGTCTTATACTAGTAATAATCATTGTTGTCATGATCATCGATCAGTATGTAAATAGGTCATGATACTGTCGAATATCAGTGATACAGATGCTGGAGAAAAAAAACTCGCGAGAGCAACTATTTTTCTGAATAGGTGGGTTTCACTAGTGTCTCATCTGAGGCTGTTCATATGGAACCCCAATTTGTCATCGAGTCGAACCCGAGTTGCGAAATGAACTCACTCCCCGATAATCAATTTCAAAACCCTGGTTCCAAAGTACGTCTCGTGGAAACCCCGTTCCTTTAAATATGTCAAAGACTTAAACAACAATGATCAAAGAAAGGGAACCAATTCCTATTTCTCTGCAAAATCGTAAATATTGAAGTTAGAGTAGATCTATAAGATTTTATTATCCTTTAAAAATATATTTCAAGCATCCGTTGTTGCATTAAATTGGGTAATCATTCTAAAATGTGTGTTTTCAGTAAACACATCAAGAAAAACAAACGTTTTACAGAAGAAATAATCCGAACTGGTTTTGAACCAACGGCGTTCCAAATTTCAAACTGAAAAAAGGTCGCCAGGTTAATCCTTTCCCGTTTGAGCTATCGCTGCTGCTGATGATATAGGGTGTCTGTTTACATTATAACCATAGTGTATGCATGTATCGCTTTCTAAAGATCTTACCCTTTACACAATAAATATTACGAAAGTAAAAAAACTACAAGAAAATGATTAAATCGAAAAAAGATCGTAAAGTTGGTTAAGACGTGGCATGAATTGAATCGGCCAATGAATCTTATAGTATTTGTTAGAGAACACATAGAAAGTAGGAAAAGATACGACAGTTTTCCTGTATGGTCGCAAAATCTATTTTGAATTTTGGTCAACTGGCAATTGAGTCTGAGAAAGGGTTTTTTGGTAATGAAAACCCATTTCGCCTGTCCAAAAGTGGTTATAAGAATTGTACGTCCTTTCGGACGTCCAATTAAAAACATACGGCACAGGTGGGCAAGCATTCCAAAACTGATAGAATGTATCACAATACATACATTTACCGCTGATCGAAAAAAAACTGTTTTACCTTGATCATCCTGTCTGACGAAGGAACAGTCTGATCAAGATGATTGCAAAGATTGTGCCTGTATCATAGTCTGAAAAAGCGCACTGGATCTTCCGACTAAGGTGGACGATAAGTCAAAGTTATTATAAAATTGACTCTTAAAAATGTATTAGGCCTACCTCCATGTAGATGTTACTGTGTATGAATCGTAAGAATCACCCTTCGGTTGTATGTTGTACACATAATCCGTAAAGGTTTTAGATCCGTCCCAGCTGCACTGAACATATCTCCCTTGTGTATACCAGTTACCACCAAACTTGAAGTACAGAAACAATTTGAATAGTCTCTAAACTCTGCTAATGTAAAGCAGTCTTCGCCAATGTATTTATGTTTTGTTTATATAATGTCAAAAACAATAATTTATTTGTCTGCAACTAAGTGATAGCTTGAAAGATAGAATCAATGTCGGTAAATCCTTAATGAGACCATGGAGTGCGGTCTCATGATATATAGACTTTCTGTTTATTGTGCAGCACCAAAATTCTACGGAATTCAAAGCCGATGTCTATTGATTAAACCATCAAATATGACCTTTGCCGTTTTTGATACACGATTGGATACCGAAATCCCGCAAGGCCCCGAGATTGGACGTGAAATGACCCCGTGGGAACAGAGTATCATTTCATCATAATAGAATGAAGAGATAATGTGCTCTGTTTTAAGAGAGTATGTAATACCTGGTGTTTGATTTGAAAATATAGATATGTTTGTCATAATAACACCACAAACGGTTTGGTAGGATTATATAAGACCTCTTTTTTTATTTACATGGAATGGCATGCTGATTTTTTGTGTAAAGAGGATTATTGATGTCCATTCTGAAAATAACAAAAATAAAATTAAATCGATTGATAACACTTATGCTATGCAAATAGAAAATGATGCCAATCACTTTTATCCAGAAAACTACGTACTCTATCAAGATCTGTATTCTTCATAGGCACAGGGAAGGTATGTAGTCTTTCAACGTCTATAGATGAAATCGTTGGTATAGCAGCAAGCATTATGAATACGAAGGGCATCATTTTCAACCGACTTAATATGTTCAATTTTCAATAATCGATTCTGAAAAGAAGGACCACACTTTCAATGAACGCTACGAATTGAGAGTTACGCAAGGGAGAAAGAACATTGTTCCTTTGCATCCAATACCGTCTTTTTATTCTTTTAAGGTATATGACACATCATTAAAAACTCAACTTTCTAGCCATGGGACATGCATCAAATAACACACTCGTGTAGATACACTTCAAAAAAGTTGATTCACCGTGCCGGATTTCAAGATTATGCTTCAAGAAGAAAATAATTTACAAATATCTTTTTACTCTATATTCATATACAAGGGAGGTAATTAATAACATTTTTGTCAAATATTTCCATAATTATGCATCAATTCAAAATTCTAAACCGTTCAAAATGCTTATGTTTGTATTTGGAATGTAAATATAACACAATTTAGGATTTACTGGCACTTTTTAAATTTCGACTCTGGCTCTTTGGTGCTAATGATGGTTTGTATACGTTAATTTGTTTTTTTGCGGCAGATAGAATACTTCCTTTTGCAATGGAATTGTTTTTATGGAACTTCTGCCCTTTTTGAGATACATGTACTTCTGAATTTGTCCACCCTATCGGGCTTTGTAATTTTCTCCCATGTATTGAATGTTCCTAGTACAATCCTTTGTCATATTATTCTTTTTCAATATTTGCAGTAAAGATAAACTGAAGACTAATGTCTACGCCAAAATTCTCCGTTCACCACGAGTACCCGGTATTTTTGCATTTGATCAAACACAATACAACCCAAATTGTAATGAAAGTCTCGTTTTTCTTTTTTGTTATTTTTTCGGAATTTGTCATATCCGGATTGCAAAAAAAAAAAAAAAAAAAAAAAAAAAAAAATAAAAAACATTTAAAATCTCACTTATCTCTTGTAGCAAGCTCTAAAATCAAGGTATAATCTGTCAATTTTGTGAATTACATCCCTTTTACATAAACAAATAGGGAATTTAAAATGTTTGATATTCACAAATTTATCACGCTTTTCGATTGTTTTTTTTTTGCAACATCAAGCAGGCATTACAGGGGATTTTTGAAACCATTCTTCGACTAGGATTGTTACCGGATGTCCATGTAATAGCGATGTCAATTTCCTATGGAGATTACATAGTAAAATCTTTAAGCTTTGGAACGTAATGAAAATTCTGCTTTTCAAACATCATTTTCTTAACGCTGAAACAATGTTATGCAAGCTTCTATACATTTCCTGACTGGTAACGTGTCAGACTACCATTCCGTGCAGTCCGGCATGGTTTGCATTCTTCTGCCTGGATTTCTGAAGGTTTAAATTGTGTTAAATTTCCGTTCAAATTGTACACCTGAAAAGACGGACCCCTGTCACGTTAAAAGGGTCCGTTTTTCATCCCCGTATTTGAGATCCACAAAACGTTTAGTGCTTGGCATAACCAAGTCAATGAACAATGTGAAACACTTTCATTTGTTTTTTCTACTTGTTGTTTTTAGAAGAAATATGACAGGTAAAGAAGGAGTAGCGTTTTCACTTTTGCTCAGTATAGTTAAATATGTCTCCATTTTTGCACGACTCTTTTTATATGGACATACGCTAACATACAATGACATTGTCAAGCTTAATTGCAGACTTTAGCGAAACTTTAATTGTTAAATAAAGTTAAAAAGATATTCACGAACTCGAACCCGTCAATCCAAAAGGGGTCATCTCCGGATGAGTGAAAAGTATCGACCTCCGTTAGCTCGCATGGACTGCGTACGCTTACTAGAATCGACACTGTTCACTCCAAGACAAATCTGACAAATCTGTATTTAGATTTTTTCTAACAGACTATTTATTTGAAAAGTGATATCTGAGTGACCTCTGCTGAGTCCGATCTGTTTTTCATGTATAGGTTTTACGTTTTTTCCACAATCACAGTGGAGATTGTGCATCATGGGATGGATAACAACTGCGGACGAATATAATCTCGATTCTGGGCAGTTATTTTGCAATAACTTTTTTTTATTTCTATTTTTTCGATTTTCTAAAGATTGTTGCATGAACCCCGCCTAACTGAGCTTTTTTTCTCAGATATATGAATTACTCGAGGAATCCATTTACTTTTTTTGCATAAATTGATCCCAACCGACCAGAAAACGAAATGATAACGACTGCGGGCAAATTTGCCTCGCTTCAGGTAAGAAATTGTACAATAACTTTCCTATTAATGAGTCAATTTTCAAGCGGTTTCTTGCATGTAACCCGCCTTACCGAGCTCTTTCCACAGTTGTATGACTTCTTAAAAACAATTAAAATACTTTTCCCTAAAATTGATCCCAATCGACAAGAAAAAAACAGATTTTTTTGTCGTTTTTCTTGTCGGGTGGGATCAATTTTGCAAAAAGTACAAGAACGTTTCAGGTAAGTCACACCTCGGAGAAAGAGCTCATTAAGGCGGGGTACATGCACCAAACCGTATGAAAATTGACACAGAAATAAATAAAAAAAAGTTATTGATAAATGTTTTACCTGAAGCGAAGCAAATGTGTCCGTAGATTTATCCATCCCATCTTGAAGAGACCTGACTGAATCAAAATATACTTGTAAGATATCGCATACATTAGTCAACCTGTGATGGTATAACGTTTATCTTAAATGAAACATGGCATCAAAACAGTTTATTTTTTTTTTTAGAAATTCAGATCAGAATATTTGGACATAATAGATTTTTTCTTCTTTAGTAACGATGAAAGAAAATCGGTTCTCGATTGTTTGCAGAAAAGCGGTTAAGATAAGCTAAAATATACTTTACCCTTACACTGAATATGTTCTGTTCTAGGAGTAAAAGCGATTTTTCCTTTTATATGTTCTTAATTGACGTTCGTTGAATATGGATCTAGTCTAGTTTAACAGATGTCACAATGTTTCAATCACTCCATTTATATTGATAGACGATAAAAAACAATGATTTTTTTAAGATTGACGGCTTGCTTCAGCTGTGTTAATTGTTAATTGTCACGCTTAAAGGTACCATCGGAGAAGCTTGTAAAATATATAAAGTAAGGATAGAAAACAAATTCAGATTTTTAAAAAGCTTATTGGATTGGCATTCCGCCTATATTGGCCAAGTTTGAAATTTCTCACAGATTCCCGATGTTCTCTTTTAGCGTGACTAGTCACAAATGACAGTAGGTTTAATATAATCATTCACCATATATATTGCAATTCTTATTTCAGTGCGCATGTCCTTGTACCTGTCCTAATACCTCAGTGTTGTGGTTAAAAGTAAACGCTGCGTTTGGAAATATCATATCTCGTTTATTTTCGATATTTCGATTCGAATTTAAATTATACCCATTAGAGTTGTTTAGACGGCATAATTCCAATGAGTACCTAAAACACAGGGTTTTTAATGAGAAATAACATATTTCAATTTATTTACGGTACCTCTTCTTAACTAGAGCTACGAGTAATTGGTGTCAGCTCATTTGTCTTGTGATCGATACATGAAAAAGTTTAATGTTAGTTTCATAAAACAAAGAAAATGTGTAAAAAAGCACATTTAGGCTTATAAAAATGTGCTTAAATGAGA
The DNA here is from genome assembly GCA_963680895.1 of Fragum sueziense. Classification (NCBI taxonomy): domain Eukaryota; kingdom Metazoa; phylum Mollusca; class Bivalvia; order Cardiida; family Cardiidae; genus Fragum; species Fragum sueziense. Next base: position 4,964,871 of record OY804593.1, on the reverse strand, counting down.
CAGATTTGGTAATTATCCTAGCCTCTAACTTATGTAATGGTATACCTGTTTAATTGTCATTAGTCTTCTACGTTATTGTATACTAAGCACAAAATTATAGGGATAATGAAACTCAATGATAAATAAGAATTAAAATTTGAAGTTTCTGGGAAGTTGTTATACTTTTTTGATGAAACTATTATTATTTATGCTTTGTGTGAAAATATTGTGCAGTCACAAGTCGTTGATTTCAAAACATAGGCATATACACTAAAGAGGGGTCAGCATTGAAAAATCACAAATTTGCCAAATTTGTGCATACACATTCGATTTCCGCATTTCTGAATGAAAACTAAACAGTACACATTCGCAAACAAGTTCTTAGCTGTGGAAGGATGGTTAAACGTTGTCGTCTATCCGACCGCCAACACTGGCAGATGTAGGAAAGCTCGAGCTTGCAGTTAACTAAACTAATGGTGTATATAAGAATGCTGTGTCACAAAGCGTATAATTGTGGGGTTGCATTGACCAAGCAACCGATCGACGCGCTATTCCGTTCTTTCGCTGTCATAGAGATTTTAAGTTTTCTTTTTGAAAATAAGCGACATCAACATACCGGGGTCTTTCAGGACCACTTTAAACATGCAGTCATACAGGGATAACCTCAAGAAACACAGATTTGGACCCTACAAGTCGTGTACGCAGTATTGACAATATTATGCGATTTTCGAAATAGACGGTACTGCTACATACGCCCGAGGATTAACCAGTCTATAATAGAGCGACCGAAAAGCTTTTGAATTTTTGTTCTATAAGATGTTAAGGAACAAGTTTATAGAAGAAATTTGAGTAAATTTTGGAAATTTCGTGGTAAAAAATTAAACCAATTGCGATATCCCTATATTGTTGTGCTTAGTATATTAAACAAAATATTTGCCAGGAACAGGCATTAAATCAACAGAATTTAGTGATAATTATGTCGAAGTAAGGACTAAGATGTCAGGATTCGAACTTTGTGTGGAACAATGCCATCGAATAGCAAAAAATTCTGAGCTAAAGATAGACTAGGTTTACCGTTATGTTTTGATAAACCGTCGGTGTTGTTATAAAATCTTGTAACAATGGCTTGAATCAAGCCGTAGTTACTACATTTTATAACAGCAACTACGGAAATACAGTCGACACTCGTTATGTCGACATCGGATTAGTCAAATTTCCGCTTAAGTCGAAGTTCAAATCTGATCCCGTCCTCATCAATGGACATAACTTTTTCAAACAAAATAATTTCACACTGAATACAGCCATTGAAATATATACTAGAGGAAAGAAGAAACGCAACAACTATTTTTTGTTTTTTCTCTTAATTCTTTAATGTTATTGAGTCAAAGTTGTCACTGATTATTACTTGGAACTTTATCTTGATATTGATCTTTGTGTTTACGTTAGATCATGTCTTACCTGTGAGATAACGTCAAAATAGACGTTTACGCGTTTTTCACATGCAAACCTTTAAATATCCAAACTTTACATAAAACTCTTTTGATTTGTGTAGATGCACGTCGACTCGACAAAAGGCAAAAAAAATCGTTTGGATTTTATCCCTCATTTCATTATGTGATTCATTTAAAGACGTCGTCCGGTAGCAAATTGTGATGTTTACGAATGGAACATCTCAACCCGCGATTGCTGCTGACTTTGGTGTACATCGGTTGACAAAATATTGCTTGAGATAACGTGTTAGAACAAACGGAACAACTGCCAGTCGTCGAAAAAGCGGTCGTCAATGTCTAACGTCATGACGTCAGGACCATAACGTTAGCTCATTTTAACAACGGAAATGAATTCTCTTATCGAGAAAATCTGTTGATGCTATTCATTGACAGTACAGCAATAAAATTTCAGCCAGGAATCGTGAACCTCAGTTTGGATTGCGTGCAAGAACGCATTTAACGTTGACGCCAAACAGCTCTAATTTAAACGCATATTGATGAAACGTAGAACCTGTGACCTTGATGAAATTTTGACACAAGGAAGGTCAAATAGTGAAGTTTTACTATGTATTGAAAAAAGTACTCGAATTGAGGTGATTTTGAGAAAAACAAAAACAAAACTTATATTCAAATAAATTTTTTGTTGCGTTTCTTTTTTCCTTTAGTATAGTAGGAAAAGGATAGAAATTTCTCGAATGAGCAATTTCTTTCCTTTTGCTACTATATTTTAATAATAATCAAACTTGGTTAGTTTAAAAAACTGTCAAATATCAATTTTATCGAAACCGAAGAAAATCGGATAAGTCGAACTCCGGATATATCGAGGTATTTTGACGGCCCCTCTGACTTCGACACAACGAGTGTCGACTGTACTATTGTTTGTCCGAAATCACGTCACGATTAAGTGGATAAAATTATTCCCTATTATGAGACATCAACGATACCGATAAAACGTTCGATGTTCGGCGTCTCATATATTCAGTTGATGTCAATGGTATTAAAACATTTTAACTACGTTTTTATGGAGTCCGGTTATACTGAAGTTTCGAAATTCCAGGCATGGCCATTTTTTTCGAGTTATTCCGTTACACCTTTTCGGACGCAATCCCAGTTAAAGTTGACAATTGACTAAATTTTTTTCGAAATTTTTCATTTTACCATTCACTCATTCTGGACAAATTTTCTTCATGGATCACATCTTCTGCGCAAATTTCTCTTGTTTTGTCAAGTGGGCTTGCCTAGTTTTGGAGTTATAGAATGTTAAATGATCGAATGTGTGCATAAAAAATGCGTATTTTAAATAGACCCCTTTGTGAAATGTGTGTCTAATTTCCCATTAAGTAATGCCTAAAGAATAATAAATCCGATACATTTTGATGAGTATTTGTTTGTAAAATGTGAATCAATTGACAATATGGGTGAAAATGGTGAATTGTACCTATGCGAATGAAAATACAAAACGGCTGTCCTTGTACAATTCCTTTATTTTAGAACGTTGACTACTTCCAACTCTTCTAAAATACACCAAACAACCTTTAATTTTCTCTTGTATTATTAAACAAAAGCAATGAGTTATTCCCTTAATCGATATACAGAAATGGAAAGTCAATGATTTATTACAAATCAACAATAGTTTAAAACTGGTCTGTCCCGAACGTAACTACAGCTTGTCCCGTACGTAATGTGCTTTCTTTTCTTTAATACCACAGCCTCTGTGTTATTACCTTTTCAATCAAATCATAATATTATCAGGCAATATCCATTTGCCAGACACTTTGTCAAAAAAATTATAATGAAATGAATAAATGAAAATAAATACAACTCTATAAGCCATCTGGGTGTGTAGTTTTACAAATTAAAACTTCCTAGCCAAATTAATTTCAATTTATAAAAGTTGAGATGTTCGTATTGTTTTGACACATGAGGTATGTGTAATAACTGCTTAATTAAGTGAAATGTTATCCAAAATTTGCTAGACATCCTTAAATCTGATGGATCCAATATACAAAAACGTACGGGACACTTTTTATAAAGGTAAAAAACGCTGAAATAATCTATTTTTATGCATCAATCTAGTGTAATGTATATGGATATGAATATATTCCTATACATATCAACAAAAATTGGCATATTTTGTGGAACTTTCCTCAATATTGTAAAAATAGTTTTAATTAAGCGTAATTATAATACCATTACGTACGAGACTAGTACGAGTACGTGTACAGTCTATTATGTGCATTAAAAGTCAATTTTGCTTAAACTGGGGCCATTAAGGAAACCAAAGTACATAAATAAAGCACAGGAAACGTTCCATTTCAGCAATTAAAAAACTAAAAACTAAAAAATGCCTCGAACGTTATGGACTCGTACGTCACTTTTTAATGTGTACCAAACTTTATTTGGCCTACTGTATTAATGCTATTATAGTAATCGGTATAATTCTTTTTATCATATTTGAAGAGACTTCGAATAGTGATGTTACTTGAAGAATTAAACTATTTATAACTACACATTTTTAACTACTGTTACTTTAGTTCTTGCCTCGTACGTTACGGGGTTAAAATTACGGTAAATTGTTTGAGAATCATGTTGATTTTGTAAAAATACTGACAAAGGTATATCAAAATACGATTTCATTTTGATATTATATATTTATACTGAAGTAGATTACGCTTGATTGATGCATTAGATGTATATTTATGTCAGTGTTTCTTAGCTTTAAAGAAAGTGTCCCGTACGTTTTTGAATTTTGGAGACAACGACTCGAGGCTTTTCTACAAATTTTGGATTACATTTTTTATATAAATCTTGGTATCGTCTTGGAGCTCTATGTGTTCTGTACAGGATTGGGACAGTTCTGTTAAGATAATTAATTGTTGAAATTGACATTTTTGGTTTGAAAGTTAGAATTTATACCCGGAGACATCGGTTTTTCGTACCCCCTTGTTTGATTGTCACAAGATTTTCATAAGAAATGGGGTTCTTACGAACGTTAATTATAGATTATTTTTTTAGTTATAGGTGTTGGATGAAAATAAATGTGGTGGGCATTTATATAATGTTGACTATTTGCAACTAGAACATATTAAAGGCCGGAGACATCAATTGTCCCCTTTAACTGGGATTGCGTCTTCGGTGTATGTGAGAATGCATTGCTGTCTTATTGTTAAACCTTTTCCCAAATAGCAAAAGATAAGAGGTGGATATATGCAATCTTGATTTGTTATTTCTAGTTAAATTTCTAGTTCTAGTTTTCTAGTTCTAGTTCTAGTTAAATCTAGTTGTGGTTACTAATTTGAATAGTCTCGATGAACACTTCCATCAGCACCTACAACATATTGTTTCGTGAATAACACACGAAATATTGCATTTCAAAAAGTCGATCATTATCTCTCTTATCTGTAAACAACATTAATCGAAACTAATACAATCAGGACTTTTATACAAACGAACAAAAAATTGAGACAAAATGAGAAATATTGAGAACATTTCTTCTGCCTCCCGTTGAAACTGTAAGAGTTGCGCACAGGAGAAAACGGGCATTTTTGAGAAAATGGGCTTTTTTTCCCTTAAATTCAAGGGCAGATAATTCAAGAACAAAAACAATTATCTAAATTCCGTTAGCAGTGTGCATAACTAGACACATGGGAAATAAACTTCTCTGCTTCAACCCGAATTCAAATTGGTCCAGTATTTAAATCAATATTGGCGATTTTCTGAATCTGTTGTGTCACATGATTCCACACCGTGTTGAAGCATAAATAGCAATAGAGAAGGAATGTAAGATGAATATCAGTCCGCTTTATTTCAGTGTGCATGATCAGTAATTTCAATTTGACTAGTTAATACTTTCTTCAGATTCGGATTGTTTCAATGAAAGAAAGGGGGGTCCTTAGAATAAAGGGATAGAAAATTGGCGAATACGAACCTTTGGTAGCGCCGGAAAAGCATTACCCACCCACTTTCAATATACAATATGCTCCAAACCAAAGGTTTGTTCGATTCAGACTTTTCGGCAAAACATATCCCCTTTATGTATCTATTTGAACTAAAATACTGCTCAAAACTTGCTAAGCACCAACGGTTTTGGTGATAATAACTCTGGTGCAAATTTAATAATCAATGATAAAATGTATTTGATGATTGCTTTAATGCATTTGATACAGAAATCAAAGAACTTTGTACTTTATTTACTATTTTGAAGTGTAATGTAAGGAGGAAAAAGACAAGAATCCATGGGAATTAGTTGTTGCTTGTAAATGGGTGGGGTAAACTTTTTTTTAATTTCTCGTCCCAAACGATTGTTTTGTTGTTTTTTGTTTGATCAGCGACTTTATAGACTCCAATGATAGTCTTAAATCATATGACAATGTTGTCACGTAATCTTTGGAAGTTCTTAAACCAATTAAACCTTTGCCTGGGACCAAGTTGGTACTATCATACCCAGTATTCTGTACAACGTTTTGATTACGCATTTGCATGGGATATTGATCAAGATGCTTTACACAAGACGAAACTACATTATACAACTATTTACGTCTAGAGAACTAAAGAATCAGCCAACACTAGATATAAACTCACTCCCTTTAGGACTAGGCCTTCAGGGCATCACTTATTTACAGGCTCATATTTCATTCAAACAACTTGTCCTTCTCGATATCAGAAATTAAACACATCCCAGTAATCATAGTCCATCAAAAGCGCACAGGGTCCGCCATACCATGCCTTTTGAGGACTTTTAAAAATCACGACTCTCTTTTTCTTCGCCGATTTCTCTGAAACTACAGAGACAGAGCCAACGGCTCTGCTATTCAAATCCCCTGGGGTGCTTCCGGACATGCGTGGATCTGCCTCTGGGATCACGATTTTTGGACAAAAACAGGCGAGTGTTCAACTCTGTTGCTCAATTATTTTCTTTTGGCGCTTAAAAGCGAAAAAAAAAAAACGGGAATGTCATGCTCCCCTAAGCCCATTTATCTGCCTGTTCTAATTCTGTGGGCTTCAAAATCGGCAGGGTTTTCACAGGATTATTGTAGTCGTGAGTCGACCCTATGTGATTTTCTCCTGTTTACATTATGTATTTATGCACATTCCAAGGGGAATTAGCCAATTGCCGCAGCAAAACATGTTATATACTAATGAATCGATGGATATCCTCGATTAGACATCCCCTTTCCATGTCACAAAACCTTAGAAGTGATTGGCAAATATAAACTTTGAGCAATTTCTTTATGTGGCTCTGTCTCTGACGACTGGCTCTGTCTCTAATGGCTGGCTCTGTCTCTGACTCTGCGTGCTAGGTTGAAATTTTTAATCCATCACAAAACTCGTGTCGAAGAAATGTACTTAATTAACTCATACACTGAATACATGTAGATCATATTGCGTATGGCGAAGGGTTCAGTCAATGATTCAATGAGTTTTGCAAAAGATTTTTTGAACAAGCACATAAACTTTTTCAGCATATGCAAGCGTATGGATTTTACGCTCCCTCATACGTTGCTTACACGCTGAACAATCTAGAGATACGCTGAAAGAAGAAGAAGAAGAAGGAGAAGAAGAAGAAGAAGAAGAAGAGCAGCAGCAGCAGCAGCAGCAGCAGCAGCAGCAGCAGCAGCAGCAGCAGCAGCAGCAACATCCAAACCGTAATCAAATCGGTTTCATGATACTAGAAAATTGAAAAGTATTGAAAGTATGTCTCATGAGTCCCCGTCGTGATTTTCATTATTGCATTTTGGATGTTCATAACAATTTACTTAAAAATATTATACTTTCCACTTTTCAGGAATAAATGTCCATTCCAACATTATCTTGCACTTTACAAATGCATGTTTATCTTTCAACATTCGCACGTGAATTTGATTGATCAAACCAATTCTTTCTTTAGGAACGATTCAAATTACTTTTATTATGTCGGGGTAATCACCGATTCGCTGCAAAATACCCCATGCATCAATTTTGAAATACAAATTTGATGTATCGTGAAACTTGTGTTACTTTAAAGAATTCCTGGTCGAAATATTGGTTAACACTTTCATCTCGATAACCTCGAAATTGATTATCCTATTCAATCGAAAACTAAGATCTGGTTAAAGCACCAGGTATATTTATTTGTGGTAGAAACTAAGATATCGCTTAAAAGGTTTCAACAATATTTGTATATACTAGAATATCATGCATTTTACTGTCATTGTAAACAGTTCACATGCATCATTTCACATGTCAAATTGAACATATAGTTTGATCTTTTGTGCATGACATGTATACTATGGACCATAAGATATAACCTTTTAATCAGCATTGAACAAGAAAACGAGAGATTTAATTACTTCAGAAACTAGAACACTATGGAATTACAGGCAAAACAAATAAATGGATAGAAGCTTTCCTGATAAACAAAAGCCAAACAGTTGTAGTTACAAGTAATTCTTCAACCCCAATGAAAATCCAGTCTGGCGTCCCCTAAGGGTCAGTGCTAGGTCATAGCATATTCCTTTTTTTACATCAAGGATATTCATGAAGACTTAAATGCAAAAGTTGAACTCTTTGCTGATGATACCACAGCCTACATCATCGTTTCATGTCTGTAACACCCTCCAAACAGACCTGAACAGATTTGCCTTATGGGAACAAAAGTGGAAAATGGAGTTCCACCCAGACAATTGCCAGGTGCTTACAATAAGTAACAAGAAGAAACTGATTAAATATAACAACACTCCATGAACACACCCTGGAACGTGTAAAATCAGCCAAAATACACGGGATGCACAATAACCAAAAACTTAGACAGGGACCAGCACATATCAAACACAACCAATAAAGCCAACGGGACACTGGGATTCCTAAACCTGAACACACCGTCCAAACACACCAAAGAAACAGCATACAATGCCTTAGTAAGATCACTCGAATATAGCAGCAGCATATGGAACCCACATGAGAAAAATGACATCCAAAAGCTTGAAAAGGTACAAAGAAGAGCCATTAGATTTATAAACAATAGACAACATACTAGTAACTGATCTTGCGTAAAAAACATGCGAGAAGATCCCAAATGGCAGTCCTTTAAAGGTTGACTACATTTTACAAAATAACAACACAAAGGCTAGCAATAGACCCAAAGCAGAACCTTAGCAAACAACCCAGACATTCAAGGAACATACAAGGAGACAGTTATGCGACCACATACCATAAAACAACATCCAAACAAAACTCCTTCATCCCCACGAACCGCCCGAGACTGGAACTATAACTCATCGGGTTTAAATGTACACTTGTATACAAACACTTTACCTCTTGTTGTTGATAAATGGCCCAACACAAACACTTCCTCTTTTGGGAATAAACGAGTTAGGATATTAATTCTCTCGTATAGCTCACGATAAATGGTTTGGTAAATGTTAAAACTATGTATTTGTTTTTTAGTGTTTGTATACAAATGTTCTTTTATAGCCGATGAGTTATATCTCCCCGCGAATGTGCGGCCAGCAGGCTCAGTTAACGTCTTCAAGGCCAGACTTGCCAACCACTTTTTCTAACCCTGTCTTTTATCTTTTTACTTTCCCTGTATATTTCTCTTTCACCTTTTAACTTTTTAACCTACATGTATATCTTTTTCGCAACCCCCTAGCAAAATAATCAGCCTGTTGATTGTGGCCAATATATGGAAGAAGCAGTAAACAGTAACAAATAAATATTCAAAGATAACAAAGATTTTAAGTTAGAGATTAAGTTTAAGATTTCCAGAAAAAGAGTATGGTCAGAAATGTCCATTAAAATATATGTGTACGAATATGCTTATCCGTAATGTTATTTACTTTGTAGGGGATACATGGTTATCAAAAAGTATAAAAAAAATCATTGAAATCTGAGACAAAAATATGAAAATGCTGGTAATCAGTAACTTTCTTTTCTCACAATGCATCAGAACACGGTCTTGTTTGGGAAAGATAAATTGAAGAAATATCGGATTACATTGGTGCAAAATAATAAGATTACATAATTTTTCTTCCTTTGTTGCAGCTTTTCATTTGCCATATCGCACGCTAATTGTTTCTTCGTCTACACACAGTTTGTCGTCTGTAGTAGTTTTGAAATTGAACAACGCTGAAATTTCGATGTTTTGGAAAGCGTTTAATGGGTTACTGAACCAACCGCCATACGCATTAGGTACATTTCAGGTACTTTTAACCTAGCACGCAGAGCCGGAGACAGAGCCAGTCGTTAGAGACAGAGCCAGCCGCAAGAGACAGAGCCACTGAAAGAAATTGCTCAAATTTTATTTTTCCAATCATTTCTAAGGTTTTGTGACATGGGAAAGGCATGTCAAATCGAGAGTATCCCTCAATTAGTATATAGCATGTTTTGGCTGCGACAATTGGCTATTTACCGTTGGAATGTTCATAAATACATGAGATGAACAAGAAAAAATCACACAGGGTCGACTGACGACGACAATAATCCTGTGAAAACCCTGCCGATTTTGAAGCCCACCGAATTGACCAAACGCCAATCGACAGATCGCTCCGCCCAACATAGAATTTAAGACAAACAATGGGGATGTGATCGTTAATAGGGAACGATTTTATCAAGTTAATCGTGACGTAAATTCGGACAAACAAAATAGTATTTCGTAGGTGTTGTTATAAAATCTCGTAACTACGGCTTGATTTAACCCGTAGTTACGAGATTTTATAACAACATCGACGGTTAATCAAAACATAACAGTAAACCTTGTATATTCCGTTTTTATTCACCTGACAGGGTGTGGCTAAGTAAAGAGGTTATTCGACGAGTTTACTTCTCGATACCTTGGTTAATAGAAGAGAAAAAACGTGCGGCACGAGCATGAACATATTTTGAAATTGAAAGAATGCTCGATTATAAAATGTGTTGTCATAAAACCTCGTAACTACAGATTGATTCGCGCTGTAGTTATAATGTTTTGCAACAATACCGGCGATTTACCGCTAATCGAGAAGGCTGTTTCTCCCTAACCTTAAATGGAATGAATCGTTTACTAGGCTCCGCCCTGTCTCCCGAATAAAAACAGAATATATATTGTTATAGTGCCACCACTGACCTTGAGACTCAAATGTACTTTTAATTGTTGACTACTCCACGTGAGAGCGGTTGTACGTTTATATTGTACGGCGTATTTTTGTCAAAATAATTTAATACTGCGATGTCAACACAAAGTAACCGTGGTCGAGTGGTAAAACAGCGTTACCAACATTTACAAGTTGGAAGATGTGGGTTCGAATCTCATTTAGTCTCGTTTTATTGGACTTTTTTGTTTTTATTCTTTTTATTCTTTTATTATTCATTTTTCCATCACCTTAGATACCGTTTTAAATTATAGCTTTGCAAGTAGTTCTGAATAATTAAATTAAAGTAATACAATTTGTTAAAGGGACATTTCATTCCAATTTCAAATTATTAAAGTATGTCTTGATGCCAAGATTGGTTATTCTAATGAGTATAAATACTATTGGTTTTTTTAAGTTGTTGCCAATAAGCGAGAAACACGCATTTAAAGTTGAGACAAAATCGATAAATTGCATATAAATCCGAACTGTTGTCCACAACAATTTGTTCAATTTTGACACAAAAATATGAATTTCTCGTAAACGGCGCAATATTTTGGCTTGAAATTTTCAGAATTTTCATATGCTCTTTCAGATAAAAATAAAAGTAATATTTATGACAAAAAAATCTGAAATGTCACTTTAAGTCATAAATGTCAGGCATGTCTGATTTGTAGGCTTACATAGATATAACCCTGATGACAGAGAACTCATTTTAATGCATACATATTTTATATGGACGAAACATATGAAAAGAAAAAGGCACACTGTAAAGATAAAAGAAAATAGATCGAATAATAAAAAAATAAAAGATGGAAAAATATAGTGGAGTTTTCTGGTATCGAACCCTTGCTAAAATACTTCGTTAAATTGGGAGACCACTACCTTACCCACTTTGCCACAGAGACTATTTATTAATGAGACTCTTGTTTTTAAATCAAATATTGTAACAATGGTTGAATTTAAACAAAGGGGTTCCGAAAACCTGTTTTACCTTCTTAGTTGGACTCGTCTGTCCAAAGGTCATGGTTTATTTATAGCACAAAATTCTTTGCCATTGGAATGTCGATTGTTTTGATTGCCAGTCGATAAATCGACACAATAACACGTGCAACGAAGCACAATTGGGGCATGGCATTTTTCTGATCGTCCATTGGCTAATCCATGTTTTTGATTGACAGTCGGCGTTTGGTCAATTAGAACAGACAGATAAATGGTCTTAGGGAAGCATGACATTCCCGGTTTTTCGCTTTTGATCACAAAAAGAAACAAGAGATGTTTGTACAACATATATGCCCCCTTAAGGGCCTCCCTTTGATGTAGGTCAAACTCCGAGGTCAAGTTCACAAGGTCAAAGGCCATGGTGAAATGTGAAAGGTCATGGTAGGAGGTGTCTATGTGTGAAATACCAAGGCTGTTCGTGTAAAAGATATAGGCCAGGTTAAAGATTTTTAAAAGTAGTTCAAACTCCAAGGTCAAAGTCACACAGGCCAAGGTCATGGTCAAATGTGAAAGGTCTTTAAAGGATGTGTCCATGTGTAAAGTATCGAGGCTGTATATGTAACAGGACATGAGATATAGGTCAGGTTAAAGCGTTTTAAAAGTAGGTCAAACTCCACGTTCAATGTCCAAGGTCATGGTTAAAAGTGAAATGTATTGTTTGGTCTATGACCATGTGTGAAATATCAAGACTGTGTGTGTAAAAGGACATGGAATATAGGACAGGGCACAGTTTCTTAAAAGTAGGTCAAATATCAAGGTCACATGGTCCAAGGTCATGGTCAAATATGAAAGGTCTTGGTCGTAGGTGTCCTTGCGTCAAATATCAAGGCTGTATATGTAAAAAGACATGAACTATAGGCCAGGTTTAAGTTTTTAAAAAGTAGGTCAAACTCAAAGGTCAATGTTAAAATATCCAAGCTCATGGTCAAATGTGAAAGGTCTTGGTAGGATGTGTCCATGTGTGAAATATTAAGACTGTACATGTAATAGAACATGAGATATAAGCCCTGTTAATTTTTCTAAAAGTAGGTCAAACTCCAATGGCCAGGTCACAAGGTTCTAGGTCATAGTCATATGTGAAAGGTCTTGGTAGGAGGTGTCCATGTGTCAAATATCAAGGTTTTCTGTGTAAAAGGGCATGATATATCGGCCAGGTTAAAGTGTTTTAAAAGTAGGTCGAGCTACAAGGTCAAGGTCACAAGGTCCAAGGTCCTGGCCAAATGTGATAGGTCTTGGTAGGAGGTGTCAATGTGTGAAATATCAAGGTTGCATGTGTAATAGGTCATAAGATATAGGACAGGTTTAAGTTTTTAAAAAGTAGGTCAAACTCCAAGGTCGAGGTCACAAGGTCTAAGGTCATGGTCAAATGTGAAAGGTCTTGGTAGGATGTGTCCATGTGTGAAATATCAAGACTGTATGTGTAATAGGACTTGAGATATAGGCCCAGTTTATCTTTTTTTAAAGTAGGTCAAACACTAAGGTCATGGTCACAAGGTCCAAGGTCATAGTCATATGTGAAAAGTCTTGGTCGGAGGTATCCATGTGTGAGATATCAAGGCTGTATGTGTAAAAGGACATGAGATATATGCCAGGTTAAGAATTAATAGTGAAAATCAACAAAGGGCAATGACTCCAAAAATTTGATTAGCAGAGTTACAGTTTTTGTGCACTGCACCTCTCCATCATAAGATTTATCTACCTGTAAAGTTTTTTGATTCTACCATACATACTTTTTGAGTTATGCTCAGGACAAGAATCAAGTTATTAAATCAACAAAGGGCAATAACTGTAAGAATTTGATCGGCAGAGTTACGGTTCTTGTTCAATGCACCTCTCCATAATGAGATCTATCCACATGTAACGTTTCATGATTCATGTATTCACGAGGGTTGACGTTTTATAATGCCGTTGATAAAAATAAAAAAAAACCCAAACTATTTGTAATACTTTAAAACATACATTAATTTCAATATCTACAAATAGATGTCGCCTCATGCGATTATCATCTATCTTGGGTGGTTATTCTGGGTTAACTACTTTCAAGATGTCAGCGCCCTTTAAATGCATACACGTGGTACTTCCTGTCACGCGACACATTTGCTTCTCATGCTTGCATAAAGTAAAATGAATAATCTGATTTGAATTAATTATTTCATTCGATAAAATTGGACGAAAATCAAACTTTATTTTGTTGCAAATGTAGTATTTATTGCAATTTTCTGCTTGCTACTTTTCGGCGACAGGATTTCGGAGTTATGCGCACCGCGTAGTGATTAAGCCAAAATAGGATACCCAGAATGCCCAAATCAGTCAGTCCGAAAATAGAAAAAAATAGACTGGAAATTTTAGACTGACTACTTAGTCAATGACATTGATTTCTTAGATTTGAACATACATTTGGAGAAAAAAATGGCATTCATTAAAATCATTCTATTTTCATGCAAAAAGGGGGTGTTCCACCCTATCAGAAATTCCCATAGGGTTGTGCCCACGCTCGGATTTTAATGAAATTTGGCATGAAGTTAGTGTTCTGTATTACGGCATTTATCCCGAAATATTTTCCAAAAATCTGTTCCGGAAAATATTTTTCTAAGAATTTTAAGATTTTTGCTTAAAAATGGGGGGGGGGTATCCTAACTAAGAGAAGGCATACACGTTCTGGATTGTTGTATTCGAGCTAAATTTGCGCCGGAAATAATGTTTATTAATTTCTTTTCGAGTATTTACCAAAAAAGTATACATTAATCTACAAAAAACTATTTGCTATTACTTTTTGTATGACGTCATCAACAAAATTCTTACTTTGTAACCATTTTGACCAAATTTGGTTCTAAATTTCACTCAGTTTCAGTTTTTGTCAACACATAAAATTTACATTAAAATTGTCCCCATATATGCTTGTGCTTATAGTAAAATATAAGGTAAAAATAAAACCGGTAACAGTGTCATTTTTGAGTTTTAGTATAAGCCGTCCAAATTTCTAAGATTGTAAAATCTAAGATTTGACTTGATACCTTCTATATGCATTACGCAAATAATCCATTTTGCTTTGATGTGTCTTGATTTGACATCAACACCTTATGTATAACATAAATTTTAGCATTTTCACACAAAATTATGCTTTTTGTGAATTAATGGCACTTTTGTCTTACCCCACCCACCCACAATATAATGGAGCGGAAAACAGCCTAAACCAGTGGAATGCATTATTAATTTGTGGAGATGAAAAATAAAAGTTATGCAATAATGTTTCATATTTTACCTATTATATCACCTTTTTTAACTTTCCTTTGTGGCTTATCAGCACATAGACTACTTTAATATACATGCAACATTTCTTTACAACACTGCTAAAGATAATTATAAGGACACAGAAACAGTTTTCATTGTTCATTAATTGTGCCCTTCAATAAGGGTAAGTAAATGTACATGTATATAAAGACTTGATTAAGAATCCAATGACTAAATAAACATGATTTGATTTTTTCTTGACAGAAACTAACTGCCCATACAGATTGACCTATCCACATGATATTTCTTGAATTTATTTTACCCGTTTGTATGTTCCACAACGTAGCATGCGTCTCTATCGTGATTTATTTCAGTCTTATGGGTATGTCAAAAGTAATCGAAAAGAACGACAGTAAAAAAATAACAGTTAATTGATGTCGTAAAGATCATCAAACTGTGGTTACTAAACTTAAAAAGCAAGCGACCACTTGCAGCACTGGGTATTCAAATAATTATTTCATGGGCTATAACAGTTTTCATGAGACTTAACGATAAATAGAAAATGAACTCTTCAGGGTAAGGCTTGGTCACATACAAAATTCGTCTTGCACTTCACGACCGGAGCACAGCATCAAATGGCATGTCCTACAGCATATTTTTGGACGCTATGTGTACGTGATAAAAAATGGACGCGAAATTGTACGTCATCAGCCTTTGGATATTTCTATTATAGATGGTCCACATGCCATGTATCCCAAATACTAAAGGATACTGGCTAAATGAATCTATTTCCTTTGTCTAGAGGGACACGCGCAGTCTCAAAGGGTTCTTTAAGTTAATAACCTAGTTAACGATTTAGAATGTATTATATGATATAAGATATAAATTTTAAAGAAAGGCATTAATATGTTAAAGTATTACTAAATGTATTGATCAAAATGTATCATAAAATTGTAACTGTAGTAAGCTATGCCAAATGCTTTAAAGTGAACTATTATGTCCTGTTACTAGAACCCATATATATTTGAATTTTGGCTCACTTAAGATAACCAAATGATAACAAAAATACTTGTTTCGACATGTGAAGCAGTGAAATCACGACTGGAAATACATATATGTGTTTCATAAATAATTCCAAGGAGATGACCAACGCCAACAAAATGACTGTATCAAAGTCAAATGAAGATAATGGGTAATTTCTAATTGATTGAATTTTAGGTTTCGAAATAATCTTGGCTATTTTTCTGACAATTTCTGTCTATATACATTTTTGAGAAATCATTAGGGCATGTTGGTATCAACAATATTGGCACCAGCATGTTATACAACGACTTTTCTTTCTATTTTGATTAAAAATTGGGAACTTATATCAAAACGAGGTAGGCAAAATTGAGCGTTTCCTTTATGGGTGCCATTTAAAACCAGGAACATTTTAAGATGCCGTTGTACACAATTTTCATTATTTGACAACTTTGCCGAATTCAAGTTTTCAATAAATTTTGCTAACGAATAAGGGACATATTAGGCAAACTTTCATATCAATTTTATAGGTTGACAAAGACGGGAACATACAAAAAACATTGATTGAATTTTAGGTTTCAAAAATTTTTAGATATTTTTCAGACAATTCATAACTAAAACTTTCTGAGAAATTATATGTGCATGTTTGTATACTGACGTCCAAAAGAAACGCCCCAGCCCTAATAAATGTCCGATTATTCAGTAAACCTGATTTGAAATTATAAAAACTTATTTCCATCTGTAAATTTGATTATCTGTTGTTGAAAAATGATGATAAAGAAATAATCAAATTGTTACTGTTTAGAAAAACGGCACATTTAAACAGAGCGGTATCAGAATTTTTATTTGAAAATCTGTAGCACGTGGTTCAAACTTTACTTGCGACGACATAAGATACCGTAAAACGGCTTATTTGGTGACCACAGTTATTGGATACTAAACGCGACGTTGATTTCAACGTTTCAAAGCTGAAACGCAAATGACGTTAACGTAAGACGGCTTCTTGTATAACAAGCGTTACGTGAGGTCTACCTGACTTTGGACGAATGGCAAATGTTTCTCTAACTTTAACTCGTCGACCAAGATGCCAGATCGTGCAATGAAAGACGTTAAAACGTCAGGCGGCTTGTTTTTCACTTCCCCGTATTCGAAAATGGCTTATCTACGAGCTCTATTTTCCAAGCAGTGTGTCTATTTCAAACGTAAATGACAACAGCAACAGTTACCCAAAAATTACTTATTTGACTACCACAGTAACAGACTACTCGACAGAACATCGATTTCAACGTCACAAACCTGAAACGCGCATGACGTTAACGTGGAGAATTATCATGCTTTATAGGCGTTAAATGAGGTCTACTTGAGCGTGACCGATCGATAGATGTTCGCGGAACTCTAACGCGTCGATCAAGACACCGAATCGAGAAACATAATATGTTAAACCATCTTGCGATTTGTTTGTGCATTCGTCGCATTAAAAAATGCCATATTACGCGCTCCCTTTTCAGAATTTAGTCTTGGTATCCTTCAATTTGGATGTTTCATTAGAAAATCTTTAAACTCGTGGTTGCCTATCCACTAACACATGCCACTGTGTACACTATGACCCATTTCATCACGTGATAAACATACACGAAGCGCACGTAGAAAACGTGATCAGTCACCGGAAATGGACATATTGGCGAATAAAAACGCACATTTTTTCATTTGCCGTAATTGTCGGTCAAAATTATGATATACAGTATACATTTTACTAACATTGTAGCAGGCATAAGGAAAATAACGACAAATTTCATTGGGGCGTTTCTTTTGGACGTCAGTTTATCAAAAATATTGTTATCGAAATGTTCTACAAGGAATCTTCTTGTTATTCTGATTTAAAATTAGGGACTCATATCCAAAATAGGTGGGCAACATTGGGCTTTTGCTGGAGGGATACCATTGAAAACTGGGAACATTTTAAGGTGACATTGATCACAGTTTTCATAATTTGAGAACTTTACCGGTTTCAAATTTTCACCAAATTTTGCATACGAACTGGAGACATGTATGGTCAACTTTCATATCATTTTCATATGTTGACAAAGACTGGAACATACAAAAATAATTGATTCAACTTTAGGGTTTGAAAATTTCTCGATTTTTTAATTTCTGACTAATTATATTTCTGAGAAATTACTTGAGCATGTTGGTATCAACAATTTTCGTCTCAAAATTTTCTTCAATATCTCTTCTTGCTATTTTGATTTACAATTGGGGACTAATATCAAAACTAGGCAGGCAACATTAGGCTTTTGCCAGAGGGGTACCATTGAAAACTGGGAACATTTTATGGTGCCATTGATTATAATTTTCATTATTTGACAACTTTACCGGTTTCAAATTTTCACTAAATTTTGCATACGAACTGGAGACATATATGCCCAACTTTCTTTTCACTTTCATATGTTGACAAAGACGGGAACATACCAAAGATTTTGATTGAAATTTAGGTTTCGAAATTTTCTGGGCTATTTTTTTGACAATTTCTGACAAAATAAATTACTGAAAAATTATTTGCGCATGTTGGTACCAACAGTATTGGCATCAAAAGTTTCTACGAGGACTCTTCTTGCTATTCTGATTAAAAAATGTGGATGGATACCAAAGCTAGATAGCCAAAATTGAGTTATTGTAAGACGGGTACCAATGAAAATCGGGAACATTTTAAGGTGTCGCGTATAGGTCTATATGCACACTTTGAGTAAAAGAAATACATTTTTGTAGTTCATAGGTCAGAGGTATTCTATGTGTTAAGTTACAAGAAAATCGGTGCGTGGGCACAAATGGAACACCCCCTTTCAGGAAGTATTAGATATCAAATTTGCAAAGCGTTTATTGAGTTTATTGGGGTTTTACGCCGTTTTCAACTACCAGGGTCATATCGCGGCGGCTGGAGCACCTACCCATGGATTCCTGTTGTTTCTCAAACCAGTACTACCACAACACCCTTACCGAGCCTCCAGCTGCTCGCCCACTTAGGTTAACGATTTCAAACCAATTGGTGGGTGACAATTTTGTCAGAAAGGGTATTGGCCGCGGCCGGGTATCGAACCCGGGACCTCTCGAATGAGGGTCAGATGCGCTACCAACTGCGCTAAGGCCGTAAATTTGCAAAGCATGCACTAATAAGAACCTGCGATAAATATTTTCTTATCAGGCCTACACGTCAGTTCATAC
Organism: Fragum sueziense; assembly: GCA_963680895.1. Lineage (NCBI taxonomy): Eukaryota > Metazoa > Mollusca > Bivalvia > Cardiida > Cardiidae > Fragum > Fragum sueziense. The sequence goes on along the minus strand of OY804593.1, from coordinate 4,945,844 downwards.
ATATTGCGCGTGTGTTTCAAGCATTTCTCTTAGGGTTGAGATCACTTGAGCACACACATTTTCAAACGAGTACAAAATGAATAATATTTTTGTCCATAATAATAAACTCATTCGCCTTATTCACCAAATGGCTAACAAAACAGGGAAATGCATCCAAGCGGACACTGAAATCATTAAAAAACAGGATTTTGGTGACCCTCGACCACCAGGACCCCTGACCAGGTTGTTGCCCTGGACCAACGGGGATTCCAAGTGGCCCACATTCCCCCAGCTAAAAAGAAACTTGACAGCCGTAGATTTAGAGACAAAGTTTGTATTTTCTAGAACCTCAAGCGGTTTTAGGTAGTTTGAATCTTCGTAATGAAGTTTCCATATTGTGTATTTGATAAATGACTGATTATGAGATTTGCTCTGTCTCTACTTATAGCCATAGGATACATATTTTTGGGAGAATCTTGGCGAGTCAATGTTTCACATCTGGATAAATCCAGCGTCATTTTACACAAATCATGTTTGTACATAGCACACACATAAACATGACCCTTCTCGTCTGCACACACTCCCTCGGGCCGCCACTTCTCCTCCGTATGCTCTGCAAAAACATCGCCTGTAAACGTCACTCTCTGGATCGTGTCACAGTATCGAGATATTATAAATGAGTCAGTTCCCGGTAATATGGTCAGGTATGAGTTCATTCCCTCAATGTCTGTGTTAACTGTATTTACTAGGACACCTTTTGTAGTGTATATGGCATTAGAAAGTTTATAATCTCGTACATGATCTTCAATAACTGCTAGTATCTTATCCTCGGATGTTGCTATTCCAGAACAACTACCTCTTGTATCTATTGTTTCACTTATAGTAATCTGGGATTCGTTGACATTTGCAATGGATATTTGTTTCTCAAGTATACACGTGAAAACAATATGAAAGTTACTTAAAACGGTCTGAATACCAGTGATTGGTGTGGTTGGTTCTTTTTTGTCTGTTGACAAATCAACTGAATCACAATCTTCATTTACACTATAATTTTGAAGTTCAATAATATCCCACGGTTGAGATGACACCACAAAATATCTCATCAATTGATACACATTGGCAGAATACAGTTTAATGCATTGGTTATTGTAGTCACATATGAGGACCCTTCTGTCGTTCAAGACACATACCCCGGTAACTGAACAATCAGACTCATCAACACCATCATGCTTGACATATACTCGATCAACTATTGCACATGTTTCTGACATGAACTTTACCTCTGTAAACTCTTCGTCTGTTATATCTTGTATTACTGAGAGGATATCCTCAGAAGTGTATTGTCTGGATATATAACGATGGGATTCGTGCATTTCTAGTCAATCCACGCAGAAATAACACTCACAATCCAAACACATGAACTCACATACGTTAGATTCCCCATTGTCTGAAATACACGAATAACACTTGGGATCTCTGTACGGTGTATCGGGTTCTCCTTCCTCATGTCTTTCAATCACTGCAATTTTCACTTCTCTTATGGTTATTGCCATTTGAGATTCTATACATGTTCAGCAAAGCTTGTTGAAATATGTTTCGCCACTGTAAAAAGGAAAATGTGATCGATTTTTTATGGATGGAAATTATACTTGATACATTTAATGTTTCGCACACCAGCTAAGATTATTACTGTGAAATCTGGATCAATATTATTCTAATACAAAGTACATTAAAAAAATCCAAATGCAATGAAACAATTTTGGTGTCAAAATTAGCTGATGTTTATTGAAACATGCGTTTAAAATTAACTTAAAGGGACATTTCATTCCAATTTCAATTTTTTAAAGTATGTCTTGAAGCCAAGATTGGTTATTCTAATGAGTATAGATACTATTAGTTTTTTTTAAGTTGTTGGCAATAAGCGAGAAACACGCATTTTAAGTTGAGACATAATCGATAAATTGCATATAAATCTGAACTGTTGTCCACAACAATTTGTTCAATTTTAACACAAAAATATAAATTTCTCGTAAACGGCGCAATATTTTGGCTTGAAATTTTCAGAATTTTCATAAGGAAATATGCTCTTTCAGATAAAAATAAAAGTAACATTTATGACAAAAAATTCTGAAATGTCACTAAGTACAAACTGCATCGTTACAGTCATGCTTTATGAGTTTATTCCAAAATACAGCAATTCGTCGGTGGTATTGCAAAACCTCCTAACTCCAGCTTTAATGATATACGTGCTTTGACATAAGTCTTTCAAGTACAAACTTAACATATGAGCTTGGCGAATATTTTGATAATATGACATCACAGACAGTTTTTTGTCAGAAAATAGAACGTTTCCAACACCAGAAAGTGGTTTTGCTCGTTTCTGAATTCAAAACATCACGAATCTCAAGTAAAGAGAAGAAAAAGACCCAAACGTACAGACATACAAGGAGATCCTATAAACATACAGCAGTGCTACCATTCAATGGGACTGAAGACATCATTATCAATTTGTGTATTTCAAATCCAACCCTTTGCTGTTTGTACAAATTTGAGTACCCACAAAAAAGAGGTTCGATGATCGTTTAGTGAATATTTCATTTTGAAAAGCCACCACCCCTTTTTATCTGTAGTTATGATAAAGTGTATATCCTACCTGTCATAGATATGTATCACAAGAATCTATTTTAGTTCCTGATCTTTAACACGTTTATAATGTTCATTCACTTTCAATCTTTTGAAATAACATGTACTCGTAGATCATATGTATTCATAAAGGCATTTGATTTTTAATAATGTATCTATACATACACATTTATTGGCGTATTCATTATCAAACTATGCAATTTAAAACTGGTTTTAGAATCAAATTACTCAATACAACCCTTTCCACAAAAAGACAACAATGTAGAACTTTATAAATTGCGGACTGTAAAAGATATACATATAAGCACATATTTGCATACTGTACATAGCATGAAAGGCGAAAAATGCAGAAAATGATAATAATCTTGTCTCATTCTTTCCTGGTTGTCTTTCGTCAAGTCGGTTTTGTTTTGGCAAAAGGATCATTGAACTACTTACAGGGAAATAGACATGCTTGACTGTTCGAATGTTTATATGCATTCAACCAAAATCGGTAGATGTAAAAATTATATCTAGCTTCTTACACATATTTGTTTTATCTTCTCAAATGTTCAATTGATTGTCATTTTCTTCTTCTCTACTAATGTTTCCTATGGAATATCGTATCAAGAAATGTCTCGAAAACAACCTCATAACGATCGGTTTAAAATGTATTACACCATGCATACAGCGTTTCGGTTCAAGTACCATTTTTGAAGTGTAATTGTTAATGTCGTTGGTTGTTATAGAAAATGTCGTAATTACATCTTATCCAAGCTGTAGTAACGGTTCGAGCGAACTTCTGTAGCTTTCATTTTTCGTTGATCTTGGCTATTTCCTTAACGACAAAAAACAAGACATTTTCAATTTGATAGCTGCTGCAGACGATAGAAATGTTTTTGCTTTTCTTCTTTTTCCTCGGTGTTTCTCAAGCATTACTTCTACGGGTGCCAAATCCACGTGCCCTTAAACCCCTTTCCCAAACAAGACCTGCTTTCAAATGAAGTCCCTGGTATAAGATATTTGGAAAATATTGAGTCAAAAGAAGAAAACGGTATTTTAATATCAGCACTTTCTCCTTTTGCCTCAATATCTACTGTGTTATATTGTGCACATATCCTTTTAAAAACAACATCCATTTTGTCGTCTGCATGAGCTTACTTCCCAAAGACTTAAATTTTAAACCCATTGGTCCACCGAAACAAATACACTGGGAATTTTCTTTCATAAATTGTAATGGGTCTCTCTGTCCCTTTTCCTTGTAATAGACTATTAATATACCGATATTAAGAACAAATATGAGACACGATCAGGCAAAACACCCATATCGCTTTCCCAAACAAGATTTGGTTTTGCCATTCCTTACTGAAAGGTTTCAGGAAAACATTGAAACATTGATATCAGCATTTTCTCCTTTTGTCTCAATATTTTCTTTACTATATTTTCCACTATTCCGACCTTTATCGTCTTCTTGGTTTTCTGCAGCATCTTTCGAATTGGAACAGTCCAAAATGTTGCCATCTGGTGATGGGTTAAAACTATTGAACCACCTTGGATACAGATCAGACTGTGTATAGTGTCCGATATGTTCTCTTACGCTATGTGGCCTTTTTAAAAACTGACTTATCTGATATGGCTGTTATATAAAGGATGGGTTGCAACAAGGGCTCAAAAGCGCTCAAAGAATAGAGTTTCTTTAAATTCTGTGAATTAATAGGGTTATAAAATATCTTTGATTTGTATGAGTAAAAATTCTAATGAGAGCTAATTTTTGGAGATAAAGACTTACAAAGTGGGTGGGGTAAATTGCCATGAGAAGAAAATTTTTAATTTGAAGTTAAATAACTTTTTATGTATAGATCTGATCGAATTGAAATTTTGCATGTTTAGTAATGAAATGCATAGTATTAAGTTTAATATTATCAAAATCTGGACAAAGTTATGCGTCAAATTGGAAAGGCAGCATAGATCGCGTTCAGACTGCACCCGAACAAAATCTGATCCGGACCCATGGTGGTCTAGAATTCCATAAGGGTCATATCGTGTATTATGTTTATTCGCCCAATGTCTTTTTTGTATTACAAACGTCATAAAACACTAAAAGGCCTATATGCATGATCTTTTCAAATTCAAGGAAGAACTAGGGAAAATGACTTCGAACAAAGTATAGATCTAGTTTAATCTTTTGAACTACACATAATCCCTTTATCATAGACAAACAATAAATAGAGTCTGTGACCATCACAAAAAAATATACCTTTTCACAATTCATCCAGAATTTGGGTCAGTGTTCCAACTTAACAGAAGTGTAATCTTGGAATAACCTTTCATGAACAAGGCAAGGTTTTAACCTCCTTTAAGCATAAAACGCTTGGGAAAACATCCGAACAAAAAAAAAGGAAAATGGTCTTGATATATATAAACAACTTTGTTTGTGACTTTTTGTCGTATGCAGCTCAATTTAAGTTTGAGCAGTCTAAAACAGTGTGCATATAAAAATGAGTTATCCCCGCTGGCAACTCGGTACATTTTGTGCTAGATCACATGTTAGACTACTCGGGTTGAACGCCATGTTTGTGGGACATGTCTCGTGCAGAATGTCCCCGATCGTACAACGATAATATTTCGTACATTCCTTCTGATCAACGATCGTCTGGTTCTCAGCCATGCAGCCGATCTGTACATCTGTGAAATATACAAAAGCATGCAACAGTATTGTACTGGCACAGGGTCTTTGTCTTAGTAGATGGTTAAATTGAAAAAAAACATGTAATTGCTATCATTAATACCCTCCGGCGCATGTATGTATACAACACTGTTTGGAACACAAATTAAATCATTTGCCAATATAATGATACAGATCTAGAAAACCCAGTGGGGAAACGACTTGGATACTCTAAGCAGAGTCCTTTCATAATGTAGATATTTTGCTTTCTTTTGACCTCACTATACAGAGAAATTAAGCCTCTTCTTAGACAAGGCGTGTGTACGAGGGACGTTCAATTTATTTTGGAACTGGGGTTCCATAAGCCATAGATATGTCGCAATTCAATTTTAAGTTTCTTCAATCCTTCGAAGTAATCCTCTTTGACACCCACACACTTCTGAAGTTTTGAGATTCATTGCTTATATGCCAATAAATGGGCCTCTTTTGGAACACCTCGCATACACTGGAAAATTGCACTGCATATGGTATATGAAGGCCTATACCGACGACCAGAGGCTTTTTTCGTCATCATGGGGAACACAAAAAAGCCACACGGGCTTAAGCCCGGCTATAAGGGTGGGTGAAGACGCTGTGCAGCATGTGTCTCTTTCAGGAAATCTTGGACAAGATGACACCTGTGGATAGCTCCGCTGTCATGGATTTGATACATGAATCTTTAGCTGGTCCTAGACCTGCTCTTTTCGTGATATTTCTTTATTTTGGCCGACATACATTTCTTGTATGAATGACCAGCGATAGTTGTACTATTTTGAAACAGTAATATGAACAATACACCCGTTACATTTGAAAAAATACCGCGTACAAAACTTTTGCGGCGCTTTTATTTTTTGTCTTTTACGGACCGACCTGATCTTTTCGCAGCCATTGCTTGCTAATGACACGTCATTGGTGCTCATGATAATATATTATTGTTCAAACATTTGTATAAAGCACAGAAAGCCCACATGTGTTGCATTTATTGCATTATTTCAAAATATATTTTGCACGGATGACTCTCTGTCCATAGGCAGCAGGTGGGGGACCAAATGGGCATAAACCTTTCTGTGTTTCAACCCTTTCGTCAAAATCGTATAACATGTCCCCGATGAAAAACCAACTTTATCTGCTATTTCTTGCACATTGAACCATGCCTCTTGTTTGGTCATGTCGGAATCTACAGCAACATTTGCTTCGGTACTAGCTCAACCCGGGTTGCCTGAGAGGGGGGCATCATTCAGGTCAGTTTCACCAAATTTAATTTTCATTATCTTCCTAAAAATGACGCATATTCAACGTTCGAATGTCCAAAAATCTGATATAGTTCATTATTTACATGTGATGCAGATATTTCAAAGCCTATGCGACCTTTAATGGAGACCCGTGCATTCTACTTCAGTTCGTTTTCCATTTTGCTCACAGCGAAATAGCCAGTGTATATGACTGAACCAACTTAGAAGTTCAATAACTTTTGAAAGAGTCAACAAATTTGTCTGAAATTTTGACCAAGTATAGACAGTAATTTTCCCGTCAAATAGGCGCAAGCAACACTAGTTCCTTAGAACCGTGAGGTATGGTGGACCATTAGTACCACTTTTAATTGAACGCCCCTCGTATCATTGTATATATATCGTGTCGTAGTCTCGGGTTATGGAGTCAGTGCTTGTTGTGGTTAGTTCTGTACCTATCTCTTTCATATATACTATCTAATTTATACAGAACATGCATACCTTACAGGTAAACCTGTAAGCTATCCCACACTTATAAATTCTGCTGTTGAATTGCTTCAATTATCTCCCTTTAATACTATATATAACAAATAACGCAATTCTGAATCTTATAGATCCAGCAACTTTCTCGAACGCTTACAAATGATTGAATGTGTCACAATGATAGATAATAGACCATATAAATATGGCGCCTATCAGTTGTAGATACAAACTGAGAGTTGTATGTAAATATCCTAACCCGTAGATATGTTATCCATAAAATTACATCATATATAATAGACAAATGAAATTTCCTCTATTGAGGATCGGATTTTGTCTGTTAGCTGATGTGTATGATATGGATAGCTAGGCGTCGTGTCGTAGTCTCGGGTTATGGAGTCAGTGCTTGTTGTGGTTAGTTCTGTACCTATCTCTTTCATATATATAAATATATATATTAATAGATATGGGAAAAATATGTTTAAAACAGTATTAAAAGGTTGTTTATACAAAAAGATAACTTTATATAAAGCTCTTTTTGAATAAAAATAACCGAGCGACCGCTTTCGAACTTTCGTTCTTTATCAAGGTTAGAAGTGTGACTGGTGACCCAGTTTTCCAAGAGAATTTGAATTTGAATTCTGACGTTGGCTCATGACGTCATGACTTAATATGACGTCATGGCCTGGATAAGCTTTACAGTACGGATGTAAATATACAACGCTTGGTAAACTGGCTCACCAGTATAAGACTGACTAAAAATCAATGAATTCGTTTATGACAGAAGAAATTTGTTTAGAAGTCGGATTTGTTTAAGCCATGTGGTTGTATTGTATGGAGACGTCTAATCCAATAGGTCTCCCTAGCCCTACGATGCTTGTCTGTCCAAAGCTCACTTGATTCGATGACACATACTTCCACATGCTGGAAGTTGTGTCCAGGAAGATTGAAATGTTCTGCTACTGGTGATCTATTAAATTTTCTAGTTTTCCAATCAGATCTATGTAGGTTAACTCGTTTGCTTATGGCCATCTTGGTCTCACCAACATACTGCTTTTTACAGATGGTACACGTGATGAGATACACGGCGTTGGCAGTTTTGCAAGTGTAATTGCCCTTAATTGCTGAAGTAGCACCAGACTTTGATTGGAAGGTTTGAGTTGGACGCATGATTGTGCATGTCTGGCATCTAGAAGCATTGCAGGGTTCTGATTGTCCGAGAACATCACCGGTAACTGATGGGAGTTTGGCCCTAACTAGAATGTCCCTGAGACTTTTTGGTCTCCTGTAAGCAACAATGGGTTTCTCAGGAAACATTTTTTTCAGTTTACTCGATGACTCGATTTTGGGCCAGTGGTGGTCTAGAATGCTTCTTATATTGGGCAGGTCTGGATGATATGTCAGTACAAAAGGAATTTTTGGGTCTTTCTGTATAGGGTCTTTTGAAAGAAGTTCTTGCCTCTGAACAGCACTCGCCCTTGTTATGGCGTCTGTGATGCTGTCACTTTTGTAGCCTCTCTTTTGTAGATGATGTGACAGTTCATTTGTCCGCAGAACAAAATCGCTTTCTTGGGTACATATTCTGCGGATTCGCAGCGCCAGACTGTATGGGATATTTTTACAGCAGTGCCTTGGGTGGCAACTGGAGGGCAATAGATACTGATGCTTGTCCGTTTCTTTGGTGTAGAGATCAGTAACAAGCTTATTTTCTTCAATGCGTGATACAGTATCAAGGAAGATGTGCTGTTCATTGGACACTTCACTTGTAAATTTGATGGATGGATGAAAGTCGTTTGCCAAGACTAGGAAGGCGTCCAGGTTTTGTTGGCCATAACACCACTTCATGTCAATGTCGTCAATGAAGCGAAGCCATGAATAGGGCTTTAGAGGAACCGTTTGTAAGAGTTGTCCTTCAAGGCGACCCATGAAAATATTTGCATAAGATGGTGCCATTTTCGTGCCCATTGCCGTGCCTTGTATTTGAAGGTAATGCTGGCCATTGAATTCAAAGTTGTTGCATTTTAGTATCAAAGTGGGAAGTTCAACTAGAATCTTTATTGGGGGCTCTTTTATATCCCTTTGATCCCAAACGTCCTTGCAAGCAGCAATACCATCGTCGTGAGGAATATTGGTGTAAAGCGATGTAACATCCATTGATACTAGTAGTGTATCGTCTGGTATGACAACTGATTCAACTTTATTCAGGTAGTCAGTTGTATCCTTCACGTACGATGGCAGCTGAACAACATGGGGCCTGAGGTGAAGGTCAATGAATTCAGATATTTTTTCTGTTGGATGACTGTTTGCCGAAACTATTGGGCGACCTGGATTGCCGGGTTTATGTATTTTTGGGAGCAGATAGAAGCGTCCCGCTTTGGGATTTTGCACAGAGAGATATTCAAAGTTGTCTTCGCTGATACTGCCAGATTTCAACATTTTAGTGAGTGTGTTTGTGACTTTGGTCTGAAATTCTAGAGTGGGATCATTTTCCAATTTTTTGTAAAATCTAGCGTCACCGAGTTGACGTTCTGCCTCAGAGATGTAGTGATCTCTGTCCATTACTACAACAGCTGACCCTTTGTCTGCAGGTTTTATGATGATGTCAGCATTGTTGCGTAGTATATATATATTTATCTACCTACGTTTCGTCGTCTAAAACAGAATTCAAGTTGATTGTTGCCGTTTGGGGAAGAATGTTAATCAATCTAATGAGAAAGTTATTTCTAAATTATATTACTTTCCATCCCGATATTCATCCGTTTTTTACTCGTGAATAGATGCCTCTAACGACAAGGAAACAGACATTTAATGTATTTAAAATACTCATTTAAGTAGATGCATAGAGGCATTTCCCGAAGTAGATCAGCTAGATATACAATACCAACGTTTACCTGTTGTGGATATACTACTATGTGTTGTGCCAACTATTTGTGGAGTCGAAGCGGTTATTGGGGTAGATGTAGATAAAAAACCAGCGGGTGTAGCAATCATTGTTGTAGATGATTTGAAAGTAGATGGTGTAGCTCGGGATGTAGTTGACGGTGGTGTAGTTGATACAGGAGTCGATGTGACATCCGTGACCTCTGAAATAAATCAAAGCTTTTTTTTCAAATAACTTGTAACTACAGCTTATTTAAAGCTGTATTTACGACTACAGCTTATTTAAAGCTGTATTTACGACTTATTCGGAAAAAGGCACCGAAATAAAGGTCTTAGTTCAATAGTTAAATATCTATTGGAGTAGATGTAGATAAAATACCAATGGACGTGGTTATCTATTCAAGAAGTAAAATTATATTTTCGGACGTAGATCTAGCCAAAGTTATATATATGTAGATATAGTACTTAGCAACGTCCATGTTGAATGCCTACTGCATATCGTAAATAAAAACTCACCTGTACATGCTGCTTTCAAAACATCATCTCGGATTGTCCTTAATACATCGAATCTCTTTATTTCAAACTCGTGTTGTGAATCAGAAGCTATTCCACTGACCTCCCCCTTATCGATGTTTGAACCAATCCCGATAGATATAACTGTCACGTGACTTTGTTTCAGTAGGTCAGCTTGTTGTAAGACGGACTGCTGATTGGCTGACATCGAGTTTGACATTACGATGACGTAATCAGGTACGTCATAACGACCACCGTTCGATGACGAGAACATATTGTTTCTAACATACTGGAGTGCTGAGTCCTTTTGGGCATTTCCCGGTGCGTATCGAACATTTTGTATTGCCTTGAGTAGTTCGGCCTTATCGTTATACTGTCCCAGCGAGAACTCGAGCTGTGGCTGCGATGACATTGTCACTACGCCTATCTGTACACCATGTGATCCGATAGAAAGGTCATTTGTGACACGTGATACAAAGTCAAGCTGCCTCTGGAAGTTGGTGGCACCCTGACTTGATGATGAATCCAACAGAAAAACGACGTCAGCCTTTTGTAGGAAACTGCAAGCTGAAAATACACCATTTGGGTTTTACATTTTCGTCATTTTGATGTAATATTTAAAAAAGTTCAAATATCAAATCGTAAACCACCTTTTAATGTAAAATGTTTTTTTTAAACGGTGATTAGCAGCCCTTTATTGCAGTGTCAGTGAATTAGAGTTTGAACCAGCCCCAAAGAATGCTAAACACATTTCATTGTGTTTCAAACTCGCACATAACTTTCGCTTTTCAGAAAATTATCTATTTTATTTTGCAACGAAATTGTGAACATTGATTTGAATTGTTGAATTGACTGCAAAGAAGGTTAGTCTATATCTCAAATATTTTATCAAATTTGAAATTGTAACGGTGAATTCCGGAAGAATATTGCTGCTAAAGCAATATATACTCAGCAAAAGAGCTACCGCATCACTTTTTAAAATTGCATAACTTCTTTATTGTCAAGGATTTAGATTTATTATTTGGCATATGTTTGTCCCACAAGTTTCTGCGCTCACCCATAAAACTATTTCCACGTTTTCTCTCTAAGTTGACCGCGTCATACGAAAAGGGGACCAAAACAGTTTTTCGGCTCGTTTAATTTGTGATCCTTTTCAATCATTTTTGTTTGAATTGATTTTGAAAGCTAGTTTATTAGTGAAATTGAAGTCTGAAAAAATAATTCATTATCTAACGTAACAAGGGCTTTTACGCGGACAACGTAGTTCGCATAGACGCACCTTTTTAAAGAAAATGTCATTTTTTCTAGGTCAAGGTCACAAGGTCAATTTTTTTGGTCTCGGGTGAAATGTCTTGGTAGAACCTGTATATGTGTGAAATATCAAGACTGCATCTCATACAGTTCATAAGATATAGACCGATACATTTTTGTCTACGTAACCGACGTCGCCGTCGACGCTAACAATGACACCAACGACACTAGTGATGTAACATTACCTCTGCGGGAAAAATAACGCGCCACAAAAATGTTAAAGCCGTTGGTTTGCTTAAGGAAGAGTAACTTTTCTACACAGGAACTCTTTCAGCCAATACAAAAGGTTTGAAAGTTATGCGTGGATTTCCCATTTTAATCAAATTTCAGACTTTATCTATTTCAGAATTAAGTGTGACCTTATTAAAAGTTCAATGTTTCAGAACAGACTGTAGCATTTACTATGAAATTTCATAAGCTTCTTATCAAATGGTGGTAGTAGGCATGTGCAACTTTTAAACGTATTCTGTAGATTCATTAAAAGAATATTAACACAGATGTGAGTGATGCGTTAGCAGTTTTGCCGAGTATATAACCAAAAAACTTAATAACAATCGGAATGTGAAAGAATACATGTCCTTTAAGGCATTTGAAACCAAAATCGGTTCCAGACAAGGCTGCGTATTCACGCAGTCTTGTCAAGAACCACATTGGTTTCCTGTAGCTGATTCACGACCAGTAACAACCATGAGCGTGAAATGTGGATCCCAATCAGACTCTACATGGGCACAGGTTGTTTTGGAAATGTCGCTCTCTCAAATGCTACAAGGAATGATTTTCCAGATCGCCGCTTTGGTTATTATGTATTACAATTTCGAGTGTCCAAAGACTTCCTGTTTTTGACAAAGACTTGGGAAACATTGAGGCAAAAGAATAAATTCCAGCTAACCGACATTTCTGCTTTTGCCTCAATATTTTCTAGGTTTAATTGTACATAAATGATTTTTCTATCAGAATCCATTCTGGCGTCAGTTTTCAAATTGGACCGGCCTAATATTTTGTTGTTTGGGAAAGGGTTAAAGAAAATCGACGACATACTGTTACATGCCACGAAGGTCAGCTCGGGGGTCAAAGTGTTCAAGCGATCAAAGTCTGGTACAAGAATTGCATGCAGCGGGTCGGAAGCTATGTTTAGTAGTTCCTTGTGGTCTGATCTTGAGCCGATCCCTAAAAAGTATAACATAATCAAGCTACGCATGAATTGGAATTTAAATAAGAAACAGGAAGGATATATATCTAAAATAAGAGCCCATTTTACAAAGAAAATCGTTTAATATATTGGAATAGATATAAATACCGTCGCTTTTCAACAAAAACCTCTCAACTGCAGTTTAAAACAAGCTGCAGTTACGAAGTTTTGTTGAAAAGCAAGTATAATATGCAAAATGATATCTAGAATTGGGTCATTTCGTCAGATTTTTTTATCTGCTACGTTTTTTTCGGTTATTCGTTTTTCGTGGAAAAATGGGCAAGACATTTCAGCACGGGTCAGGAAAAAGTGCCCCGTAGTTGTAACATTGGAGGTAGCCATATTTCAAGATAAGCCAGAGCATTGAAGGAGACTTGCAGACACACGTGCTGCTCTTTATGGATGCTGCATGAAGAAGCTGTTAGAGAACAACATGGTTCCTGATCAGACTGCGTGTATACGCAGTCTGATCTGGAACCATATTGAGATCAAAAGCCTTTAGGGACCTTTTTCTAGATCCTGCCCCATTCACACACTTACCAACAGCTATAACGATATCTACAGCGTTTCTCAATGCTAGCCCTTCTGTCTGTGTTCTAGACGGGTATGAAGATTTACCGTCGGTCAGCAGGACTACAATACGAGTGGCGTTGGCTCTCCCGCCTACAATAGATACAGGAAAGTTGTTTGTAACGGTACAAGTTATATTTCATTACACGAAACAATTTTCAAAGGCTTGAATGCTACATGCTGCGAAAGATATATTTTGTCATCTACAAAAGGAAAACACAGATTTTTATTACAATTGAGCGACTTTAAAACACTAAAAAAAAAAAAAAAAAAAAAAAAAAAAACAACCCCCTCCCCCCAAAAAAACCCAAATACGAAAAAACAACAACAACAACAACAACAACAACAACAACAACAACAACAACAACAACAACATTGTCAATTTGCACGCACAGTTCTGTTAGCATCGCACTCAGCGACACTGTACAGTCTTTTGTCCCGTCGGTTACATTAAAGCTGATGCAAATACAGCTTAAATAAGCTGTATTTACTGCATTTTTAACGTGACCGACTGGGTTAAATCATGATTATGAAAAGCCTTTTAACGTCCACTAGATATTCATTTATTAGAGCTTAGATTGTACCTTTGTTTTGTAGAAAGCTGTTCGTCCGCACGTACTGTAGTGCCTTGTCGGTCTCACTAGAGCCAGAAGTGTACCTGATTGAAGCAATGCCTTGTTCTACAGCCACCCGGTCATGATATTTATTTAGGGGAAATATCTCGTGAGCCCCGGTACCGAATGTCACGATACTTATCTAAAACGAAAGGACAATAATGGTTAGATCATCTTAAACTAGCAGAAATAAAGGACACAAATGTATACGATTGTTATTAAAGCTATCTCTATCTCATTTCTTAATTATAAATCAATAATTTTAAAGATTTTCTGCAAAATGTACACACAGAATAAATGACAAAGATGTATCCAAGGTCAATTCTTAAATTCCCTTGTACATCATTCTTTTACGTGATATAACTATATTGAACCTCAGAAATAATGCACCACTTACATTTTTCACTCTAACATTTTTATTCTGTTACTTTTTCAAATTGTATTATCACAACCCGAACCGATATCAGTTCATTCGTTTCTGGTAAAAAAATGTCTCTCTACCTTGAAGCAATCAAGTGTGACGAGCGCACAAACGTGACTACCCTTTTAAGTGAAAGTCACTAAACCAGTTCTACGCGTGACTACTTTGCAAAGCAATAGAGTCTGTACTTCGTCAACGCATGGAACTGATCACATTTTGGATTCTTGTCTTTGGCATGACTCTCCACTCTCCCTGTATCACTGCACTTTAACATGCTTACATAATTTGCACGATTACGTTCGTCAGTGGAAAAATGTTTGGGCGTTTTCTTTCTGTCACCGACTGCATGCACACTCAGAACCGATCAGCTGGTTTGTGCACCAGGTCAATACTGCAGCGCGTGCAGAAAACCTGTTTACCAAGTTCGGACGGCTAGCATCACGGATGAATGGGTTTTGTGATTAAGAGTGTGTTGTGTGCATACCTAGTGTCCGGCGGATACTGAATAACAATGTGTCAACAAAATGATTTTTTGTTGAAAAAAAAATGTAGAGCATGAAAAAGTGGTGCGTTATTTCTGAGGTCCAGTATATATTTCGATGTCTTACTGTATACGCTTTCTACAGTGGATTCCGTTGCTTCTTCAATCAAACCTTTATGACTCCAGATAGTAATAAGCTGTGCTCGTACGTGGTTGTTTAAGAGAAGTGACAATATTATTGTCACTCAAGTTTCCAAAAGAAGGCGCATTGTCAAAAACACTGTTGTGAAAATTGAACTAGGGATTGGAACGAATAGCAAAATACATATTCGAAAATTCGTTTTAGATATTCGAATATATTCGAATATTCGTTTTTGGGACTTAATAGAAATGTCTATTTATAGCATGCCTATCAATCATAACCTTATACAATTTGTTTGTTATGAGAACAACGCCAAACGATCCAATATTTTTTCACAATTAATCTGTCTTAATTGTTAAAAACGTTTTGACGGTAGGGAGATTTTTTTAAAAAAAATATTCATTTTCTACTGACAGACAGTTTCCTTTCGTGGCTTAAAGACAAAACTGCAACACCTTGCTAGTCTATGTCATCATAATCCTGCTTTTCGATTATCAAAACCCTATTAAAAATTGAGGTCTTTTTTTTTTCTTTTAGCCGGACGGAAACTTATACTTTTGCTTTATTTTAATGGTAAAGAGCAATTGTTAAATAGAAAGTTAAACTACGAGGAATAGAACTTCTAACTGGACAATACAAATTCACAAGGGATTTGTCAATGAAATTGTCAGTTTCACATTATGCAGCTTGCAAACCTTGTTTAAATTCAAAGGTGTTAGAATTATCGGATTAAGATTGGTGTATATCTGTCACAATAGTATATGCCTGGTATATGTATCGTCTTGACAGGTGTCAAAATGTAGTGTTAAGACCGCAGTAATATATCTTTTCGACAAATTGCTACTTTTTCTATCGAGCTCTGCTTCTTTAAATCTCAAAGCACAAAGTAGATTATTTTTCATTAATAAAAATGAATATTCGAATACCGAATTTGCATTCGAATATTCGACGCAAAAACGAATATTCGAATATTTGGATATTCGTTCCCATCCCTTGAAAATTCAATTAAACAGAGAAGAAACTCATGGTTTACTTGTTGTCTTTTAATTAATGATTTTAGCGTACCTGAACATCTTGTGGACCTATTCTAAACTGGTAGACAAAATCTCGCACCATGTCTAGTTGTTTATGAAAATTTGTATAACCCTCACTAGAAGACGAATCTAGAATAAACACAATATCCGCCGTTGTACCCCCACAATCTGAAAGTGAGATAATCCACCACTAGATTGCAAATTCTAGACTGGTCAAAATTCAAAGATGTTCCAGAGGACAATTTCAAGTAAACAGAATTGATTTGTTTTATATTTTGGGAAAGATAACATGTCGCAAATGAAGAAATTGCTTGTTACAAGCTATTTCTTCATTTTCCACAATGTCTTCCAAGGCCTTTAGCGTAAAGTCGGTCAAAAGACGTAACTGTGTGGTAATGGGACAATTGAAAACAATTCCAACGTTTTCCTAACAAATACAAATGTTAAAACATAGATATGTAAGATAATTCTAGATCTGTAAGATTCACATAAATACCTATAGATGTCAAATTGCTGGTCGAAAATCGTTGATGTGTTAGAAAGATACACTGTAGAATGTAAAACGACGTATAACTATATAAATAACCTTTCAACAACAATTTTATCATGAACATACATGTAAAATTGTCTATATCCATGTTCCAACGAAATTTTGGAATTTGAACTTATTTTGTTATTCCTAATAAAAATGTCTGTTACCTGGACTTGGTGTAGGCGTCGGGTTATTCACTGAAAATATCAAATAATAAAGAAAAATAGGCCCCCTACAATTCTTCTTCCATGTACTTTTGTAATGTTTATTTCTGTCACGAAAATACAATCGGGTTGACACAAAATATAAAACAATGTGTCAAAGCATATCTGTGCAAAATCAAATTAAACTTCATATGTAAATTATATGAGGAAAAGCATTTAAATGTTACTGCTCAACGAGAACTGTCATCGACAGAGTAATTGAGTAATAAACTATTCCAGATTCGAAGATGTGCCCCAAGCATTTATTGCAAATGACCGTTAAACTTTAATTCGCACAAAATAAGTTGTATATTTTTTAAAAATATTTTTGAAACAATGACACAATTTTGTATAAAACACTAATCCATATAATAAATAATTATGTGTAAAAGCTTGCAATAAGAAATGAAATGCAGCAGTAATGTCTTTTCCCTCCATACCTCCGCATGTTTCATCCTTTATGTCGTCAACAAGCGTATGTAGTATGTCGAAACTTCCTATAGTAAACGCGTGTTGTTTATCTGTGGCTATATGTGTGATCTCGTATGGGTTAATATCTGGTCCTATACCTACTGATATCACAGTAACACCGAGATTCTGGAAGATTTTATATACATGTTAAGGTAGTCCACCCCAAATGAGATTCGCGCGACGTCGGAATTTTTCGGGCGATTCGGTCACAGTCGAAAACATTCGGCGGTGGAACTTTCCACTGCCGAATGTTTACGACCGCACCCGAATAGGTTCGGATGCGTAACGAAGACGCTTGAATGTATTCCACCACTAATGAGATTCACGCAACGTCGAAATTACTCAGGCGTCGTCGTAAGTATTCGGTGTTGGAACGTTCCACCGCCAAATGTTTAAACATCGCCCGAATAGATTCGGGCTCTTAACGAATATTAACGACATCGCACAAAAAATTCCAACGTCGCGTGAATCATATTTTGGTGGACTTCTTTATTTTGATTTTGAGAATTCTTACGAATACTCTATGCCATAATCATGATATTTGTATGTGGCTATATGTGTAATCTCGTTCGGGCTACTATCTGGTCCTCTCCCCGCTGATAATACCTTCATATCGATATTAAGGAAAATATAAGGCTTTGCTTACAAAAAGGAATAACAATTTTAGTCTGCTCAATCCCTTTAACACAACACAACTTTAACAGATCTAGGATTTATTGTAGGATTAGTTGAACATTGCTTACAATGGTCGGTTGCGTTGACAGAAAAAAGAAATGCCGGAAATCAGCATTTTCGTCTTTTTAGCTTAAGGTTATGACAATCTACAGTGTTCTTTCTAAATTGAGTCATTGTAAGACTTAAATCAATCATGTATTCCTACCTTTAGCTTGTTTACTTCTGTCAGTGCAGTACCAAGATAGTATGTTCCACCATTTGACAAGACAATGGCTATTTTATTAGCGTTCGGCCGTGCACCACGCTGTGGTATAAACTGATAGAACCTTGTAAATAGAATACCGCGATCGATGGCGTTGGTACCAGTTCTGTACCGTACTGACTGTATCGCTGCTATCAGAGCCGCCTTGTCATGATATCTGGAACCAGCAAATATGAAATGCTATTCACTTGAGGCAATTATGATAAAGAAAGCTTCATTTTTACAAAATTCTTACGTCAAAACATTTCTAAAATTGTATGTTCACTCCTTCGTTTCACAATTCACATCGTCGGCGCTATTGCATAACCTCGTAATTGACCAAACGCCGACTGTCAATAAAAAACATCGACTAGCCAATGGACGACCAGAAAAATGTCATGCCCCAAATGTTCTTCGTTGCACGTGTTATTGTATCGATTTATCGACTAACAATCAAAACAATCGACATGCCTATGGCACATAATTTTGTGCTAAAAATAGACTAGGTTTACCGTTATGTTTTGATAAACCGTCGGTGTTGTTATAAATTCTCGTAACTACGGCTTAAATCAAGCCGTAGCTAAGAGATTTTATAACAACACATATGAAATACTATTTGTTTGTCCGAATTTACGTCACGATCAACTGGATAAAATCGTTCCCTATTAACGATTGCATCCCCATTGTTTGTCTTCTATGTTGGGCGGAGCGATCTGTCGATATATGGCGCTTGGTCAATTACAGCTTGATTAACGATTGTTTCGTTCACCTTACAAACAGAACATAAGAGTACAGCCGTATACTTTTATATATGTACTTGTATACTTTAGAAATTTGTTCCTTTCGAATGATTGGTTTATTGGGGTTTGACGCCGCTTTCAACAGCAATGGTCATATCGCGGAGGCTCGATCACCTTACCATGGTTTCTTGTTGTTTCTCATAGCAGTGTTACCACAACACCCTTACCAAGCATCCAGCTGCTCGCCCACATATCAAAAGATACTAAACCATTGGTGGGTGATATTTTTGTCAGAAAGGATATTTTCCGCGGCTGGGGATCGAACCCGGGCCCTCTCGAGTCAAAAATCGAATGAACGTTTATACGTACGTGTTGAGATAGAACTCATTGTACGCCTCGTATGTTGATGTGACCAGACCAAACTGCACAGCCCCCGGTCCCACGTCAAACTCTTGTACAAATGCTGACATAAAGTCTAGCTGCTTGTGAAAGCTCACAGCCCCCTCACTAGTAGATGAGTCTATCACAAATACGATGTCTGTGGGCTGGCTACCACATACTACTGGCTCACGACCTGGAATATATACAAACTTTTGTTCCTTTAATCTTTCACGAACAAGACTTGGGCCCCACTGAAAATGCATGGGAAAGCATTCAGCATGAATAAAGCATTTTCTTATTTTGTCTCAACATTTTCTGATCTACAGTTTACACAAATCAGGCTTTAAAAATTCAACAGACCTTAAAATTACAATAGAAAATAATGGCAAAATAAATATATCAGGATATCATGTCATTATTTTTGATAAATAAAGGGACAAGTAGTGTAAGCGTATACAGACAATAAAGATGGACGTTAGGCAAACCCAATTGGGCAAGCCAATTATGCAATAAGCACAAACAAAGCGGTCCTTTTTTAAACAATATATCATTCACGGTGGGTAACCCACGTGACTTTTGGAAAGCGTCCACACGGAAAAATTGTCCGCTTCAAGGTATGTTTTGTTTAATTTCTAAGCTTTTACTCAATTGATTTTGGTGAGATAAGGTGCACGGAACGCGCCTTTGAGAGGGCTATTCCCGGCTCTTACTCACTCTGCTCCAAATCCAGTAGTTTCTTCAAACATTCGAGCCAAAGTGTTTTAAGTGCAAAATGAAAGTGGGAAGCGTTCACGTGCACCGAAAAAAACTTTCGTTTGAATGTTTGAAGAAATCACGGATTCGGAGCAGAGTGAGTTACATAATGTGCACTTTATCCCGTCAAAATCCGTAGCGTAAAAGCTGAGAAATTAAACAAAATATACCTTGAAGCGGACGATTTTTTCGGTGTGAACTCTTCTCAAAAGTCACGTGGGTTACCTACCGTGATCATAGCCTATATTGCATATAGAACATACACGCATTACAAAAAAAGAAATAACAAATACGTTGATAAGTTTACAAAACATGTTCCAATGACACCAAATGATAAAATCAGATTTCATGAATGATTTTTACACAGGATTAGCAGTCATAATAAGCATTGAAGATACTGACACCATTTATACAATAATCACGTACAAACAATTGTGAACAAGATACCACAAAAATGTATTTTAGCGTGAAAACATCGGAAACAGCATTCGTGTAACAGGTCATGACTTATTGAAATTTGGCAAATCAATAATGATACAAACATCCTAGACAAGGAAAATTGCAACGGTCAACAAAACTCGAATTAGAAAGAAAATAAAACATATGAATTTGGCTTATTTATATACAAATGATAAGCTTCATCAAAGGTTCTTGTCAGACTATGCTCTTTTGGCAAAATTAAATACTGTCTGTATATCTAAATGTCTATTTACGAAAGCCTTGCGAAATTTTCTTTCGTAAATTAGAACTTAGGTTGTAGTAAACCAATGTAAAAATATTCAAAGTCAAAATGTTAAAGTTTATGAAAGTGTAATCCGTAATTGCTTTAAAAAGTGAAACTGGGCCTACGTCTTTGCTTAAGTCGTGACGTGTTACACCATCTTCAACAACAAAGCCACGAAACAGCAACTACATGTACAAAAGACAAGCTGAAAGCCTATAATAACATTTCGTACAAGCAACACTCTGTATTTGTGACTCTATAGATCCCAGTGCGTTGAAATCCTCCACGTTGAAGACTTTGCCGCTGTCTGTTGCGATGTCAGTAAGTTCTTGTTGCGACACGCTGCTACCAATACCGACCGATATTACCTGAAATAGACTGGTAAATGAGCATCATATATCACAATAAAACATCAATATTAACCATTTTCTCGACAACAGACATATTTTCCAATTTGAAAGGAGATCTGTGTTGTATTTTGTCAAAGCTACTTTATCCTTATTCTCGCCTTACTGGAGAGGTGATCGCTGAGCATAATCGATCGATTCCAACTATCTGGTCGATTTGATATTATTTTTCCATAGTTTGATACCAATTACTACGCCATTCAGTATTATCCAATGAAAGTGGACTACACTGAAAACGACCACGAACTATTTTACACACCACTGATACAGCTCTAGATACATGACCTGGCAGAGCATCTCTAGCTAATAGCTAGAGATGCTCTGCCAGGTCATTCATCGTGAGCTATATGATTCACCAAATGAAAAGATTGCTGCATTATTTCTTTGGGACATCAAATCATTCGAACTGTTTTATTAGATAATACTTTCACTTGACTTTCACAGCTTATCCAAAGTTTAACTTTGTTAATGTTTTATTTGCTATGTCATTTAAGACAACGAATTGATAACGAAATATCTTGGATATTGCAAACATAGAAAGAAATCATTGTCTTGTTGATTGGGAAATCGCACGATACCTTGATTTGTTGCTGGTGTATTTTCATAGCTTCAGACTTTGTGGCATAATGATCGTGCGAGTTCCCGTCCGTCAGTACTATGATCAGCTGTATTACGCCATTGCCCCGCCCACCATTCTGTGGTTTGAAACTGAAATGTAGGGCGTCCTCAAAATTTTATGCCTAGCACCGAAGATATGTTTTGCCAACTATAAATTTTTATTTTAAAGGGTTGCGAATTATAGAGACATTTAAGGGGGTATGCTCCAGTTTTTCGGAACACTCGGTCTTTACTGTAGTAAATCTAATGTTTCGTACCAATATGTTTCGCTACCATATTTTCAATAATATAACACATCATTACAATTTCCCATTTTCGACGGTAGTTTTAAGTGTATTTATAATGCAAAACTGATTTCCTCAAGATGGAAATCGATTATTTAGAGCAAGACAGTAGTAAGCGTGTATGCAGTTACCACTGTTTTGCGTCATTTTATTCATGTGTAGCTGATAAAAAATGCTGTAATTCACTAATAAGTGCGCTGACCTATACATTTTCTTTTTGGATTATTACCAGGACATGTTGCTCAATACAATGAGGGAGTTTTATCAAATACTATTATGTAGAACTTGAAATATTTCCAAAAATATGCATTTGACATAAAACACTCCAGCTTCGTTGATCTAATCGAACACGTGAGCATGCTGTATTATATATATATATATTTACGCGTTTATAATAGCACATACATGTATTTTGGGTTTTCTGTTCTTATCAAATATAAGACGTTACTTTAAATTAGTTTTCGGGACTAATCGATGCATATACAGCATTTTATTAGCATTTTAGTGAGCTTGGACACGTGCAAGAATTTGTGCATTTTTTCGATGTAGGGGTATGTGATACGAATGCCTATAAAATTCAAACAAAATCGCTGACCATCCATTTTTATTTTATTTTTCAATTGGTAATAACATGTAATATCAACATACAAAATATAAATAAATTCTATTATTGGGAAAAAATTCAGGAAACTGGAGCATTCCCCCTTAATCGGTTTGTCTGAAGATTTTGCCACAATAACTGAGTAAAATGCAGGAAGTGTAGGCTAAGATCAAACTGCACGTCTGCGCAGGCTGATTTTAATTTGTATAGTTTGCCAAAGCTTTGGTCACGACAGTAATATGTACAATTGTAGTAAACAGCAAACAAAGGAAAAAATAAATTGAATACGAAACTGTCTTTAGAAAGAAAAAGAACATTCATGACAGGAAATCATGTGACACCACCATTACCGCCACAAGAACAACAAAAACAGCAGCTACAACAACAACTCCAAACAATCTTCGACTGATTTGGAAAGGGTATGAAGCAAAGAAGACAAAAAATGCCAGGGATTTTCTGGGTGTTTGGTAGATCTTTTAAACAACCACTGATAAAACGATTCATTAACCCTTTCCCAAATGGCAGAATTATAGGGTGATCCAATTCAAAAGCTGCCACAAATGACAAAAGAGATGTTATTTCAGATAGGATTTGTGTAAATATTGCACAGAAAATATTGAGACAAAAGGAGAAACTGCTGGTAATCAGCAGTTTCTTCTTTTGTTTCAATGTTTTCCCAAGCCTTTTCTACTAGGAACGTCAAAAGCAGGTCTTGTTTGGGAAAGGGTTAATGACAACACACAAGTATGTTTGCTAGTCAATAACACCTTTAAGAAAATGAATGGTTTAAAAGATCCACTGTATCCAACAAGTCCCGGCTGATATTACGCATTTCCGCTACAAACCAAATCCAAGTCGGTCATACTAAATGAAGGTTTCTTTGCAGCAAAGTTGTTGTTTCACGTGTTTCCCTACCATGGACATTACTCACCTGTTTTCTCTGACGAATCTTAGAGCCAGATCAGTGTATGTGGTACTGCCAACGTATGTTGCGTTGTAAATGCCACGTTTTACTCCAGGTTTGTCCTTGTATGTGTTCAGGTAAAAGGCGTTGTAAACTTTGTTGGAAAATGTTACAACGCTTATCTGTACGTCGATAGGTCCTATAGTCACCCTGGTAAATCGTAAGGTTAAAGTTTTACCCAGTCAGACCGTAATGTACATGTATGAAAAGATAATGTATTCGGATAAATTTCACCCCACCCCCTGTTTTAGAAGCTTTACATATTTTAGATCTGGAATGAGTACATTTAATACTCGCGCATGGAATAGTGGTAACTAAAAAATCTCTTTCATATATGCTTTGATGCGTTCTTTGTATTTACATGAAGACCTTCGCAATACCAAGTATATATTTTAAGCTATACCTTAAACTTATTTTTTCCATGCTAATTTTTGAGTTTTATTTAAAGACTTTGAAATTGATTTTGACTCGGCTTAAAATGACTGAATAACCAAAAAAACTACCAACAACCACCAACCTATCAGTAAAGTTAGCCACAAACTGCAGTTGCTTGTTGAAGTTAACCAAACCTTCACTGCCTGATGCGTCCAGAATAAATACAATATCTGCTGTCTTGTTGTTACACGATTCTGTAAAATAACAACACCAGTGGCAAAGCTAGCTTTACAATATATGTTTAGAAAATATAGAGTTTATGCTATTCAACAATTAAAATAGCATCAATAGAACATTGTTTGGATCAAATAAATGTTAGTATCATCAGGGTATGCGTTTTCACAATAAAATGTTATATCTCAAATTTGTAGAATATTTTTTTTAAATGTAAAACATTTCTTGTAAAATAAGAATCGTCATACCTTTTATTTCCGAAACGCCTGAAACAAAGAATGAAAAAGAAATGTAAACCAAGAACAAGACAAAAAGAATACTTAAGATAAGATAAAATCAGACATATGTTGTGAAATGGATATATATTGTATTCTAGTAACACTAAATTTGGATGAGCTTTTCTAAGGAAGTAAGGGTTAGTCCTGCCAAAAATTGGTAACTATTCTGGTTTTGGTAGGAAAAATAGTAAATAATATATCAGACTGCACAGACATAGTCTGAGGCAATTTTTCCTATCGTTTTAATCAAATTCAGAAATAGATTTTCGCAATAATACTCACATGCCACGTTCTGTACTTCGTTCTCAATTGACTTCAATGCATCAAATGTGGCTACTGTAAATGCATGCTCCTTATCACTGGCGATTGTTTCTATTTCCGTTGTTGAGATTCCAGATCCGATGCCTATGGCAACAACCTGAAAAATACCTTGCTTGTACAAGCCAATATTCTCCTTTCCGGTAAATACCTTCTGAATACTTATGTACACTTATACCATGTTCATTTAAACAGTATGTTTAGTGTACCGGTACATTAACTCTGAAGTATTTATCCAATCCCTCACAGTTTCAGTCGGGACTATCGAGAATCATCTTAAACTCAACTCCGCCTGTGAATTTCGCGCACACTGACATGGGTCGTTACATTTCAAACCCCCGAGGCGGTCTAGAAATACTATCATTAGATACAAAAGAATTATATAATTACCGTAACATCTGTATACTTGAGTATACTAGCCTCCCTGGATGTTTCAGTGGGTACGGTCGACTGTCCGTCCGTCATAACGACCAGTATGTTGGGTACCCCATACCGGGAACCATGTTCCGGCTTGAAACTGTTCTCACGGATAAATTTTAGCGCGGTATTTGTGTATGTGTTACCTTGAAAAGACCAAAGTGTTAACACTGTCGATCCTATTGTTAGCTAAATTTGTCTATTCGTCGGTGGGAGGTCAAACTCAAAATCTGAAGTTACGAGGTTTTGATCTTACACCGCAAATTGATATCAATGGTTACCCAACAAAATTAAGGAATGACATCCATCGAATTTACCTAGACCATACAATATGAAATATGCATGAATAAAACATTCTATCGTACAGTATGAATTTTGTAAAATGCTATTGCAGTTTAAAGCGACGGAATATGACTATTAATCAAATGATAGTACCATTTTACTTTTTCAAATATTTCATTTTAAGTTTTTTTATTTAACAATCTAGAAAGATGTCCAGAAATTGATACTTTTTAAAAGCCACGAATGTATAATCAACTCAATAGTGAAGCTTCCTATTATTCATTTGATGTTTCAAATTCTATAAAGTTTGTCCAGATAAATTACCTCCACGGAATTGAATGTTTTGTATTGCGGACAGTAGAGACTGTTTGTCCTGGTAAGTGTTCATGTAAAACTTGTTGTTTGGAGAGGAAGAAAATGTCACCACACCAACTTGTACATGGTCAGGACCTGAACAAAACAAACCAACGATAACTGTTTATGAGCAGGAATATGGAAAATATTCTTAAACTCTATTAGAATTTTGCTCGCAGACACGAGGACATTTTATATCGAAGGTCTGTTGTCATTAATTATTTCAATATTTTTAGGGTGATTACATTTAGGCTACCAATGCTTATAAGATAATCAAAACTTATCTTACATATTTATGTTGTAAACACAGATGACTGTCGTCTAGATTATTCTAAACATAAATCTATGAGTCAGGTTTGGAAAAGATGCCATTCTGGCATTTGAGACCTGTCCCCCAATCTGTTTTAATGAAGACAAAGGTCGCCATCAGTCTGCGTATATACGTAGTCTGGTCAAGATCCATGCTGTTTCCTAAAAGTTTCATCAATGACCTGTAGCAATTGCAAGCTACTAACACGAAGTCTGATCAGATGGCATTTATGCATGTGCTTATCTGAAAAGATGGCAGTCACAATTCATATAACATTCCTTTCCAGACAAAGGTTCATATCGTCGCTTTTCAATGAAAACCTCTTAGCAGCAGCTTTTTAAAGCTGCAATTACGAGATTTTTATTGAATAGCGACGATATCTTAATACCTATATCGAATCTGTTGACAAAGTTCTTCACAAAGTCGAGTTGTTTCTGGAAGTTAGTGCTGCCCTCACTTGACGATGTGTCTAGCATAAACACCACGTCAGCTTTGTTCTCAGAACAGTCTGAAATACGAACAGGTGAATTGTACAAGTACATGTATAATTTATAAACACTACGTCAGCTTTGTTCTCAGAACAGTCTGAAATACGGACGAGTCTGTTGTATAAGTATCATATATAAACACTACGTCAGCTTTGTTCTCAGAACAGTCTGAAATACGGACGAGTCTGTTGTATGTGTATCAAATATAAACACCTTGACATCCTTGTTCGCAGAACAGACCGAAATACGGACGAGGCAGCTACATGGGACTTACGTATTATATAAAACATGGTGCATTTAATCATACCAAAGGTCCTTAAATCTTGAAAGACAGGGACCAATACACAACATACATACAAAATTGTCTCAGTTTTCTTTTGATGCTTTCGAAACTGATACTTGAAACATATTAAGAAGTGGAACCATTTTCAGTCATAATTGATATGCAGAGAAATAAGAATAACTAATCTAAAATTGTGTCATTTTTCAAAGCGTTAACTCCAAACAACTTACTTGGGATGCTTGGTGTAGGTGCGGTTGCTGAAAGGTAAAATAATTAAGAAATACTCCATGTCCTTTAGTAATCTCGTTTCATTATTTAATCATCGTTCTGAGTTAGGCGGCACAATAGATGATGATGACTTCACTATATTTGTCCTACATCTATTTGTGGTAGACCTTAAGAGGAATTCTCTGTAAGGACCAGAAATTTTACATAGGGGTCCGGCACGGCACCTCATGGATTTTTCTTAAATTTTGTATGTGAACCAATTTTAACCCCCTAATGCACAATTGACACTTAGATTTTGAAAATTGTGCATGGTTGCCATGGAAACGAGGAAATTTCATTTTTTGCATATTTTTCTCACTTTTTGGGAAAAATGGCACATTTTTGAGCTTACAATGCACCAACTCTAGCCATAAGACTTTTATTTTGTTACAAATGTATGAAAGGTTTGTTATTCAAAGTTTCTTTGCTGCTACTCTGATATCTGTACACCTTTCACAGAACCCGTATTCGTCATCACAAAATGACCCCTTTTGCATAATTTGGAAAAAGGTCAAAATTTGTTATTTTTAGAGAAATATTCCAAATGAGTCAACACTTTTTACAACTAATCGTCTGCTAGAGTTGAAACATGCACCATAGTAGAATTGATATATGCAAAAATTTGAGTGGGGAAAATATTTTAAGTAATGAAAAATGTGGGGCAAAGTTGGCACCGCGCCAAAAAAGACAAAAATCACCTCAGAGCATAAAATTTAGCCTATTTAATGATTTTCTTTATCAAAACACCTTAAAATCATTGCAAACCCACTAAGAAAACTTGTATTTCAACCGTTTATCCTCAAAATAATCATTTGTTGGAAAATTTCATAAGTTTTACCACGAAAAGTTGCATTTGTATGCATTTTCAACCATTCAAATCAGTGTTTTCCAAATGCTTTTTATCAATTACAACATAAACTTGTGGATATTTCTCACTAAATTCCATTGTAATACCAATACAAATTATTGAAAGGCAAAACTAACATAGAGTTGTGGTGATTAAAACTGATACAACAAGGCTAAAAAAGTGGGTGGGGTAAGTAAGCACAGAAAAATGACAATTTTTCTATTTTTATTCTTTTCATGTAGATTGATAAAATAGAGTATTTTATAGCACAAACTGTTAATATATTTCAAAATTTGCTGATAAAATGTCAATATTAGTCAATTTTAGCCCCCCCCCCCCATCCCCTTTAATGGTTCAGTAAAGACCAAATAGCTAATCTTAGATCGAAATGTTGAACTTATTTAGATGTCAATGGTGGAATATGAGTTAGAAGTCCTGTAAAACAAACTGGAAATACAGGCAGACAGACACACACATATACGGGGATGGACAGACACATGATGGACACACCGCCATGACAATAGCCCACTGGCCTAACATTCTGTGGAGCTAACAAAACAAATCTCTTGGACACAGCTTATGGCTCATTTTTAGCGAGCCGGGACTTTATGTCCGGGGAGCTAATGTCACAGCCCTAGTGTCGGCGTCGGCGTCGCGTCGCGTCCCGTCCCGTCTTCACTTGAAAAACTTTAACCTGGCCTATATCTCAGGCACTATTAGAGATACAGCCTTGATATTTCATACATAGATACATCTCGACAAGACCTTTCATTTGAGACCATGACCTTTGACCTAGTGACCTTGACCTTGGAGTTTGACTTACTTTTGAAAAACTTTAACCTGGCCTATATCTCAGGCACTATTAGAGATACAGCCTTGGTATTTCATACATAGATACATCTTGACAAGACCTTTCCTTTGGGACCCTTGACCTTGTGACCTTGACCTTGGAGTTTGACCTACTTTTAAAAAATTTGCTGTTTTTGTGACAAGCTCCCGTATAGGCGAGCTACGTTTTCCGCGGACAACTCTTGTTTGTATATTGTTTAACTCTACATGTACATTGCACTAGAATATTTTACTGAGGGTAAATGGCAAGCTCTGATTCAATTATTTGATTATTCTTTTCAAATAAAGTCTCTGAAAGCATTGGAGAAAAGAAGGTTACAAGCATTTTCTACTATTTTCTCAGTGTTTCATATCATAACAAGTATGCTGCATGATATTTTTCCAAAACTCTTTCCCAAAGATGATCTGGTTTAGACTTTCCCTTATACATAAAAAAACTGCTTGGGAAAACATTGTGCCAAAAGAAGGAAATCAAGATTACCATCATTTTCTCTCTTTGTCTCAAAATCTTGGGTTTGAATGTACACAAATTATATTCTCTTATTTGTTTTTACAGCAATAGCTTTCATAATATTTATGTTACAAGGCTAAAATGTTGATATTTGTTTGAGAAAGGTGTAAATAAAGATGACAGTGATGTATTCATCATACTTTCAGTTTTATAAATCATTATGCATTTAAATTGTACATTTAAATACTAAATAGTAGACACATAACACTATTTAAATGTTTTTTGGGAGCAACTCGGAGTTGTTAAACTTTTTTTTTCTCATTTTTTCTTTGTTCAAAATCATCCATTCCAAGTTCAAAGTTTTTAGGACGATTAAAACTAAGGATAAAAGATCAAATCACATTCAGCATAACACATTCTTCAAACCATTGTCTGGTCATTTACATATCTGAAAGTAGACTGTGTTTTCTCAGTTTCTGTGTGAATATATTCATTTTTTGTCCAGCCAAATCTGAAATGCAAGAACCAAAAACTTAACCCAACTTTAACAAATTCCCACACTGTGACACATTGACACCTTTAGGTGCCATATACATGCAAGATAAAAGGTTTGGAAAACATTAACGAACATGAAATTTCTTGTGACATGCAATTTCTTCATTTCCCACAATGTTTTCTACTCAAAAAGGCCAAAAATATGTAATTTCATTCGCTTGAAATAAGCATCAGAAGTAACTTTGAATTTGGACCAGTCTAAAGTTGTGTCGTTTGGCAAAGGGTTTAGACAAGAGGTTAGACGAAAAAGAGAGAATAAAAGATGAGTGAAATGAAGACATATTTGCCATTTTTTGTATACACAAAACTCCTGAAGCGCAGTCTTTATATCCCCTTTTAAAAGCTTTTCAAAGTTAGAAATATGTGAACATTCTTAGAATGGTTTCCCATTCTTCAGTTGGACTTAAAAAAAGCAGGTATAATGTAAATTCCCTTAAAATGTTTTGACCATCTCTCTATTTTCTCAAAGAGCAGAAACTTTGACTCAATTTTTTGTTCCACTTTGGAAACAGCCATAGATGACAAAAATGGATGGTTTAATTAAAAATGAAATTTATGTACATTATAGCACACAAAATATTGAGACAGAAGGAAAATTTGATTTATTAGGGTTTTATGCTGTTTTCAGCTACTACATGGCAGCTGGAGCACCAAACCTTGGGTTCCTGGTATTTCTTTCACGAGTACCACGACAATATCCAAACAGAGCCTCCAGCTGCTCTCCCACATAGATGATTCTCACCCATTGGTGAGAGACAAATGATTTTTGTCAAATGTCAGAATAGATACTGGCCAAGCTGGGATTCGAACTTGCGACCTCTGGATTGGCAGACTCAGACGTAACCGACTGAGCTATCGGGGCTCGGCAGACAAAAGGAAAAAATGCTGCATGGTTATAAAGTAAACATTTTCTTCTTTTGTCTCAATGTTTCAAAAAAAGTTTCTCTATTATTCATTTCACAATTTAGACCCAGTTTTGATGTTATTAATAATATTTACAAAATAAAAAGTTTTAAAAAGATTTAGACCTGAAAAACATACCAGTTTGTTAACCAATGGTGCATGCATTGTACCATCTCCAATTTCCACATTTATATGTAGCCACAGTTCCCCCAAAATCACCTGAAATTAAAACAGCAATCTTTTTGTTCTTTTTGTTCAATCATGTACAACAATTCAGGAATTTTCACTGTTTACCTATAGTATTGTTTTTCATTTTTTAACACTATTCAGTGCTGAAGACCTCAGAGTGTATGTTGACAATTATAGAATTCATGTTCAATTTAAGAGAGAAAATATTGAGACAAAAGCAGTAAAGGCAGGTAATCAACTTTTTTGTCTTGAACATTTATCTTTTCTCAAGCCGTCATTTCCTTCTTTTGCATCAATGTTTTCTCAGGTCTCCTTAATTAGGGATGTCAAAACCAGAAGCAAACAGCAAAATTTTAGATTGGCCAAATTCAAAACATGTATAACAATTTATTTTAACATCAAATATGTCATTGGTCAATATATTAAGAATTTGTATTCTTTAACTTGTCCTACATATATTTAGTGAAAGCATTGAAATCTGCAAGCAAAATTTATAGACAAAGTCATTACTTAAGCTGTAAAAAGTGAAAATAAGTATAATATGGTTTTGTTTTTCTTGTATAAAATTTGGGCAACAAAAAATGATATCAACTTACCAGACTTTTACATGACAGCACATTTTTCAACATTCCAGCATTACATTTCAACCCTAAGAGATCAGTTGGATGATGAATTGATGATGATGTTGTTGATGATGATGACTTTTAGGATTGACCATTTTAGCAAGACAAACAGAATATAACTTTCATCTGCAGCTCAACTGAAATTTATAAATTCATAAAGTCATTAGAAAATTGTTTTACTAATAACTGATTTATTTCAATACTATTATATAGTCACATTGTTTCAAAATCTTTTTTTTCTACTGGACCACAAACATTCTTAAAGCTGATTCAATTTCAAATTGCTTGTCATCAATACTTCAAGTTCATTATTAAAGGAATGGATCCGAAATAAATTAATTAGACACAGCCTGATCTCGATGGATAGCTCAGTCGGTAACATCAGAGACACAGCAAGACCGGATTTAGGATTTTTTTACAGAGGGGGTCCAAGCCCAATTGATGACTTTAAATGGGTTAAAATAAAATATAAAATGTTATACTAACATTATTTCTAGTCAAAATTTAATTTGCAGCTAATGCAGGAGGGAGATGTTCTGGATCGCCACCCCGCTACATCGGCTCTTGATATAGTTGTGCTGTTACCAGGCATGAAGGAGGGAAGGGGGGGGGGGGGGGATTTTTCTTATTTTACAGTGCGAATTAAGGGAAATCCAATTTACCCCCCCCCCATATTCAGACACAGGGGCTTCAGCTACCCCAATATGAAATTGCTTCCTACAGGCCTGGTAACTGTCTGCCAAATGAATTAAAACAAGCTTGGATCTGCATGACAAGTACCGGTATACAAATCTAGATCAATATCATGTTGGTCATTGGTATGATATGAATATGTAGCCTAATTCACAAGTTGTTAAATGATTAACTATGTTTAAACCAGATAATCTAACATTGCAGACCAAAATATGTAGTTTATTTCACTCTTCTCCTGGTTAGAGAAGTTTTCCCCATAAATATAGGATGCAACAAACCTTTATCTAGTTGAATCATGTTGATTTTCTGGTTGTCTTGGCCTAAATCCATTCCATTTGCACTAAAACGAATATTTTCACCTTGAAAACATGACCCAAATCGACGGAGGCAGCCATGACAGTTGTTGTTGTTCAGCTATAGGTTGGGTATAAATCGATGAACCGACAGGATTTTTAAGGGGGGGGGGGTTAACAAAGGGAGGTAATATGAAGGCCAAAATTGCACTTTTGCTGGAATTCAATCCCTCATCAGAAAAAAGTCACGAGTTTCCCCACGAAGATTTTGCTTTATATGAATTACTTTTTAAGTCCTCTACAGAAAAATATCAGCTATTTTATTGAAAGACTGTTGACTCGTCAGAATAATGAGTTTGAACAAGACCACTATTTTACTCCCTTTTTTGTGTTATAAACCCTGATGATTGACACACAATTCAAAAGTTACTAATATTTGGTAAATTTTGGAATCTATAACCATTTACCTTTACAGTGGTATACAACTTTTAATAATACTTGTTATATTGTAGAAATAATATGTGGTCGAAAGAGCAAGGGGTCAAATATTGAAATTGCCACTTTTTTCATTCCTTTTATCGCGTTGCTATGGAAACGAAAGAGAATGAATCAAAACTAAGGTCATTTTTCTTCATTATTAATGATACTCTTTGAAATATGGCAATATGAAAAAAATCCATGACTATGCGTGCCGAACTTTTCTGGTCCTTACAGAGAACACCTCTTAATTTTTAACCCTTATTATTTAAATGCATAGCTGATTCAACCTCCAGAATTTTATATTGTGTCCGAGATTTTAGTCAACTATAATGTCATATAATATAAATTACTAATAAAATGTTTTCTTTGTTCTTTTTCTAAATAGTATTTTTTACATTTAGGTTTAACACTTTTACATAAACATGTATCACAAATCGTTAGGTCATAGAGAGAACATAATTTGTAATAGTCCAACAATGCACATTGTATCTCATTCAGAGTGTACGTCTGGTTTTACGGAGGAAATGTAAAACCACACGCGGGTCATCAACGAATGGGTAAAGCTTGCAAAGCGGCGAACAAAATTGTGTTATCGTTTAGTTTTCATGGATTTGTATAAACCCTTTTCCAAACAGGACCTGGTCTTGACAACCCGGGGAAACACGCTTGGGTAAACATTGAGACAAAAGGAGAAAATGCTGACCATCAGCATTTTCCTCTTTTGTCTCAATATTTTTTAGGCTTGTACACAATTCCCTGCTTTATCAACTGTCATTTTGTTGTCTTGTTGCAGCTTTCAAGTTGAACCATCCTAAAATTGTTCCGTTTGGGAAATGATTAAAAAGAATACTAAAGTCAGACTTATAATTGTTGCTGTAGATGGCGTCGTGGTCGTTGTTGTTGTTGTTGTTGTAGTTGTGCTGGTGGTGGCTGCAACAGGAGACAAACACAAGGTGGATAATCACATAGTAACCCCATTTCAGAAAACATTCAATAATTTTGTTAATATGGGACCGATTTGAATTCAGTTTGAAGCAGGGAAAAGATTGAGAGACGTCACATTAGATGGAATAGAAGCAGTTTTTGCAGGGTAAAAACATTGCAGTAATGTTACAAGCAATTTCTTCCTTTCTCATATTTTTCCAAAGCCTGTATCTTTTGGGCGTCAAAAATCGTCAATATTTCCAAAAGGGTTCAGACATTCTACATTTTGTTACGAGGAGACAATTCAAATGAATACCCACAGCATTGGGTTTGATGAACAATAAATTGACCTCTTGTTATTTGTAGATCTGAATTATAACGTACGTGTGATGATTTATAAGAACAAATAATTTGGTTCTTACCTTCCGTTATACCTTAAACGACAAAAATAATAGTCTATATAATATTATTTTAACCCTTTCCCAAACAAGACCTTGTTTTGACGACTCCAAATATATAAGGCTTAGTAAAACATTAAGACAAAAGAAGAAACTGCTGATAACCAGCAGTTTCTCCTTTTGTCTCAATATTTTCTGTGCTTTGGTGTACACAAATCCCTTCCTTTTTAACTTCAATTTTGTCCTCTAAAAAAGCTTTTGAATAGGGCCGTCCTAATATTTTGTCATTTGGGAAAGGGTTAACCCACTTCTAGTTTTAGCCATAAACCAACAACACAATTCCATGGTCGTCTGCATTCAAAAGTTGCTGCAGACAACAAAACCACCATTACAACAATTCATGATATTTGAATATCAAAGCGTGTAAATCATTGAAGGAAAATACACGCTATGGGAGCCTGACCAGCGACACCTATTTTTTCGAGCAAACAAAATGGCGGACAAGGAAGTGGATTCTGACGGTCCCAGCAGTTATTTGAACGTAAGTTGTGTTTTTTGTCCTATAACACCAACTTCGAAGCATAAATAGGTCGGCTTATGATTCAACTTCGTTATTGTCTTTGTCTTTAGATCATCGGACTGGCATACATAACGTAAACGATAAGCAAACGCGATAAAGAGGCGTTGCTCGTGAATTATGCATATATTTGTCCACCCTTTAAATGATTAAAAGGAATAAAACATATATTTAAGGTACACGTTATATTATCAAAATTACACTTACTACATTATTCTTTGAAAATCCAAAAGCCTAAAGATGATCGCAAATGTTAGAATTGGAATATTGATGTTTTTATTCACTGTACGAAGACCAAAAATTCCCCCGAACACGTGCATTACAGTACCGATTTTTTTTAGTCTTACTGGACGCGTATTCGGATTGAATTAATTTCATTTACGGGTGATTTGAGTTAATTTCTGTACGAGTGTTCGGAGTGTTTTATACATTTGTAGAAGATAGAAATCTTTGGTGTAAATCAGTTTAGATATTTGATTCCACATTTGTTTCTCTTTCCACCAATCCTTATGATGATAAAATGATACAGTGATTGGAATTCATATCCGGGTTGCCAAAAAAAAAAAAAAAAAAAAAAAAAGACACTTAAAATCACACAAGTGTATCTTTTGTAGCAAGCTCTAAAATCAATGTCTAATCTGTCAATTTTGCGAATTACCTCCCTTTGACATAAACAAATAGGGAATTTGAAATGTTTGATATTCACAAATAAATCAAGGTTTTCGATTGGAGGTTTTTGCAACATCATGCTGACTTTACAGGGCATTTTTGAACCCTTTCTTCGACTAGGATTGTTCCCAGATGTCCATGCAATAGCGATTTCAATTTCCTAAGGAGATTACATTGTAAAATGTTCAAGCTTTGGAACACAATGAAAATTCTGCTTTTAAAACACCATTTTCTAAACGTTAATACAATGTTACGAACGCTTCTTTACATTTCCTGACTGGTAACTTGACGGACTACCATTCCATGCAGTCCGACATGGTTTGCATTCTTCTGCTTGAATTTCTGAAGGTTGAAATTGTGTAAAATTTCCGTTCAAATTGTACACCTGAAAAACGGTCCGTTTTTTTTCATCCATAAAACGTAAAGCACTAAGCACAACCAAGTCCATGAACAATACGAAACACTTTCATTTGAATTTTTTATTTGTTGTAAATTTAGAAAAAATATGACAAGCGAAGTAGGCGTAGCGTTTTCACTTTTGTTCAGTATAGAATTTAAATCCTAGGTAGACAGAGAAGAGAGGATAAGATGAAAGAGAGACGGGCATACAGAGGATATCACACGGAAATGCATACATAAGAGAAATATATAAGGACTCATAGATTTAATAATGTTGGACACGTGTATACCTTTTGGTAACTTTCTGTCGTATTCAAACAATTGAGCACCCACACGCCAGCTGAACAATAAAATAATGCTTCTTATTTGCACGTCAAATAAAGATTTCACAAACGGAAAATTTTGGATCGCGTAAAATTACACCGACTATGGAAACGAACTATGCAAGACAATGATATATACATAGTATTTTATAGGTATTTACAACAGTCTTCCATCAACCCATGTCCAAAAATACACATGAATGGAAACTTTTACGCTCGTGCAATACACGGTTCACTGCGTACGAAATCTCATATTTATATTGTTATTGGAGACACTCCACAACGGGAAATGCTTCCGGGTCGTAGTATACATACATAGTTCCGTCAAAAATGGATTCGATCCTTTTAATGCATTGATCCTGTGTCTATAGAATAGGCAGAAGCATGTAATGTGGTTCTGCATACTGGCAGACCATCAGTGTACTGCTGGGGTGTGTTTTAATGAATTTGTCGGGAACTAGTTTCTTGCGCGGTCGTGACCTTTCACGAGGGTTTGTCACATGCAGATCCCGAAAGAGATGGCAAATTGCAAGGGTGGCTGTGCTCACGAGTGCGTGATTTTAGCTGATGGTGCTATTGATACCACTTTCTTGGTAGTACATTAAAGACAAAGGAATTGTCTGTCAGGCAGACTATGTAAAATGTGTCACAAAGACTTCTGAGAGAAGCTAGAAGCTGCAAAATTGACCCATCTTACTATATATTTAATAGGCCTGTTTCGTTGAGGAGTGACACCTATTGGTTTAGACATATCGATGGAAGGAGTGGGATTTAAGGGGGAATGCTCCAGTTTTTCGGAACACTCGGCCATTACTATAGAAAATTAAACATTTCGTACAAGATATGATTCGCTACCATATTTTCAATAATATAATACGTGATTAGAATTTACAATTTTCGATGGTAAAAGCGTATGTATTATGCGAAACTGATTTCGTCAAGATGGAAATCGAGTATTTAGAGCAAGACAGTTGTAAGTGTATACACAGTTACCACTGTTTTACGTCATTTTATTCGTGTGTCGCTGATAAAAATTGCTGTAATGCACTAAAAAGTGTACTGACCTATACATTTTCTTTTTGAATTATTACCAGGACACGTTGCTTAATACAATGATGGAGTTTTATCAAAGTCTATGATGTAGAACTTGAAATATTTCCAAAATATGCAAATTTTGACATAAAACACTTCAGCTTCGTTGATCGAACTGAACACGCGAGCATGCTGTTTTACACATTTGTGCGTTTATAATAGCACATATTTTGGGTTTTCTGTTCTTATTAAATGTAAGAAGTTACTTTAAATCCGTTTACGGGACTAAACGATGATTATAGAGCATTTACAAGCATTTTAGTGACCTTGGGTAGGTGCAAGAAATTATGCATTTTTTCGCTGTAGGGGTATGTTATACGAATGCCTATAAAATTCAAACAATATCGCTGACCACCCATTTTTATTTCATTTTTGAATTGGTAATTACATATAGTTTCAGCATACAAAAAATAAATGAATTCTTTTATTTGGAAAAATTTAGGAAACTGTAGCATCCCCCCTTAATGCTTATTTAAACTACATGGTAATATCGCTGTGACTGGAGCACCTGACTGCGCTATGGCCGCGGCCTGGTATCTACAAGATGTTCGATTAGAATGGGTGAAATGCCTCTTTCGACACTATATTACAGGTATGAAAAGTAAAGCTAAAACGACTTACCAACATATTCCTGTATTTCTCTCAACATCTCTAGCACAACTACATTTGATGTTTTCGATAATGAAGCTACTCATGCCACTTAGGTTTAAGATTGTCCACCCATTTGGTAGGAGACTGTGGCCAGTTTCATCAAAGGATTTAAGGCGTATTTATGTCTTAAGTACCAATGTCTTACAGTCTACACGCTTAGGAAAGGAGTCAGGTATCGCCCCTTCCATCAAGTCCTAGGTAATTTGATTGTTGTTTCGTAAGACATCAGTAAGTCAGAAATACGTCTTCAATGTTTTGATGAAACAAATACCAGATGTCATAGAGGATATATGCCGCGCCTTAGGATCGAAACCGGGACATCAAATTTGAAAGTGCAACGCGATGCCATTTTTGTGATAACCGCGGTCATAACCAGCCAATGAGAGAGTACGTGCAAGACAAACAAGAGACAGAACTAAGGCAGACAGAACATGAGTGGTGTTAGGAGAAAATATACATTGAATACTATTTCAAAGACATGTTTCATTTTTAAATCAATATTTAGTGTCGATTTCGTGAATCATATGCTTTGATGAGTAGGTTCTATATTAACCATTTAGTTTATTTGTTCATTTATTACATCATCAAGACAGTGCTGCAATTCCTTTGACTCGAGATAGCTTAATTTGCATGAACAAGTTCCAAAAACTATATAAACCCTTTCCGAAACACGACCTGGTTTTCTCGTTCCTAACAAAAAAGGCCTGAGCACACATTTGGGCAAAAGAGGAAATATTTATAACCAGCATTTCCTCCTTTTGCATCAATAATTTCAATGCTTTATTTTACACTAATCCAATATTTTTTCAACATCAATTCTGTGGTAAACAGCTACTTTTGAATTGAAATTTACGCTTTGGAAAAGGGTTAAAATAATTTAAATGCGCATTTAGATTGACTCTGCTTAAAGAGATTTAATCCTTCATGCAGTTGATTAACTGACCACTAGGATACGTCTCTAAGTTTTCAATGGCTCGATTAACGCGTTCAGAAAAAACTGGAATTTCCAAACTAAAATCGTGTAAACAATGAACGAACTACTCATACAGTGGATTGTGACATTGCTCGGAAAAAAAGTTCAGTTTTTCTCGTACAGTAGTTTCATTTTTTCGGTTTATTTTTCTAATAATACACATCTCTCACGACTCAGAGTTACACAAAGGTTCTGTCATACAGAAATCTATGTCCACACACGAAAATAAAACCAGTAGAAACAGTAAAGTGTGATTTTTGATTGATTCATTAAAGCATTTCTCGCTTAAAATGATGAGCACAGCACATCGTGAAGATTGTCGGCACAATTTTAGATAATCTAAAGATTAATAAGTTCATTTAAGAGTCAAAAGTGGTAAAGCAATATATGTACTCAAATATTAATGAGTATGAACGTGCAAAATTGAGTATAAATGTGACAAATCTTCCTTTGTTTGCAGTATCTATTTCTTGCAGGTTTGTTATGTCCGCCATTTTTGCTCGAAAAAATAGGTGCCGCTGGTCAGGCTCCCATAGCGTGAAATA
The DNA here is from genome assembly GCA_963680895.1 of Fragum sueziense. NCBI lineage: Eukaryota > Metazoa > Mollusca > Bivalvia > Cardiida > Cardiidae > Fragum > Fragum sueziense. Next base: position 4,906,041 of record OY804593.1, on the reverse strand, counting down.
CTGAAAATCAGCGTCGGCGACTGTTTAGTGAATCAGGTAAATGGACAACGGAACAGTGGTAAGAAGTCGTATTCATGAACATGTCCAAATTAATTGTCTAAATCCAAATCACATTACAATGGCAAAATTGCTGCGAAGCACAAACAACTCCTTGCTAAATACAGGGTGTCCCAAAATATGTGTCCCCATTTTAACATCTATAAAATTGACAAATGTTTCCACCAAGTAAAATCAGTTACCGAGGTTTGAAGGGAACATGCTTAAGTTTTGTTTGGTATAGAGAACACCTATATTTATTTAAAAAATATATTTCACATCACGTTTTATGAAATATGTCATTTTTCAACTTTTTCGCCAAGTGACGTCAACGACGTCATATTTTAAATTTGACAAAGTTTATTTTACTTTGCTACTATGATCAAATTGATCATTTTAATTTTGTCTTCCGCGACTAAATTTTGCCTTAAATAGATGCAGTGAAAATCTTATCATCATTAAATTTTGAATGGGTAAAATGAATCACAAAAACTAGTGTTCGAAGTGAGAAAGTTGTTGTGGCGCTTAAAATTCTGATGATGGCAAGGGACCTTTTGAAAGAGGGCATTTTTGCAGAGACAAACATTTGAGAAGTGCATTTTCATTTTGTGAAAAGTATTGAAAGTATCATTCCTATTAGTGCACAAAAGACCCTTGCAAGGGGTGTCGTAATTTTTTTTTTTATTTTTTTTTTCATCTAAAACCCGACAATTTCACAACATCAATGATGCAGTGGAAGTCATTAATGGTAAATAATGACTTAGAAACGACTAGACGAAGGCTTAGTGATAACATGTACGTATTTTCATTTTAAAGTAAAAAAAATCATTAATCTTAAAATTACTATCTTATCAGTAGTAAGACCTTCATTATGTCTTATACAGTCATAGAATACGAATTATTACAAATTACTTAATCAGTACACAATGGGAGAAAGAGACAATGTATCTTTTAAAGATGACGTCGTTGACGTCAAAAAATGACAAGTTCCATAAAGCGTGTTGTTAAATTTATTAAGGAAGAAAACATGGATGTTCCATATCGTCGTTGTAAATGCAAAACCTCGTATCTCGTTTTTGGAGAATTTTGAAGGGGAGGGGAAAAAGTGTAGTAACTCTTCCCAAACTGAAATGTCTTGCTTGAATAATAATGTGTCAACAATACTGATCAGTAAAGATGTCTCAAAACCTGCGAGAATCGTCTACACTGAGCACACAAGTTTGTACTTTGAAAATTGCACCAATCGACATACGAGGTTTTGTATTTACACCGACGATATATCAAACAAAACTTTATCAAGCCCCCTTCATACCTATGTAATTGATTTTACTCGGTGACAACATTTGTTCATTTTACAGATGTTTAAAATGGGGACACATATTTTGGGACACCCTGTATATTCGAATACAGTAAAGAATATGACAATTATTGTGCCACAGAAAAAGTTCATTTATAGAAATCTATGAGACAAGTTTAAAGTCCTAGGCCTATCTGTTAGGGAGGAGATGTATTGGATAGAGGCTGTATAGTAGATTCTACGCGATATAAACGTTCAACAAGCACAGCCTTTGAACTAGACTTGTAGCAGTCTGATGAATAGAGATTTTGAAGTCAAACAATGACATTAAATGAAATTACAAGTCTCTGATTCTCTTATTTATCAGACTTGGAAAATCCCTTCGAATACACAAGTATGGATTTCATGAAAAGCATTAAATCACGTATGGAATTTCTACAGCCAGTTGATTATCCAAGACTGACCCTACTCTCCAACGCCGAGGCCTATTGATTATAACCATCAAATATGACCTCTGCCGTTTTTGGTACACCAACAGCCTATTTGGTCGTCATAATCTAATTATAGCACATCATTTGAATTATCGAATCAAAATCAATCAGTTTTATCTTGCATGATCATTACGTATACATTACGTCGCTTCTATTTTTAGCTGAAGCCGGTAACATTTGAATTATCGAATCAAACTCATTCAGTTTTATCTTGTTTGATTACGTATACATTACGTCGCTTCTATTTTTGGCTGAAGCCGGTAATTTGAAGCGTCAGCCAATCATTTCTTGTATCAGAAATTTCGATTGTTTATGAGTATATTGGCGACGATTGGATACCGAAATCCCGCCATGGCCCCGAGATTAGACGTGAAACGACCCCGCGAGAACAGAGCTCATTCTATCGAAATGGAATGTAGGGAGAATGCGCTCTGTTCGCACGAGAGTAGACTGACCCTAGAATCCCCGATATTGACCCTAAAATAACACGAGGCTGGCGATTTGAAATGATAAGCACAGGTGTTAACCCAATACAAGATGCCAAATTTTCGGCCGCTATAGCTTTAAACTTGTGCATTTGGAAAGTTATTGCTGTTTTGGAAAGGGTTAATCGAAAGTGGTTTAATAATAATTATTCTTATTTGAATCTAACGAGAAAGAGGCTGTCTCTAGAAAATAGTCCTAGTACTAATGCAGTCAAACAGCTACTTCGAGTAGCTCTGTGTTATCAGTGGATATTACTAACATTTCCAGTCAACTCGGGCTTAGTCCATGGAGTGAAAATAGAAAACGATCAGTTTTCAGTACAATCAAGATGCCAGGTTTATCAACCGTCTGAAGCCCTTATCATTATATATTATAAACTGAGCCCAGTTACGAGAGATGATCCAAAAGTAATGTATCAGTGTCTATAGTTTGGTCAGTCGACGTATTCTTGTATAAATAAAGACTTATCATTCAAGCTTATCCTATTGGAAACATGCTTTTCTGAATTATTTGAATATTGTTTATATATCCGAGAAAATAAAATGCCAAAAAGAATCCATGTCGTGCATATGCGCCGCACGCCCTAGATTACCGTATAGCACTTTATTTCTGCGGGGTCCAAATTCTGCGGTTTTTCGTGAAATCGGCCGGGTTAAATTTCCGCGTAACATATTTCTGCGGCCTCTCACTTTGCCAAATTTAAGATTTTATTTCTGCGCTATGAAGTTTTCAAACATATTTTGAAAGTCAATGCTTACAAAATATTCGAATTACTTTGTGATGGTAAAGGAATAATCCATAGATTTATCTGTAAAGCCGTTATCGGAAACAATGGCGTATACAAATAGGTGTGAAAGCAAGATGTGTTAAACTGTTCCCAATTAGTTTTTGTTGAATAATTGCTTATGGACTAACAAAAATGTCCTATCTACACCTAAATAAATCAGTAGTTACACCATTTGTTAATGCGAAAGAACACACATTATGAAAGTTTGCTTTTCATCAGGGGGTAAGTGTTTAATCTGTCCATGTACTGACTAAAATTGCAGAACAACAACAACCTCTGTAACAGTAACACGTCCAGGGTTAATATTCTGCGGATTTTATTTCTGCGGTGCTGTCCAAGATCGCAGAAATAGCAGAAATAAAGTCCCCGCAGAAATAAAGTGCTATACGGTATTCTTTTGAAGATTAATATTACTTTGTGTTCTGTCATTATATATATATAAAAAAAACAAGACAATTAAGCTGATATTTAAATGCCGCTACGTCATGATATTTCTAAGCAATTTTAGAACGTTCCAATAAAATCGGTGCGTTAAAATACCGAAAAAAAGTCTTATTGAATTCATCACTCGCATTCGGGATAATGGCAGAATCGGATAAATGCCCACAACGTGCAATTCTTAACTTTCGCTAAAGGCTTGCAAAATAGACAGCATCGATAGCGCAGTGGTTAGCGCAGTCGGCTTGTAACCCGGAGGACCCGAGTTCGAGTCCCACCCGGGGAGGTGTGTCCTTGGGCAAGACACTTAATTGTCAACGCCTCAGTCTACCCAGCTGAATGGAGTGGGTAGCAGTGAGGTAAAAACTTGCTGCCTCTTCTCCCAAAATGTTCCGAGTTAAAATAGTTTGTTTCAAAGTTCATTGCACTGTAAATAGAGCACCTGTTACTTGTAGATTAGTAGGAACATGCAAAAAAATAGATATACGCTAGCTTAGCTAGTGGTGCCTCGAAAAGTCATCGGGGGAATCTAATAGTACAAACAAACAAACAAACAATAGCCGATTGAAGCAACAGAAACAATAAATTCAACCTAAAAGAACGGACATTTCATGATAGAGACGTCTACCGTTAGTGCAAGCTTTTTGGAGAGTGAATATGAGTCGTTTGAAGATCAAAACGAGCCGGAAGACATGTGGAGCTAGGGAACGCCAACGTCCATGTTACTTTGCGCTATTTCCACATCTTAAGCTGAATTTAAGAAGAATTTGTCATGTCGACCTAAACCAACTGAGAACAAATTGATTCAAGGAATGCATTCAAAGAATTGCTGAATGAGATTTTTAATGCATTTTTGAAGCGGGTCGAACGCCACGAATGTTGATTAATTAAACACAGAGGGCGATATTTTGAAAAGGAGTAGAATGACGTCAATGACGTCGTGCGTTGTGCGGCGCTAGACACCGATGCGCTATGTAAAAATGTAGTTTATTTTTGTAATTTTACACTTAACTTTATGAAAATTCGTGCATGTATTAAACAAATGTTAATCTCTCGGCATCTAAAGTCGCATGAGGATACGTTCATAAAATCACCGAAAACAACGTTTGTGGCATTACTTTTGGATCATCCCTCGTATAACATACTACAAATTCTTTTTCCCGGCACTTCTACTGAGTGGTCAGATTATCTTACTAAATGATCTAAGGAATGTCTAGGAACCTAAATTTGGTTGGTGGCTAGACAGAGTTTCCCAGACTCTGAATATTCAGACCAAGGAAAGATAATTTACTATAATTCTGAAGGTTATTCACGGTTGTGTGCCTTGATTGTTTTAGACATAACATAAATATTCAGAGTCTGACACCAGACTACCTTTGAACGTTTATGTCGCGTAGAATCTACTATACAGACTCTATCTGACTTAGTGTTCGTCAACCAATGAAAACATACGCTCTTCAAACCAGGCCTCAGACCAGAGCTACTGTCATGCGGATCTTAATGGAATTACATTATTTTCCCAAAAATTACCTCATTTTCCAAAACTATTTCATCATTTTTCATAACTGCACAGGAAACGGGGGCGTGGCAATGCAGAAACTGACCGGCAGTGCGTTTATGTGAAATATAGCGCCGACATTTTCAAATATACTGCAATTTCATTGGTCCAAAAACTAGGACGAACACTAAGTCAGATAGAGTCTGTATAGTAGATACTAAGATTGTATAAGATTCTCTCTTTGTCTGAATAAGGATTTTGTCTGAATATGGAATACGGTATTTAAGAACATTATTGTTTGTAAGTTTAAAAATCCGGATTTCAACTATGGAAGAGGTTGTAATAAAGGTATACATTATTACATAAAAATTAGAATAAGAAGATCTATGATCTACAATATTTCGATATTTATATTTCAAAGATGTTTCAATTTGTTTCTTACGTTCGTAATGAACAAAGTGGAGGTAGAATCCTAGGCTTCTGAAGATGTGTTAAAGTGTTTTTATCTGCAAGATGGTGAATACAGTATTACTTTAAATTGTAGCAACAAATTTGCATGTGGTAGACTTTATTTCATGTCCGATTGACTGTAGAGCGTCGAGGTAGGTATAATACGTAATGTCATGTTCATGAGGCATTGATGATTCGTACACCATTTTTTTCCTTACGAACACAGTGGAGGTATAATCATTGACTTGTGAAGATTTGTACAAAATGTATAATTGTCATCAAATTGTTTAAAAAACTGTATCTGCAACGAGAAACTTACATGCGGCAGACTGTATTTCCTGTCCAAATGACTGCACAGCGTCGAAGGTAGGTATAGCAAATGTCATGTTCACACGGAAATTATTCTAACTCCACTTTGTTCCAAAAGGGAGGTAGACTAACTGGCTTGTGAAGATGAATAAATTCATGTTTGGTATCAGATCATTGACAAGAATCAATTTGAAACAACAAACTTACATGCAGCTGATTGTATTTCTTGTCTGATTGACTGTAGAGAGTCAAAGGAGGGTACAGTAAATGCATGTTGGTCATCAGTGGCGATGTTTTTGATCTCGGTCTGTGATATACCCGATCCTATACCGATTGATATCACCTGAAATAAACCAGAGGTACGTTTTACTAAAAACAAGTTTTCTCCAGTTTGGACCGAAGTTGTATTAAAACAATATTAAAATAAATATGTGACAGAACATAAGAATCAAAGTTCGAAAGGTCTTTAGAAAAAAAGTGTCATCATTCACTATTGAAAATAGAATCCATCTGACATAGTTTTAACAATAGGTCATTCTTAGGCTGCTGTCTAAATGAATTACGCACGGATCTACCCACATGTGCAATGTACTCAGTTCCACAATGTTCGATGTAAAGCTTGATTATCTTTCAAATTTTTGCCAATTGTTTCCGTTTACCGTGATATCAGTAGACCTGAGCAGTTTCCCCTCGTCCACAGTTTTGTAGGGATCTGTTGACTGACCGTCCGTCATTATCACCATCACTTTGGGGACACCTGGCCGACCGCCGTGCTGTGGCTGAAAACTGTTCTGTCTCGCAAACCCTAGCGCTGCATGGGTGTATGTGTCACCTGTGATCAATATATCGTCGCTTTTTAACATAAACCTCGTAACTGCTGCTTCTTTTAGATCAAGCAACAAATGGAGTAACATCATTTACATAGCTTTCTGCTTAAAAATCCAGAAAGCACAAGGGACAAATAATTATGCCAACGTAAATAATTTTAAAATTATAGGAACATGTCTAAGATTTCCAAGAAATATCACTATACAATATATTATATGAATATGACTTTTAAGATCATTCAATCAAATTATGAATATAAGATATGCACGCAGATGCTATTCCATAAAAAAGTGTCTGAATGTCATAGATTCCGAATTGAAAGGAAGGCATTTAAAATGAAATTGAATATATAGTCTCTTTAATAATTACGGGTACAAGAAGATGACATATATCTACCCACACATGATTTCAAGGATGATTGAAGGAAAGACATTGAGACTGACACTGCGAGAGCCCTAATAGGAAACAATTTTATCCAGTATATCGTGACGTAATCTCGTACAAACAAATGGTACGTTGGTGGTGTTAAATCATCTCGTAACTACGGCTTGATTCAAGCCGTAGTTACGAGATTTCATAACAACACCTACGAGATATTATTGTTCATCCGAAATTACGTCTCGTTTAACTACATTAACTCGTTTCCTATTGTCAAATTCAAATATAGAATAATAACGTGCAGAGAGATATTAACCTCCAATGTAGGGCACATTTCTGATGGCGGACAGCAGACTCTGTTTGTCGCTGTATCTGTTGAGATAGAAGTTGTTTTTGAACGACGTGGAAAACGTGATAATGCTGATCTGGACCTTGTCTGGACCTGAAAAAAGACGTAAAGTTTCTTGAGACCACAGCTGCTTTGTTGATAGCTGATATTCCTCAACAATTATCATGTCCCAAATTCACAAAACGGTCTCATCTGGATCCATGCTGCTCTCTTACCATTGCAACATTTCACAAAGACATAAAAACTTAGAATCAACAAAGTTTTAAGAAAAAGCAACCAGTTTATTGTGATATCATTATCGGCTCACTAACATTTATTACTAGAATAAGAAATGGCTTTCAATAAAGTATGTCCATTTCTCACCGATATCATAGTCCTGTGCAAAGTTTGCCACAAAGTCCAGCTGTTTGTTAAAGTTGTTTGTGCCCTCACTGAACGACGAATCCAACAGAAACACTATATCCGCTCTCCCATTGTAACAACCTATTAATGAAATTATATAACAAAATGGTACATTTATGTAAATGGATTTTTCAATATTTGTATTCAATGATGCCAGTTAAAATTGATTTTGGTTTATTCTGAGCCAGTCTGGAAGATAAGATCAAATTGCATTTAAGAAGTAATGAATAATCGATAGCGAGAGTTGTATATTTTGTATTGTGGTTATTCTTTGCAAACATTGTTGTTGTTAAAACGAAGAACATCTTTATTCTCATATGAGTCGTATCTATGAGGCTATTCAAATGAGTAAAATGGTAGAAAGGATCTTTGTGAGTTTCTTTACAACTTCTAAGGTAGGACTTCTTCTTTTTTTGTAAACGTTATTTTCGACACTGCTCTTGCAATAAGTCATAGTATAGGACAATGATATTATTGCTGTTGAAAGACAAGACATTCACATGTGAGGCCAGAGATAGGTAGTTATTAATATAGGGTTAATTCACGTTTTTGAGGTCGTTAACATTCTCAGAGGCCCAAAAAATGCGTTATCGCCTGAGACCGGAGGTCGAAGGCGATAACCCATTTTGTGGGCCTCTGAGAATGTTAACGACCGAAAAAACGTGAATTGACGCTATTATTGCATAAAATATGAATAATTTGCAAAGAAATGTAATAAAATAAGACGAATAACTAAAAAACTTTGTGAAAATTTAGCCACATTTACACCGACAGATACCAGAATTTTCCGGCATTCGACTCGACATATATCGAGTAAGTGCGATATCCACTAGACGGGCCGTTAGATTTTCATCGTGTAGCTATATAGTCAAGTTTCATAGCATTTTTACTGACATAATCTTCATTTGGGTTGGCGAAACCCTAACAATATTCGACTTAGTTTTCTTTTGGACACATGCTCTGGATATCCTAACGTTCATTTCAGTGCGAGTAATGAATTAAAAGGTCGGAATTTCCAAGGTAGATATCTGGACCGTTTGGTTCGTTTCAGACATTCGTTCATTTCAATAAAAACAAAGTTGTAAAGGAAAAATTGCAGTAACTAAAGGAAGAACAAGAAACACATAGGCTTACCACCATATTTGACCTAGACCACAACCACTCAATTCTAATTTCTATCCTTCCATGTCCACGAAATACACTTTTAGTTTAAAATTTGTCAGAACTCTGCCCGTTTGTTTACTTTTTGATTCCAAGAATTAAACCTACGTCACTATAATTATTACGTCATCAGATATATTATGGTTACACTGGGAGACCTAGTTTATTTATTGGGATGTAAACTGGAAATGGGGTCTTACAAGAATTTACATCGCGGAAAAGGGAAATGACAAAATTTCGGCTTTATTTTCAATTTTCTGAAGCACTCACAACAAATCCCCGATCGAGGATAATTGAGTGCAAAACTGGTCCGATATTGCACGTGAATCTGCCGGTTAATGCACGATTTCTCTGGATATCCGCCCGCTTTCTGCTGGTTATACAATGCCAATAACAGACTGAAAACACACATTTTAGGCAATAATAATAGTGTATATTGGGAAAGCTTTCAACACACACCTTCCCAGCAGAAATCTGGTGTCAATAAATGATATGATATATTAATTGATTAAACATAACTGGGCAGTATAAGACGTTTGCAAGTGTTGTACATGTATATATCCCCTCTGTATGTGTATACGAGGGGTGATCCAAAAATTCGTAAAATGGATCCATATCTTCCGTAATACTAGCTTGATCAGGCTATAACTTGGTAATATTGTAGTTCATTATCTACAGACGGCATAAAAATGAAAATGTTTACAAAACGAGCTCTAGCCGCCGTAAACTGCGTTACCAGAGTAACGCATACACGTTTAGGCGGGGGAGCATCAAAATTTTATACATAATCGTTAAATAAATCGAATTTTCTTAAATTTCTGTTGGATTTTTTTGGTGCAAATTATTTTTACGATAGTATGGCGTCGGGACGTCAAGATGTGTACGTTGCTGTTAATGTTGTTATGAAGACACTACATTTTTCATAGGATAGAACAAATCAATTGAATAGCGATATGACCAAAATTAGAATGTCGGTCAGTCATCAAATTCTGCAACGATCTTGGTCACACACCAGCACAGACATTTAAAATGATGAAGAAAACAAGAATATAATACTGGAGAGAAATTGCGTTGAAGTGACACCCAAGATTTGGACTTCATTAGTGGATAATGAATGCCAAGATAGTCTTGCAATCGATCAAAACCTGATTTACGACGTCAAAACTGGGTAAATAGTGATAGACTCCGCTTTGATGGTAAACCGATCTTAAAACAGCCAATTAGAGAACTGTTCAATATTTCGGTTCTGAAATTGTATGATAACACTTTAAGCACATTTATACCTCGGACATAGCAATGTCTGAGAGAAAATATGGACTTTAAACAAAAGGGTTCATGATAGCGTTAATTTGACGTCGCATTTGACGTTCTTGTTCCCCCGCTTCGCGCATAGTCTCTGTCTGAAATTTGTCACTGGACAATAACTGTTTTATGTATACTAGTCAAAATTTCCACATTAATTGTACAGATGATACATTTAATGACTGTATAACTTTTGCTCTGATAGTCAATACACCTAGAGTTTTATTAATCCATTTTACGAACTTTTGGATCACCCCTCGTATGTAACATCTCTCATAATATAACATCTCTGTATTTTGTTAAACAAATATTCATACCATAAAATGTTTGACTTACTGTTATTTTGTGCCTCCAGAAATCCTACGAAAAACAAAACAATGCTAAACAACAACCCTAACATTTTACAGTCGAAACAAACATAAATGTGGTAGGATATAGGATAATCAAAGTTCAAAATAGCAGATATAAGTTAAGATATGTAAAAAGGGTGGTTAATGTGGCACTTGAGACAATGTAATCGCAGATTTACACCGTGATAGATACAACTTCAGCAGAATCCATTGTGCTCTCTGACAATTGATAATCGTAGTGAAGAATCTGCTAGAGAATAACACGGATTTTGATCTGACTGCGTGAATACGTAGTTTGATCATTATCCATGTTTTTCTTAACTGTCTTTAAGAGCCATTTTTCAAGATCCAAAGTCAAACGAATCAGGTCAAAGCGTAATACGTCCAAAATGTGTTGTGTAGTCGCATATAGTCAAGATAGGGACAGATACATGTAATCATTTCAACCAAAAGGTCAGCTGTCTTTGATATGGCAGTACATGCGAGCAGAGTTGACATCTTACAATCGTTCGTAGACCTTGTTTGATGTTATTTCAGTAAACTACACCTGGCTTCGGACCTGATTAAAAAACAACAACACATTTGGGATAAGATAAGACAATGCTGATTAAAGATAGTTTCTCAAAACATTCGATTTTATGGTTACATAACTGCATCGTCTTTCAACATGGGCTTGTCTACAATTGCTGTTTTGAAAATGGTCAAATAATTAAAAAGAGATCATTGCTGGTCTAAAATCGCTCGTTTGATACACTATTTTGCATTGCCTCATATCTATGAAAAAAATATTATAAAGTAAAATCAAAATCGCATGGAATTGAATCATACCAAATACATGTAGAAGGCGTCTCTAAGGCTACTACAATATATTCTACCTTTTCCGTGTTATACAAAGAAATAATTACCAATTTTAATCCATGTATCACTAAAGCAAGTTCGAAAACTATTTGAGTTGAGCTATTGGGTTTTGTTGACCTTTCCAGAAAATTAATCCCTGATTTTTACGCGCCTCACAGACACAGCACATAATAATATGATGTATGGCCAAGTTAAGATATTATTAAGTAAAAAAGGAAAACTCAACATCGAAATGTCTTTCATCGCATGTCGTGATATATTTTCCTATCCATTCTTAACATGTAAATGCGACTATATCAACACGATGGTTTATTTTCGCGTAAAGGTTTTGTATTAACCTCTAGCACCCGTTTAGAAAAAATATGTCACAATGTTCACGGTGTACAACCAACGTGACTTGTGACGTCACGAATCGGTCTGGATTGGATGATGAATGGATAAAAGTTGCTCGCTTCGGGTAAGACTTTTGCTACTTACTTTCTTTATACTTGTCGTATCTTTACAAAACATGTACGAGAACCGTCCTTATGCTTAACCAACGGCAAACAAGTTATTAACCCAAAGGTCTAAGAATTTTGAGTTTATTCGAATCGCGTAATTTAAGGTCAATGCAATTCCTGTAATCTGGATGGGAGCGATTTCATAGAAAATATGAAAAATGCTTTTTAGACAATATTTCTATAACTTTATTACCCCTTATGATTGACGCATGTGTTGCTCTATTGATATTTGGTGGTAAACTGCGTCGTCATGTTAATTTGATTATATTTTGAATAGAAATGTGTAATGACATGGACAGGAAACTGAACAAAATAGACATGGATCGGAGCTAACAATTTGTCTGTGAGAATTAAAATTGATATATCTCTATGATTTATATAAAGTTGTGCGCTGTATGCTAATTGCCCAAATGTATAGCATTTTATACACACAAAAAATCATTATCCCAGAAAAAGCCCATAAGGGCGATACGTTGGAAATGAATTAAAGAAAAAAATGTAAAGGGGGTGTCTCAAATCTGCCCACGCATGAATTTTCTTTTAATTCTGCATGGTGAAAGAGGACCATATACAAGGTATGAAAATGCATTTAGTTTCTTAGATAATCCAAACTGGATTCCAAAAAGCCACCTTGACTTATTCCCACTATGGCATGAAACATGGCCCCTTTTTCATGTGTCGCAAAACTTTAGTTTTGTGATATTTTCAAGATCTGTCAATTGAATTAGATCCGAGACACATAAGGCATTACATTCATACCAGAAAAGGTATTTGAGGAAATTATTATGAATGTTTTTTATTGAATTAATCATGAAAAAATGCATATTTTTCAGCAAAATTTTGGAAAAGAGTAAAATTGAATTCCAAAGTTAAGTATGTTGGAGTCTTTGTCAAGATTCTATATCATCACAAAAACATGCTACATATTTCCTCTTACTTTGAGCCAAATTATATAGAAATCCAAAACCGGTAACAATGTCATATAATACATATAATTGATGAAGGTGATGTTTTGGTCCAAAACTTGTATACAGTAAAAATGTGATTGTGCTCCTAAAAACATTTTTATAATCAGTAAAATCAACTGTAGCATACAATACAAACCTACAGCAATATTCATGCCCAAAAAAAACTCATTGAAAAAAAACATAGAATTGATATAAATATTACCTATATTTACAAAATTACATGTATAGAAGCCAAGATAGGCATACATATACACATTGCAAGTTTTCTTTACTATTTGGTCACATTGTCTATGCACCATTTCTAGTGAGAATATGACATGCAATTTATGTCAAACCAAATGTTTTGAAATTGAAAAGACGCTTAGAACCGGTACGGTAAAGCATCAAAAGGTGCCCTTCCGGGTAACCAATACATAACCAAATATTTTTGCTCTAAGCGCCCCTAATGAACTAACATGATATGGAAGGCCCCCTTTGATTCAGTAAAATACTGTTACAGCATTATATCTTTTCATTTACACAGTTGAAACTGTGCTTGTTTATATCAAAACGTAGCCATATTGGGATAAAACAGGGTGCAATTATTTCCTCAAATTATTTTTCTGACCATAGCTTAACCTGTATTGATACACAATTTATACACATTTCAATGATGTCATATGATTAACATGTTGTTTAGCCACCAATAGCCCTTAAAGTGACATTTCACGATTATTTTTACATAAATTTTCCTTTTATTCTTTCTGAAAGAGCATGTTTTCTTATGGAAATTCTGAAACTTTCGAGCCAAAATATTGAACCGTTTACAAGAAATATATATTTTTGTGCTAAAATTAAACAAATTGTTGTGGACAACAGTTCAGATTTATATAGAATATGTCATTTCTGTCTCAACTTTGAAGGCGTATTTTTCGCTTATGAATAGCAACTTCAATAAACTGATAGCTTTTCTACGCATTGGAATAAACAATCTTTGCATTAAGACATACTTTTAAAAATGAAATAAAATGTGAAATGTCACTTTAATAGTCACATGGGAGCTGGATTATCTGTTTCTTATGCATCAGAACAATATTTTCACTTTTGTACGATTGTCAAATGCCATCAGAGAAATCGGTGCTTTTTCTTATTTGCTTTCTCATGTTTCAAAAGATCTATAAATAACTCTTGCTGTTAGCTTTCATGAATCACGGCTGACTTGAATAATTTAAAATGATTTTTTTAAACAATTTCCTCTCTTTTTTGTAAAGTAGGTACACCTGGGACAAGATATAATGTGGCCCTGGACAAAAATATTGTAACCAACTTTGAAGTCTACCCCTAAGCAAAATTACATACAAAATTTAAAACCTCATGGCTGTGTAAAGCTTTACAAAAAGATCTTATTTTTATTATATGCAATGTTTCCCCTTTTATGCTGCCACAGCAACAAAAGTTTATGACAAAAAGAAATTCTAATACACAGAGTTGTACTCCTTTAACCCGAGGATACTTTTTATCAAGTTTCAAAAAGATTTACATATCAGATTGGGAGAAAAAAGAATTTTTGAGAAAATACCAACAGACAGACAAACACACGGACAGATGACAGGAAATAACCGAAAAATGCATTGCATCTTGATTTATCCTCAGGTAAACTAAAATAACCAAAAAAGAAAACAAAACATTTGAAAAAAAGTCATTTTTCAAAAATCTTAATTTTGTCCATTCTTGGAAATGTGCACTGTTCAGGGAGAAATTCCAAAAGCAACATTTTACCCGTTTTATTTTTTCTCGATATTTCACGATAATCATCAGTATATTTGTGCGCAACTTTTACATAATTTTCAAATCTTGACAAAAACTGGAACAAAGAAAATTTTTGAACAGAATTTGCTTAAAATATTTAAAAACAATGAATTTTTGGGTTACCCCCTTACACCAGTTGATATAAAACAATTTTTTTTTGTACATAATTATATATAATTTTGTTTCATACAGGATCACGGACTAGTGGGCATTATTTTTAGAATAAATTACGCGATGAAACTAACAACCAGAACACTTGCACACTGTTTTAATCAGGGTACCCTCTTTTATCATGGTGAAAACTTAAAATTCCGAGAAAATTGTTTTCTGGAATGTTCGATTTGAAACATTTCATGAATATGAACCGGTATCTAGTGTACTAACTTCACGCCAAATTTCATTAAATTCCGAGCGTGGGCAGACTCCCATGTTATTTTTCATATTCGTGAGACACCCCCTTTAATATTGTTTGTGGCGTATTTTTCTTATAGCATTTTTATAGAAATTTACAGGGAAATTCCATGATATGTAAATACATGTTACTGAAAATAATTGTTCATTGTACCAATGAACCAAATTGTTTCTTAACTCTTCCCATACCACACTCTTTGAAACAATGCACGTTTGAATTGAATTGCTCGCTACTTAATGGTTGGTTAAAAAAATCTTCATAAAAGGAAGGAAAATTTCAGGCTAAAGAAGAAATTTCTGCTAATCAGCACTTTTAGCTCACATGAGCATCAAGGGTTGAAGATGACGTATTTAGATGACCTTTAGTACGTCTGCCTTTCATCTGTCGATAATCCGTCCACAATTATTAGTCACTCTTGACCAAATTTGTCAAACAAGTAAGGTCACAATGTCTTTGGTGAGTTTCATTATGGGCCATATCGAACCAGATATTCACGAATTAGGCATATCTGCCACTGAATGTGGAAATTCCGTTTTTTACTGTGTTTACATTCTAGCATCTACATAAGTATCAATATTGACTAAAGGATGCAAATAACACAATGTTGATGACCATAAGATCCTGGATGACTTTTATTTTTCAGTTATCTGCCTCTGGATTTGACAAAATTGCCGTTTTTAACTTTGTTTTCACTCTAACAGTGACAAAAGTTATCTAGTCAAGACAACACTCGGACACAATCTTGGTGACTATTAAATCTTGAAAGGGCACGACTTTCAGCATGTTCGGACTTGAAAGACCTTACTTATCTGGCCTTGAAGTTGACAAAATTTCCATTTTTGATTTATTTCTAACAGACACACAAATTGACCAATCAAGGTGAATATAAGATCTAGGCTAACTTGACTTTTGAGCCTGATCGGACATTGACAATGTGTCATAGCAGCTCAGGTGACCGATTTAGACCATCAAGGTCATCTTTGTTTGTTTGTATTTCCTCTTGATATTTCTATTTCAGGCACCTTCAACGATGATGTCGATGTCGAATGACGATGAATGCAAATAGTAGACAAAACGCTAGAGTTAGAAATTAGTCATTGTTGACATAAACAACGTCTAAACCGAATTTGTGACAAAGTACTTTGAAGGAAGTCCTTGTGACATCCAACGGTTCATTTGCAAATGTATGTAATCTATTACAAAGCAAACGCTTGTTAAATTTTATCCAGCTTAAAAGACGATCTAAGCACGTGCAAAAGTGAAATTCACTATTAAAAGACCTCCGCCTGTGTTCAGTCCTTGGAAAGGAACAAGGTGTAATCCCAGCTCTGTGAAAAAAGGCGTTAGTATGTGATACATCACCACTTGTAAAAAGGACACGTAGCTTTTCCAAGAATGTGCTCTTTGGTCCCGCTAAAGCTGCTGAAAAATGAGTGAGAATTTAATAGCGAAGTAGAATTGCCCAATGACCTGGAAACAAGGTCGGATCATCACGTATGTGATATGGAATATACCGATGTGTTCGAAACATTTATTGGACTTCTTAAATACAGAGGATTTTAACTGGATAACGCGTCATCTGAGTTTTTAGCTCCACTGGCCGAAGGCCAGCGGGGCTTATGTCATGGCCCTGTGTCCGTCGTGCGTCCGTCCGTGCGTGCGTGCGTCCGTGCGTCAACTTTTTCTTTAAACATCTTCTTCTCCAAAACTACTGGACCAATTTCAACCAAACTTCACAGGAATCTTCCTTGCATGAACCTTTTCTAAATTCCTTCAAAAAATTAAATTCCGTTTAGAACTTGAATTTTTATTGAATTAATTAATTTAAATTTTCGAAGAATCTTTAAAAAATTTCTTCTCCAAAACTACTGCACCAATTTCAACCAAACTTCACAGAAATCTTCCTTGCATGAATATCTACCAAATTCCTTCAAAAGAATAAAGTCTATGCAGAACTTGAATTTTAATTAATTTAATTGAATTAAATTTTTCGAAAAATCTTTAAAAATTCTTCTTCTCCAAAACTACTGGACCAATTTCAACCAAACTTCACAGAAATCTTCCTTGCATGAATCTCTACCAAATTCCTTCAAAAGAATAAAATCCGAGCAGAACTTGAATTTCAATTAATTTAATTGATTTAAATTTTCGAAAAATCTTTATAAATTCTTCTTCTCCAAAACTGCTGGACCAATTTCAACCAAAGTTCACACAAATCATCCTTGCATGAATCTCTACCAAATTCCTTCAAAAGAATAAAATATATGCAGAACTTTAATTTTAATTAATTTAATTGATTTAAATTTTCGAAAAATATTTAAAAATTCTTCTTCTCATAAACTACATGACCAATTTCAACCAAACTTCACAGAAATCTTCCTTGCATGAATCTCTACTAAGTTCTTACAAAAGAATAAAATCCGCGCAGAACTTGAATTTTAAATGATTTAATTGATTTAAATTTTCGAAAAATCTTTAAAAATTCTTCTTCTCCAAAACTACAGGACCAATTTCAACCAAACTTCACAGAAATCTTCCTTGCATGAATCTCTACTAAGTTCTTACAAAAGAATAAAATCTGCGCATAACTTGAATTTTAAATAATTTAATTGATTTAAATTTTCGAAAAAAATTAAAAAAAAATTCTTTTCCAAAACAACTTGACAAATTTCAACCAAACTTTACAGAAATGTTCCTTGCATTAATCTCTTCATAATTCTTTCAAAAAAATAAATTCTATGTAGAACTTAAATTGTAATTAATTTAGTTAAATTAAATTTTCAAAAATCTTTAAAAATTCTTCTCCTCCAAAACTACATGACCAATTTCAACCAAACTTTACAGAAATATTCCTTGCATTAATCTCTTCTTAATTCTCTCAAAAAGGAAATATAAATAAATTCTATGTAGAACTTAAATTTTGATTAATAAAAATTAAATTTTCGAAAAATCTTCTTTTCCAAAACTACTTGACCAATTTTAACCAAACTTCACTCGAACCTTCCTTGCAGTTATCTCCTCTAAATTCCTTTTAAAAATCATTTCTGTGTAGAACTTAAATTTTTTATAAATTTAATTAAATTGAATTTTCGAAAAATTGTTAAACAATCTTTTTCTCAAACTACTGGACCAATTTCAACCAAACTTCACAGGAATCTTCCTTGCATGAATCTCTTCCAAATTCCTTCACGATCGGATGAAAAGCTTGGCTGTTGTAGGCTAGGCTTATTTTCGCTATATGAAACAGTGTAATTTTAAGAAAATTTTAAAAACATTTCTGCTCCTTAATCACTCATTGGATTTCATTCTGGTGTAGCATGAATCTTCTTTGAATAGACCTCTATTGTATTCCTTGAAGAAGTTCGTAGTCTAAATGTCCAAAAGCCAGTGGAGCGATACAGGGCCATCTTGGCCCTCTTGTTGAAGGACGTTATTAGATGGCTTCTTGTACCAAACCATACTTTAAGTAGTGAGTAATTCGATTCAAATGCGCCTTGTCTCAAAGTTTTAGTATGGAAAAAGTTAAGATACAATACGTGTATTTGCTGCAATCAACAACTATTTTCGGTTATTTATTTTTCTTGTGGAATTTCCATGTAAGGGTACATAAAACTACTATATATTTGGGCAATTATCATACAGCACACAACTTTATATAAATCATAGAGATAGATCTATTTTAGTTCTACGTCTCACAGGCAAGTTGTTATCTCCGATCCATGTCTATTTTGTTCAGTTTCCCATCCATGTCATTGCACATTTCTTTTCAAAATATAACCAGATTAACATGACGATGCGGTTTAACGCCAAATCTAAGTACTGCAACACACGTTTTATTAATTAGGAGACACGGCGTCATAGAAATATTTTCTAAAAGGCATTTTTCATAATTTTTATGAAATCGCTCCGATCCAGATAACACAAATTACTCTGACTGCCGATCACGTGGTTCGAATGAACTCTTAGAATTTGTGGTTAAAATCTTGTTCGTCGTTGGTCAGGCATTCTACGAGGACGGCTCTCGCCCAAGTTTTGTAAAGATACGTCAAGTAAAAGGAAAGTTATTAGCAAAAGTCTTACACGAAGCGAGCAATTTTTATCCATTTCTCATCCAATCCTGACCGATTCATGACGTCACAAGTCACGTGGGTTGTACATGTTAATCAATACTCATTAGAATCGTCACATCGAGATAATTCAAATGAGTACGCAAAATATAGGGATTGGATTTGAAATATTTTAGAATGTCTTCATGCCCTCTTATCTGTAGCTCTGGCTGAAGGAAACCGATCTTATAATTTTTGAAAACTTGTACAAAACTTGTTTCCCATTTAACCTATTCCCGCTTCATGGCGCGTCTTTACGCCCAAAAAGATCAATGCGTCCGACAGGATTTTGGGGAAATGAAATTGCTCAAGACAAGCAATTTGTTCTACCACAAAAGACCCAAACATGTGATATCTCATTCACTTCAAATCGTCGTCAGCATTATCTTTAAATTTGAAGGACTCTAAAAAGCCGGTTGTTTGGTAAAGGGCTAAATGTCTTACCGCCCATTATACTTTGTCTACCCTACCAATATTCTCTAAATCGGCGCGACACCGGAAAATTGTCATCTGTATCAAATCCCGATTAAGAACAAGTATACGGCTTAACCCTTCCCCAAACAACCACATTAAAGGGAGGCCCACTGTAAAAGCTGCTACAAGCGACAAGTGGTTGTAGTCTGGTTCCCTATCGTACTATGTATTTAAGTACGTCAGGCATTTACTAAAAATGGCCGCCTCCAGTGGGGTAATTTAATTACAAAGATAAAGAGCAAAGTTCTTTAATTTTGTGAGCAGGGAAGGGTCATTAGTAGAGTAGATAGGTTTCGGTATATTTTTAATACTAGCAATAAAGGTTTTACATGACCCCAACGCTAACCCGAAATAAAACGGTTTTCAATTATGTACATGAAAACTTTATGAAGGCATTTGGGTGCACTTCTTACCAGCAGTCCGCTTAGCTCAGTGGTAGAGCGTCTGACTTGGGTTCCAGGGGTCAAGGGATCGAATCCCACGTTGGGTAAATGTTTTTCTTCTACTTTTTTGTTTTAATACATTTTCTCAAACCAAACTCTTCTAGAAATCAATAAGATGCAATTAAAACATAATTGGTAATTGTGTTTTTATTACGTCTTTGCAATCTCTAGAACCATTTGGTATGAAAAATGTAAAAAGAAAGGGTGTGTGGCTAAAATATGTTTCACTCTTGGGATTCGTACTCTTCTAATGACCCCTCCCTGCTCACAAAATTAAAGAACTTTGCTTTTTTTGTAATTAAAATACCCCACTGAATGCAGCCATGATTGAAGAGTGCCTGACCCAATAACGCAGTACTAGTATTAGGGGCAGGTAAGCCAGACTACAAGTGGGTGTTAATAAAGATATGGTTTTTGTACCACACAAAAAAAGTTGCGATAGGGTGCAAAAATATCGACCATCTTATGGGACCGAAGTCTTTGGTTAAATTGGTAAAATTAACGGTTGGTCTGACTCGTGACTCAATAAACCTATTCGTGGCAATAGAAAAATAAGAAGTTGTTATCAGACAAAACAAACAGATACATACAGACATAAACTATTAAAGGTTTTATTTAAATTTATTTTGACACAGTACATTGCACATGGACCTTGTCTTCACAGAGGAAATCACTTGGGTTGAAATATTCCCCGTCAGGACAGGTTTCATGTAGCAGTTTTCCGGTAGTACATCGGTAATATCGGGAGCAACTATTTGGATCGGGTGTTGTTTGGTTCTCGAATTTACAGTCAAAATTAATAGCTGAAATAAATGGGAAAAAAGTATAGAATTTGTATGTATCTTACATTTTCTGTCGTCTTTTTTATGCTGTCAGAATTCTTGTCGAGATAATTAAAAGAAGTATTCTTTTTTACCAGTAATTCCTCAAAAATGTGAAGATAAAGAAAAAAACAACACACTTGCTCTTATTCTTGTGTAGATGCAACTTGGTATAAAATACCATAAAGTACATTTAGAACAAAGTTCAATTTTATTTTAAAGTAATGGTCTATATAAATATGTCAGTAACGGTATATGATTTAACGAGGCTTACAACAATTTCTTATACGAATAAATGTGATATAATAAAAAAAGACGCCCATGCCAAAATTATACAGCATTATAACAAACTGCAACAGCTTCCAATTTGGAATAGAGCAAATGATTGATGTTTTAGAAAGAGTTCAATGTATTTTTCAGATCAGTCAAACACTAACTTGTGGTCGGTTGAAGCGTCGTGGTCGTGGTTATTGTAGGTGAAGTAGTAGGGATCGTCGTTGTGAATCGCGGTGTTGTCGTAGTGGGTCGCGGTGTTGTCGTAGTGGGTCGCGGTGTTGTCGTAGTGGGTCGCGGTGTTGTGGGAAGCACTGTAGTTGTTGTACTTGTAGTTGTGGGAATGGGTGTGGTTGTGGTGACTTCTGTGGGAATAGAACTGATTATTTGTATAGTCTGTTTACGATTTATGGCCCATATTTACAAAATATACCTATTAAACAAAAGGACAGGAGTTAATGATTCGAATACAATTTTATATGCGTTGGTTCAAACCTTGCAGGTGTTTCACAGCTGCAAGGTACATACATGTAACATCACATGTAGTATCACTGTAGATTTGAGTTTGATATTGTGTTGTTTACAGAGGTAAATCTTGTTCACGTGTTCATAATATTGTGACTTTGCCGTAGTATAATACATGATTTGGCTAATTTACAAACATTAACAATAAAATCTAAACAAGAAAATATTCAACTGCTCCTACACAACTTCCTGTTGAAAAAATGCCATACATGACTTTAGAGTCAATGGTGACCCAGAGTTGTTTTTGGGAAGCAAATTTTGCAAAATTTGCTTCTCTTTGCAGCCACCTGTCTCTGCACTTTACCATTCTCTGCATACCACACAACATCTTCCGGTCCTCCTCACTATAAATAGTTCTATCAAAAGCAAAGATGAATGAGGTAATAGTCATTCGAACATTCAATATGTAAGTCTGAAGTTATGTGTAGATATTGAATTGTGTGACTGAAAATGAAACATTCAATTAATCATGTTTCTAAATGAAGAAAAGATCGACGTAGTAATTTGCTTTATTATTGTTCAAATATCAGTCCAATGGCCTTCCTTGTAAATGGGTCAGTCATGTTTACTGAACTATGAAATATATTCAAAGCTTACACAAACGATTAATATGCATGAAGTTGTGCTAAAAATAGATACAACTCCAGCATGGAATCAAAGTATTCCAGGTATTCTGGATAATCAAAGTGCCTTATCAATGTGCTCTACGAATCAAAGTATTCAAGGTATTCAAATGGATAATCTAAGTACCTAATCAAAGTACTCTACTACTGGACAGGCCTACATTATTGACAAATTTGCTTTCCAACAGTACTTTCAGTACTTTGATTATCACATGTACACTGGGTATCCATTTAGCAAGTTGTATTATTCTTTTTTATTCCTTACTAGATTACATTTAAACAATCATAATAGATATATACGATTTTACTTTTATCAACTACAACTTATGTAGTTTATGTAGATGTTTATGTTACAATTAAAATGTAAGGGTATAAATGGCTATAATTTAATCCGTAGTTCTGTATTGTTTACGTAATGGACGGTATACAAATAATTATAAGCCATCAATGACTGACCCTCACAACCAGCAAGTTTCAAATCTTCTCGGATGGTCCTCAATGCATCAAATGAGGCTACTTCAAACACGTGGTTCTTGTCTGACGCCATTCCTTCCACCTCCGCCTTATTAATACTATCGCCAATACCGATCACGATCACTTCTGCATTCTGTTGTTTGAGAGTATTCGCCGCCTGTAGTGTAGCACTGCTGTTATCTGAAGCACCGTCAGTCAGGATTATCACAAAGTTTGCTGCGTCAGCTCGGTCGCCATGTTGTGACGTAAACATATCACTACGCGCAAAGTTCAGTGCTTCGGCTGTGTGTGTAGTTCCGCCAGAATAAGCAATTCCTTGAATTTGGCTAAGTACTTGTGCTTTTGTAGAGTATTGGTTTAAGTAGAATTCTAGGTTTGGTGTTGTTGCGAAAGTGAGTACACCAATCTGAACGCCAGTTGGTCCTATTTTGAAATCGTTCACTGTTCTTGAGACAAAGTCTAGCTGCTTCTGAAAGTGGGTTGAGCCTTCACTGGAGGATGAATCGAGAATAAACACGATGTCAGCTTTGGACAGGAAGTTACACGCTGGAAAAATTAATACTTGAGAATTACACTAACGTTACTTATCAAAGTGCTACAGATTTGATATAAAGGTTGGATGATTAAATTAACAAAATAAGACCAGAAACGTAAGGGCGATTTTGGTTTTCTTATCTATTTTAAGAAGGAATAATGTGTGTTAGTATAACGAGGCTTATTTGTCACGTCCTACTTTTAAAAGGACATGATAGTAGCTGCCAAATCAATGTAAATACAAGTATTTCAACATCATTTAAGACATAAAGAGTCATCTTAATTCTACTAGTTATATATTGCAGTTTCTGTTGTCATGGTGAAACAATGCTTACTGTTGCAAGTAACAAATGTGAGTTCTGATGTCAGTGTTTGTAGGGCATTGAAGTTGGCCACAGCTAAAGCGTGAGTCTGATCCGAGGCTATCTTTACCAGTTCATCATGTTGCACACCGGAACCAATACCTGAATGACATTGACGAAATATTTATTTACAGCAACAAGATGTCTGTACATGAATAACTAATGTAAAATTGTTCTTGTGACATACCATTGTTATTCGTTGTTTGAAGTTGTATTACATAAGTTTGGTTGCCATTATAAAGACGAGTGGTATTTTGTTTACAAAAACAAACCCCAAAATTCAATGAACGCATGCATTACATGTATTTGATAGGCACCCGTGAAAGTGCTTGATTTAAGGCATTCCTTTTAACAAAACTTAATTGAAGAAAAAAAGATCTGGCATGTATCTCACCAGTAGCTAACTACGTCCTTTATCCTTCAATGAAGGATCCTTCGTTGTTTTCTCTATGTACGCTGGTTGTCCGAAAGTTGACTTCCAGGACAATAGTGGTTAGATCTATATTCGCCCCTAAAGTTCTTGTTCTATAGCATGAATTGGGATCGGAATACCTGTGTAAACTCACCTATAGCCACAACAAGATCGACGGATGTTGAATTCTTTAGTAAGAAGGCCTCTTTCTCTGTTCTGTCCGCGTAAGTTGATTGTCCGTCAGTTATAACTACCACAATGTGTGTCGCATTCGGTCGAGCACCTAAATTGAAAAAAAACATGTACAAACTATACAGTTCTAAAACGTTTGTCGGGAAACAATTGTCCTACAAAATTCAATATTTAAATTGTAAGTTTTGCAGGATACCTAACTCTAAGAACCATATGCCTTGGTAGCTTGCCTTATCTGTTATAAGATCAAAATCAACCTAATAACGTATGCATGCCGACGTTACGTTGAGTAAATCGTCAAAGTCCAGCAACTGGTTTGAAAATAGAAACCGAACAGTATAAATTGGGATGAAACTGCACGAGAGACAGACCACAACTCCGTACCTTTACTAACGTTAAAGCTGCCCTCTCGCACCAGTTTGAGCGCCCTGTCCGTATATGTTGCCCCTGAGCTGTAGGTAACGGAAGCTATACCCTTCAATAACGAGGCCTGGTCACTGTACTTGTTCAGCGGAAATATCTCTCTGGCAGAGGTACTGAACCGGATTATACTGGCCTGCAGACACAAACCATCGAGTTCAATTAACCCTTTTCCAAACAGCAAATTTTTAGGGCTGTCGAATTTGACAGCTGCTGCAGACGACATAAAAGATGTTGAAAAAGAAAGAATTTGTGTATGATATAGCAAAGAAAATATTGAGGCAAAAGGAGAAACTGCTGGTTATCAGCAGTTTCTTCTTTTGTTTCAATGTTTTCTCAAGCCTTTTCTATTAGGGACGTCAAAACCAGGTCTTGTTTGGGAAAGGCTTAAATACCATCGTAACTACAGCTTGTTTAAAGTTTAAAGTGTGTTAGATATAAATTCGAATGAAAGCGTTGATATGGTTGAAAATGGTTAATTTCGACCCTTGTGGAAATTTAGAAAGTTTAGTAGTAAATGTAGACTGTCTACACAACAACTTCGAAGATTATCTTTGAGTACATCATGATCATAACATGTAAGGTGCACGTGTTAAGCAGGAAGCCATCATTTTTGCGCTTGCATGATTGCAGATGCTGATGTACAATGTATATACATTACTAAACACTAAGAAAAGATCAAATAAAACACATCTGCATTCATTACGCATTAAACTTATTATGATAATAAAACTGGATTGCTCTAATGGATTTTTCATTATTTCACTATTTCTGTGGCTTTCATTTGACAATTATATTGTAATCCTACCTGAACATCCTGTGGTCCAATTTTGAACTGATAAATAAAGTCCCTGACAAAATCTAGCTGTTTCTGGAAATTACTTGATCCCTCACTAGCAGACGAGTCCAAAACAAACACGATGTCCGCTGGTTTGTTGCCACATTCTGTAGTAAATAAAAAAACATTAACAAAATATTGTATTAATATTCACAAAAATATTTATCAGACACATATTCTGTGTTTCTTTAAATCTGATTTTGACTGATTTATTTACATATTAATGAGTTCAACGCCTTACTAAAAAAGAAATCTGTTTGAAGCGGGTACCCTAGTTTTAATCTGAACAGAGTGTTTTACATAGTGATGTGATTTCAATAATGTCCATTAGACCCTCAAATTATTCAACAATTTATTTCTCTAATCATTTAAGTTTTGAGAAACAGTAATAATTCAATTCGAATTAGATCTATCATCGAGTAGATCTAATATGTTTTTACAACATCTTACTAGAACCAGAGCATATTAGTAAATAGCGTGTTTACCTGGGTTTGGAGTTGGTGGTGGCTTGCCGGCTGAAACATACATCATAAATACATAATGTTATTCAATATTTGCGATTGATTCGTTTTGATGTCATATGAGATTTGTTAAAAAATCAGCAAAATATTTTAACTGATGTAGTGCATGCACTGTCAACAATTGAGAAAAACCAACTGAGACCAATGTGCGCAAACACATGCCACCTTATCCTTACATAGATATAAGGCTAACGTCCGAGGCAACATAAAACACACCCTCCGATTATGTTAATATTTAATATACAATGTCTCGAAATAAAACCTGTATTTACAGTTTACGGTAGATATGTTTATGTTAGTTCAACACTAAAAGAACAAAGGATATCTGCGTAGATTTGAAAGTGATATCGTCGCTTTATAACAAAATCATCGTAACTACAGTAGTAAAGAGTTTTTTCATGAAAAGCAACAATATGATATGCCCAAAAAATACTTACCGCCACATGATTCATCCTTGACGTCTTCCAGTATTGTGTGTAAAATATCAAAACTGCCCACTGTAAAGGCGTGTTGTCTGTCAGATGCAATACTGTTAATCTCATACTGGTTAACACTGTCGCCGATACCAACTGCGATAACGGTGGCTCCCGTGTTCTGTAGTTATGAAAGATGTATGATATAAGTATTGTGTTGTATAAAATATCAAAACTGCCCACTGTAAAGGCGTGTTGTCTGTCAGATGCAATACTGTTTATCTCATACTGGTTCACACTGTCACCGATACCTACTGCGATAACGGTGGCTCCCATGTTCTGTAGTTATAAAAGACGTATGATATAATTATTGTGTTATATGATTCATCAAAACTGCCCACTGTAAAGGCGTGTTGTCTGTCTGACGCAATACTGTTTATCTCATACTGGTTCACACTGTCACCGATACCTACTGCGATAACGGTGGCTCCCGTGTTCTATAGTTATAAAAGACGTATGATATAATTATTGTGTTGTGTAAAATATCAAAACTGCCCACTGTAAAGACGTGTTGTCTGTTTGGTGCAATACTGTTTATCTAATACATACTGGTTCACACTGTCACCGATACCAACAGCAATAACGGTGGCTCCCGTGTTCTATAGTTATAAAAGACGTATGATATAATTATTGTGTTGTGTAAAATATCAAAACTGCCCACTGTAAAGGCGTGTTGTCTGTCTGACGCTATACTGTTTATCTCATATTGGTTCACACTGTCACCGATACCTACTGCGATAACGGTGGCTCCCGTGTTCTGTAGTTATAAAAGACGTATGATATAATTATTGTGTTATATGAGTCATCAAAGCTGCCCACTGTAAACGCGTGTTGTCTGTCAGACGCAATGCTGTTTATCTCATATTGGTTCACACTGTCACCGATACCTACTGCGATAACGGTGGCTCCCGTGTTCTGTAGTTATAAAAGACGTATGATATAATTATTGTGTTATATGATTCATCAAAACTGCCCACTGTAAAGGCGTGTTGTCTGTCAGACGCAATGCTGTTTATCTCATATTGGTTCACACTGTCACCGATACCTACTGCGATAACGGTGGCTCCCGTGTTCTGTAGTTATAAAAGACGTATGATATAATTATTGTGTTATATGATTCATCAAAACTGCCCACTGTAAAGGCGTGTTGTCTGTCAGACGCAATGCTGTTTATCTCATATTGGTTCACACTGTCACCGATACCTACTGCGATAACGGTGGCTCCCGTGTTCTGTAGTTATAAAAGACGTATGATATAATTATTGTGTTATATGAGTCATCAAAACTGCCCACTGTAAAGGCGTGTTGTCTGTCAGACGCAATGCTGTTTATCTCATATTGGTTCACACTGTCACCGATACCTACTGCGATAACGGTGGCTCCCGTGTTCTGTAGTTATAAAAGACGTATGATATAATTATTGTGTTATATGAGTCATCAAAACTGCCCACTGTAAAGGCGTGTTGTCTGTCAGACGCAATGCTGTTTATCTCATATTGGTTCACACTGTCACCGATACCTACTGCGATAACGGTGGCTCCCGTGTTCTGTAGTTATAAAAGACGTATGATATAATTATTGTGTTATGAGATTCATCAAAACTGCCCACTGTAAACGTGTGTTGTCTGTCAGAAGCAATAATGTTAACTGGTTAACACTGTCACCAATACCAACTGTACTAACGGTGGCTCCCGTGTTCTGTAGTTATAAAAACGTATTCTAATTATTGAGAACTAGTTAAATCAAGTTCATCAAAATTCCAAACTGTGAAGACATACTGTTTGTCAGGTACATTACTGATAATATCATACATTGTTCACACTCGCAGCAATACCTACTGCAATAACAGAGGCACATGTGTTCTGTAATCGTAAAGACGTAACGTCAAAGGCGGAGCATTAACCATTTTCAGAATGTAATGAATATAGGTGACGTATGCCTATACCGGTATCTCCTAACTTTTTAAACATGTTCTCTTTCAAACTCCGTGCTATAAACGTATGTTTTCTGCCAAATGTTATTTTGGTGGTCTCGTATTGATTCCCACTCGTAAACATAGCAAAGTTCTGCGAAAACAGTGTCTCTCGAGTTCTTAAGACATGTAAATGTGTTTTTAATTTTACTACGTTTTCCACTTCTTTGTAGTCAAACTATTCATTTATGTGAACATGTTTTCATGGGAACTGTATCACGGTGGAAAATCACGTCATACAATATTTTCAAAAATCTTCAATAATTTTGTAAATACTGGACCGATTTGAATTTGGTTTAAAGCAGAGAAGGGAGGCGTCACGCATTAGATGGACGTGGTCGGTTTTTGATAAATCAGCTGATAAAGACGTTATTGAAGATAAACCAAAAATTTGGTTTATCTTCGGTATCTTTTTATCAGTTGATTTTTCAAAAACCAAACACGTCTAGGTTATTCCTGATATTCTTCCACATTTTCTGCTTTAATCCGAATTCAAATTGACCAAGTATTGACAAAGTTATTGACGATTATCGGAAATTCTAAGACATCGTGTGTATGTCTCGATAAATAAACCAGACAGAATATCTCTATCTTTTAGCTAGAGATACTCAATAGCTACTAGATACTCTACAAGGTCATTTATCGGAGACTATGACGATACTTGGCCGAGGTCCAAGAAATGACAAGTCAGGGGAAACCCATGTAACCAATGCCAATGATTCATAAGCACTCTTCATACGTAATGTTTCTCAACAACGTGATTTAGCATTTTCTCCTTTTACTTCTATGTTTTCAGTACTATATTATACACAACTACAATCCTTTTCAATTTCTGTTTGAAATAGTCCAAATTTAAGCCGTTTGGGAAAGGGTTAACAACTCAATTAACCTTTAACTGTTCCGCCTCCTGTACGGTCCTAGATATATCGTACGATCGTCCGTCTGTCAGTACGATGGCCACTTTGTTTGCATTATCTCGGGCCCCGTGATACGAGACGAACTGGTAATAACGAGCGTAACGTAGACCCTGATCTGTGTGCGTACTGCCAGACCGATATCGTACACCCTGGATAGCCGCTAGAAGCGATAGTTTGTCCTTATACCTGTGTGGGGAATGAGTAATTTGTTAATAATAAACGACTAAAAGTGTTTACAATGTGCAAATAGAAGAGGCCATTGTATTTGATAAGAAAAAATATGATAATATGCATGAATTGTGTTCTCAAAATAGACTGAAATTGTTTATATAGATAAACCGTCGGTGTTGCTTCAACATGACTCATAAAGCTAGTACTACAGTTAAACCAATCTGTGGTTTTTAGAATTACACCGACGCAATACTATTGTTTCTTCAAAATTTAGTCACGCTTTGATTGAGCATTGCACTAATGCACATTGCTCTCTAGTGAGATACTTGAAGTTTGATTTAATAGGTGAAGTTCTGAAAAATTAGTTAGTTGTTTTTTTACATTGACATGCCCCTCTCAGAACGGTATTGATTTACTCACGCATTTAGGTAGAACTCGTTATGTGCCGAGTATGAGAAGGTCACAAGTCCAACTTGTACATCACTTGGTCCTATATCAAACTGTTTGGCGAAGTTGGACACGAAATCAAGTTGTTTCTGAAAGTTTGTCGCGCCCTCACTCGAGGACGAGTCCAAAATAAAGACAACGTCTGTGGGTTTAGATCCACATGCAATGGGTGTGGTACCTTAAAAATGAAATTCAGTTTGTGAATAAATGTCAAAGTAGGATGGCTAGTTTCCACAGTTCTAAAGACTTAGAATTTCTAAATCATTTGGTAAAAGATAAACGCTGTGTAATAGAATTGTTGAAATGAGCTGGGTATATTTTCTGACTAGCTCATCTGTGAAGACTTCTTGTTCATTGCACTTTATTCGTGGTCTTATTTGATTTTTAATCTGAAAAGAAATGACGATCATAACTAAAATGTGATATACACATTATGTTATCACGATATACAAGTATTTTCGGAAACATTCAAAAATGCCGTAACTGCAGCCCATTCCAGCGGTAGTTATTGTTCTTTCGAACGCAATCAAGGGTATTGTTATGTATCATCGATGCTTTTCAGCGAAAACCTGATAATTGCAGCTTATTTTAATCTGCAGTTACTTGATTTTTGTTGAAAAGCAGCGGTATACGTACATGCCGCCCTCTCTATCTGAGCCTGTATAGATCCTAGTGCATTAAAGTCCTTCACATTAAACACGTGTGCGGCGTCAGTTGCTATATCTGTAAGCTCGGTCTGGTCCACAGAGCTGCCGATCCCCACAGAGATTACCTGAAAATAATTGAAAACAATTGATCGAATCATACATTGATCTTAGATAATTTTAAATAGAACAAAGAATAAATGTTAATGCCCCCGAAATGGCCATTTTTCTGAAACGTTAAGTTTTCGTGTAAAGGGTTTATAAGGATTAACGTATGGCCTTGGGGAAAGTCATATTGCATGGGACAGATAAAAAAATACAACAAAAACACCAGCAACAACAAATGACAGCACAAAACAATGAACCGATGATGATCAATGCGATATTTTTATGCTTTCTACAGCTCGCATTATCCATTTCTGTTCTACAAAGAAACACCATTTTCAAAACGGCAGATTCAACAAATGAGAGTACAAATGGAATTGCAGTTTCCACCTTTTTAGAAAGGAAGTCTTTAGAGTCACATTCGGGATCTTTGACTTTTTTCATAAGTAGAATCGTAGAAAATTGTCTCACACTTAATTGTTCACGTGTTTCAATCTATTCAAAATCACTGACAGTGGTTGTCGGGAGTAAACATGACCGAGCGACATCTATTGGACAACCGATACTTGATACATTGATTAAAAATGACTGTTCACCAAGTCCTACAGTGCAATAACTGAACAATTACCCTAATGCCTGTGTGATGTAGCTGTGTAGCCTCGCTCACTGTGGAAGAATGACTGTCCGACTGTCCGTCCGTCAGAACGATTGCCAGCTGAGTTACACCATTACCACGACCGCCGTTCTGGGGCTTAAAACTGAAATATTAGAAATATTAGAACAAAACGGAATACATGTCGTCGGTAAATTCCGAACATCATTACAATGGACCAGCTTTTCAAAGGCTTCTTTACATGTATATTATCGAAAATTAGGAATATTCTTAGATTCAATATAATGACCCAAATTTATGTGATGTTGAAATCAAGTAATATTGCATTTTTATACACCATTAAACAATAGTCAGCAACGAGTTTCTCAGACTCTTCTATCCAAACGTCTTTTTCATCATGTTGGCCAGAAAAAAACTTAGAGTTCATAGATGAACCAGCTACCTGTTCTCCCTGACAAACTTCAGAGCCTCAGCAGTATCAGTCGTTGTTCCTATATAAGTAGCGTTAGCCACGGCGTTTTTTATGTCGTCTCGATCATTAAATGTGTTGAGGAAAAACTCGTTATAAACCTGGCCGGAAAACGTCACCAAACTTATTTGTACTGCATCGGGTCCGATATTGAACCTGTAACGTGTGAGATAATATATTATTAGAACGATATACAGGCAATGGAAATAATTTGTTTTATACTTAATTGACAGTACAAAATAAAGATTAAAATATTTTAAACGAATGGAATGAATCCAAAAATATATCTGTAAAGCATACACTCGAATAATGAAATTTGTACTGTTGTCAGTCTTCTTTAAGGAGATTTTGAAAAGAAAAACAAAAATACAAAACTGGAATCCTCTTTTCTGATTAATATGCTTTATATGCTTGTCTCTTAATTCTAAATATGATTTAATTCCTCCATTTTAGAGCCAAAACGTTTGAAGACATCAGTATTTCTAAATTGACTGTCTATATCCTAATCAATCTTAATTACAAAACAACCGATCCGATTGGACGCGACATATGTCTACATGTCTAGGCCAATCTCATTAATTATTGTGTAACTCAAACGCATATTTATTTTGAATTAGACCAGATGGTGAAAACCAGCCCTGAACTCTTTAGTCATAAAGCAACATAGTCTACTAACACATCGGTGAAGTTAGCGACAAATTCCAGTTGTTTAACAAAGTTAGCTTGTCCTTCACTGCCAGAGGCATCCAGCACAAAAACAATGTCAGCTTTCTTGTTCTCACATAACTCTGGAAAAAAAAATGACCAAAAATTGTAGAAACATCAGCATAGTAACCATACCTCAGTAACTCAAAGCAGCAGATGACAAGGATTCTAAATCTTTTATATCAAATTCAAAGTTGTCAAAGTGCTTATTTTAAATTGTGTTGAGCAGACGATTGAAAGGAGTACACACAAGAAAAGGTTTGATGAACATTGAATTAATTATTTTATATTCTTAAAAGATAATGTAGCTCTAATTAACCATATTTCATTCACATGCAACGCTATTAGGCACTAAATTATTCCAAAAGTAGTGTTATTTTAAAACTACATTTGATTCATAATTATGCAACACTATTGCGTACCAACTTACGCTGAGACAAACATTGTAGAACAATAAGCATAGTTAGCATGATTAGGCCCACATTTGATCTATATGCAACACCACTTCACACCCATTTACGATTCCGTGAAAAATTGTGTTTTTTCTATATCTTTTTTTTTCATGTTAAATTACGACCAAGGAGGATGCACGAAAGTCCAGGCTCATACATAACTCCATGTAAGCTTGAGTCCAACTTTCGAAGGAATTGTCTAGACTCAAGATTGGGTAGACAAAATGAGACAACGTTTTGTGTAGCATATCGTCGTTGTAAATGCAAAACCTCGTATCTCGTTTTTGGACAATTTTAAAGGGGGTGGATAAAAGTGTAGTAACTTTTCCCAAACTGAAATGTCTTACTTGAAATTCGGACATATTGTTCACAAATAATGTGTCATTAATACTGATCAGTAAAATTATCTCAAAACCTGTGAGAATCGTCTACACAGGACACACAAGATTGTACTTTGAAAATCGCACCAATCGACATACGAGGTTTTGCATTTACACCGACGATATGAGTTATGTGCTCCCCTAGTCAAACTAGGGATGAACGAAAAAAATGGATTTAACGCAATTGATAAAATTACACTTTGTACTTTAATTCTAGAAAAAGGGATATTTAGGCAGAATGCCTCTCATACCCCCTCACATCCTATCCATAGAAATCTAGTGGGCCATCTGAAACTGCGCCTCTTACAATGGCAATATATTTTCAACCGAATGCAGAACATTTTGACTGAGTCATTTATCTAAAAAGACATTGGAATGAAGTGGAAAAGGGCAAGACATACCAACTTTCTCTGACACACCTGAAAGGAAAATGATATTAATTTTGAATACTTTAAGGAATTTTGAAATAGTTTTTCTCATAATAATATACAAATCTAGATAATCAGTTTTTAACAATTTACTATGTGTATCACGTGCTGAATGTACGACATCTGACAAAAATTAAACTATATTTATGCGTAGGATGCAGGTATATTAGAAATGTACTCAAAAGACATTAAAAACATATTTTGTCGAAATACCATGAAAAATTGGCGATGCTAGTATATAATACTTAACTAACTGTGGTACAACGGAAAAAAGAGAAATTACCGAAAACTAACACAAAGTAAACCTTTCCAACTTTAACCCGTTCAAAAAAAAAACATATGGTTTAGACGTACATTAAAGAAAATACTTGGAAATACATGGAGATAAACGAAGAAAAATGCTGATTATCAACATTTTCTCCTTTTGCCTCAATATTTTGAGCTATA
Source organism: Fragum sueziense (assembly GCA_963680895.1). Classification (NCBI taxonomy): domain Eukaryota; kingdom Metazoa; phylum Mollusca; class Bivalvia; order Cardiida; family Cardiidae; genus Fragum; species Fragum sueziense. The sequence continues at coordinate 4,871,712 of OY804593.1, read as the reverse complement.
TTGTACACAAACTCTTTCTTCAATTAATAACATCAACATTGTCGTTTGCAGCTTCTTTCAAACTAGAACAGCCTAGAAAGTTGTCGCCTGGGAAAGGGTTAATGAAACAAATGCACAATGAATTGCTTGCATAGAAAGTTAGACTTACATGCCGCATTTTGAATCTCCTTCTCGATGAGTTGTAGAGAGTTGAAGGAAGGTACTGTAAACATATGTTGGGCGTCTGTAGCTATAGCACTCAGCTCCGGCTTAGATATACCTGATCCGATACCGATAGATATCACCTAAGTTAAAGTAAAGTAAAAAGTAAATAAGAATAAGTGGATGAACAGTATCAAATAAATAAACAGAAAATAAACTTAAAGGCTACCAAGCTCGGCAGTAGATTTCGACGCTTCGAAGAAAATCATTAAATTAATGTATTTTATAAAAGATACACCAAACTCGATTGTTTAATTTGCCTTTCTTTACGTCCTTACTTGGATTAAGAAATACTGATTTTCGAGAAAATAAAGATCGGCAATTTCCGTAAATCTTCAAAGAGTGACATCACACCATGGTTTGACTCCGCCTCCAATTTAGAGCATGATGTTTCTGAAACAGATACTGTGTTCGACTTTTCTGTCATAAAGCGAAGTTTCAGTTTTATCCATTTCTCGATCGTCAGAGTAATTCAGACAAACTTAAACCGTTCTTTGGCATATTTCTGCATTCACTAACTACATATTCTTGCACTGTTTTAAACATTTTTTCTAACATTAAGTAAGGATGAATTCCGTGTTTTAGTATCAATTGAGGAACTTCCCCGAAGTCGCTTTATGACAGAAAAGTCGGACATTTAACTGTGTCAAAAATCTCAGGCTATCCGGGAAATCACCCATGACTTCTCGTTTTGCCCCGCCATTATGTCATAATTGTGTCGGTATGGCGTCATAACTTCAAATAGGAAGTTTGGTGTTGGTTTAAGTTTCGACTTCGGTTAAGATCGGAAAGGACCAAAATATCCAATTTAAAAGACAAATAAAAACACTTTTAATGTTTGAAAATTCTAGAAATATTTGGTAAGTAATGTTTTTTTTTCGACCCAAGAGTTTAATTTTGACAATCAGCAGACACTTTAAAGTGACATTTCAGAATTTTTTGTCATAAATTTTACTTTTATTTTTATCTGAAAGAGCATATTTCCTTATGAAAAATCTGAAAATTTCAAGCCTTAATATTGCGCCGTTTACGAGAAATTTATATTTTTGTGTTAAAATTGAACAAATTGTTGTGGACAACAGTTCAGATTTATATGCAATTTATCGATTATGTCTCAACTTTAAATGCGTGTTTCTCGCTTATTGGCAACAACTTTAAAAAAACTAATAGTATTTATACTCATTAGAATAACCAATCTTGGCATCAAGGCATACTTTAAAAAATAGAAATTGGAATGAAATGTCCCTTTAAAATAAAAATAAGAAGAAAAAAAAACCGACAAAGAAACTGTAAATGAGTAAGCAGTTATATTGGACATTTCAATGCCATTTGTTAGTGTTCGACCTACTTTTTGTACCAATGAAATTGCAGTATATTTTCCGCTATATATCCGCCGCTATATTTCGCATAAACGTGACGGTCAGCTAGTTCATGTGACGTTTATACATAGCCAAGCCCCCGTCTCCAATGATCCGCTAGCGAACATTAAGTCATATAGAGTCTGTATAGTAGATTCCACACGATATAACCATTCAATGCGCGCATTTGAATTTTCATTTCACGTAGAATCTACTATACAGCCCCTACCTAATACATAGAGGGTTTAGCTTGTTGTGACGTCATAGTGGAAGTGGCATCAAAGTTTCCTAATATAACTAAATGAATAACTAAGACTTGTAATAAAAAATTGTACATCATGAAATGGGAGGTCAATAATGCGGAAACAAAGACGAAAAACAGAAAGAAATTGATAACAAATCTTTGTATAATAAGATAAGCAACGCTTTTGCATTTCCTTTACAATTCTTCAAACCCCCACTCGACTTGATCTAATTATGAAAAATGCTTGCCGAACAAAGAGCGAATTGGACACATACCTTAATATCGCCATATTTGAGTATGTTAGCCTCCTGTATGGTTTTCTGTGAGTTAGTTGACTGTCCGTCCGTCAGTACGACCAGAATTTTAGGGACACCAAAACGGCCACCATGAGAGGGGAGATAACTGTTCTCTCTAACATACTTCAGGGCGGTGTTTGTGTAAGTTGTACCTGTTAAAATATTTGTCACATAACTATGAGTATATAACGGATTAAGATGGTCGAGGTGTGTGAACTTTCTTAATTTGAATATAAACGATGTGTAAAACAGTTGCTTATTGAATTGCCTTGGTTAGAATGCGAAGAGATTTTTTTTTTGAAAAGTTATATGCATCTTTATCGTTCTTACCAGCTCAGTAAGATGTAGTGGTCACTACGCCTTCAAGCAAATAAATGTTATAACTCTACATCTTAAAAGAATCCACTCAACTTTTATATCTTTATTTTTATTTCACGTTTACAACTGGTAAATAAAGCATTTTAGGGAAGAAAGACAATATACCCTCAATTTCCTCGAAAGGGGGCATAATAATGTAACTGTACAATGAGAATTCAAACGATTCACAAATTAAAGTAGTACTTACCAGAAACATGTTTTGTTATAAATCGCCGTTTTTCAACAAAAAAACTCGTAACTGCAGCTTTAAACAGTCTGCAATAACGATGGTTTGTTGAAAAACGACGAAATGATTAACTAGTTGTTTGACCTACCGCCGCTGTACTTGACGTTCCCTATGGCGGCTAACAGTGACTGTTTATCCTGATGTTCGTTCAGGTAAAAGCTGTTGTGTGTTGTTGTTGAGAAAGTCACCACACTTACTTGTACGTGGTCGGGACCTGTAGACAGGTAAAAATATCTTAATAAAATCATTTGGCGGGCTCCAATAACAGTTTAGTTGAAAATTACCAACATTTATAATTCCTAAATTGTTCTAGTTCTCGACACGATTTGCAGCTCCACTAGACGTTTCCTATGGCCGCAAACAGTGACTATTTGTTTTGGTGTTCGATTAACCCATTACCACACAGTAACTCCTTTTGACCCCCTATGAGATAATGGCTTTGGAAAACATCGTGGAAAATGAAGAAATTGCTTGTAACAAGCAATTTCTTCATTTACCACAATGTTTTCTATGTAAAAAGACCAAAAAATTCAAAATTTCATTCACTTGATATTGTCGTCTGCATCATCTTTGAATTTGGACTAGTCTAAAAATTTGCCGTTTGGTAATGGGTTAAGTAAAAAGACACCGTTACATGTTGCTGAATAATCTATCAGAGAACATGATGATTCCAGATCAGACGGCGACTACGCACATGCCGATCTTGATTCATTGTTGATTCAAATGCTACGGATGTTGTTTTTTCCTGATAACCCTGGTCATTTATACGAACCTATTTCGTAGGCACCCGTAAAATTGCGTACAAAATCGAGCTGTTTCTTGAAGTTTGTAGACCCCTCGCTAGACGAAGCGTCCAGCAGAAACACTATATCCGCCTTGTTGTGTAGGCAATCTGAAAAAAGTAAGATTGTTGTTATTCTTTTTTCTTTTTACAAAAATGATAACATTTATACTGTTTCTATCGAAAATGGGTATTGGTGTTGTTGTTTTTGTTTTTTTTTTTGTTTTTTTTTTGTTTCCTTTACAAAAATAGTAAAATTTATACTTTTCAATTGAAAACAACTGCAGTCGACAAGTTGTGCGTTAATAAGATTTGATGTGTGTGCAGTATAGCATAGAAAACATTCATGCAAATGAACTTTCGCCTTGTACTATTTGGATGGATTCGTTTGTTTTGTTTTGTTTTTGTTTTTTTTCGTCAAGAATTCGGATGGTAAAGTCCAAGATTTAAACGTTTCGTGACTTCAGATTAAAGGAAGCTGCATTTTAGAGTTAAGCGACAAAATATCTTCGTTACTCCCTTTCTATATTATTTTGACCATTATGTAAGGATGTCATCAAATGTAAGTTTATCAAATGTGATGATTTACCCGTATCATTTCCCGCACCTGGCACGGCCGTGGTCACTGGAATGGATTGACAATTACAGTAACAATAACAGTAAAAATAACAACACGATAATAACTGCAATATCTAACTACAATGGGGTGGACTTTTTTGGCTTATTTTCTGACAAGGTTTGGTCTTGTATGTGGTTATGTCCTCCTATTTCCTATAATAAGGCTAATCATAAGAATTGGAAAGTTTATCATAAATCTGTGCATTCCTAATGACAGTTATTTTTCATAAAGCAAAATAATGCGGATTTTTTTCGAAACATTGACAAATATTCTGCACATGACAGTACCTTCCTAATCCAAATTAGTATTATAAAACCTAATACCACATATAGACGCTTTTTGAAGCGTCCCACAACATAAATACTATGGAAAACACAATCAGTTTTTTTTTTCGTTTTCCTTAATGTTTACTACCAAGAGAAATGAAGAATTTCATTCCCTCGAAATTGTTCTTTGCATCTTCGACTAGCCGAAAAATATTGCCGCCTAGTAATTGTCTAAATAACATAGAAGTAAAAGCAACAAATCAAACATTATGTACAGACCATTTTGTCCCCACACGCAGGCAGACAAACCAAGTAGGCCTACAACCGACAAAATCGACACCGTTCTCTCCATGACCGCCTTTCTTCTGTATCGAGCTAGACAATGCAAAGATAATCTTTGACCTAAATTCCTGTCAATATGGAAGAAGTAATCATGAAATTTGATAACATTATACTAAAGATCGACTTCTAAGTTGAAAAGGGTCATCAGAGACAACTAATCATAGGCCACTATATAGTCAAGTAGCGATTTTATTGCATATGTTTACGAATCTGTACCTGTGTGAATAAGGGGGAAAGTTTGTTCCAATTTGCTATACATTTCGAAAACGTTGGTTCGAATCTTGCAGGTGTGGGAGACATGCAAGATTTGAACCATTACATGCAAAATTCCAGTAGTTTGTAGCGTTGTTTAGATAGGTAAATATTGTAAACACATATCATGCTATCATGGTCCTTCTATAACTACATGTATACCTTTGACACTGAGTAATTGGAGTAATTGGAGTGGTTATCTTTTAACCCTCTCCCGAATAAGACCCGATTTTGACGTCCCTAACAGAAAGGCTTGGCAAAACATTGAAACAAAAGAAGAAACTGCTGATGATCAGCAGTTTCTCCTTTTGTCTCAATATTTTCTGTGCTATATTGTGCACAAATCCCTTCCATTTTCACATCAATTTTGTCATCTGCAGCAGCTTTTAAATAGGACCACCCTAAAACTTTGTCGTTTGGGAAAGGGTTAAATCATGGAATTGATTGGACCATTCCTGAACAACAGATTTTAGACTATCCAACTTCCAAGCTGCTACAGACGACAAAATTATACAAATATTGAAAGTAAAAGAGAAAATGTTGACCCTCAGCTCTCTTCTTTTGACTTAATGTTATCGTACAAGCCCTTTCTATTAAGAAAGTCAGAATCAAAATGTGTTTGGAAAGGACTAAGGTGCTAAGACACGGCTTGCATTTTAACCTTGTCTCAAAAAGGCACACCTTATGACTGTTCCATATTCATAGGCATGATAGATAACAGAATAAAATATTACCGAAAATAGAACACATTGAGAGTAAAAGATAAAATGCTGATTCTAGCATTTTCTTTAATTGTACTTTCTTTTTCCTTAATGTGATTTTTATCTTGGAATTGAGCATGTTATGCCATGTACCGATGAACAAAATTAGATAATAATATTAAAAATCTATCATGGTAAATTATTGGTAGCCGATCGAGATCGTCTACATTTGTTTTAATTTCAAAATATTAACATGGGGAGTTTGGGAGGTGATTATTGTGAAAAAATGTTCGACACATTGGTTGAAACTAGTTAAATTGCACGTTGATGATAATTGTTACATTATCAACATGTTTGTTTTACATGCTTACGAGGAAATACAATGCATAAACATGCATTTGTAAATTATTTTATCTTCCTCCAGATGCGAATTACTAACCGCTCAATCACGTGACCAGATCGGTCCATAGAAATACCGATATACACGAAGAACTGAAACGCATCATATCAACTATTGTTGTCTATGCTCAATAATAGCAAGAAGAAAATTTTGTATGAAATGTTAAATGAATAACGGTAATATATATACGCTATGAACTGATCCGTTTTAAAATCAATTCTGTGAATGTGTTTTGGTATTTACTAAGTTAAACGCGTTTCGGTATTTCTACAGACCCACATTTCAGGGGCGGTAACTAGTCTAATCTGATTATAAATACTACTTTATATATAATATTACTAACATCACTCATTTGCAGAAAGCTCTGTGGCTAAATGGATAGATCGGAATTCCCAAATACCTTTTTGTTTATTTTTACGTGGGTTCGATACCCATCCACGCTTGATTTTTTTCTTCTTTTTCCACTTTTTGTACTTTTTTTACATCAATAAGAAAGTTATCATACATATTCTCTTTGCGCGCTTTATTTTTTTTACTAATGCGTTTGGGTAGGGTATTTTTAAGAAACAACTGACTGATTTCAGGGACGTTTACTAATCTAATCCGATAAATACTTCTCTATTTTTTTTTTATCTAATTTACACCAATTATTTGGATGTGTCACAGTGGCCTAATGGGTAGAGCTGAACGCTGATACCCTTTTTGTGTTTTTGTTATGTGGGTTCGAAACCCATCCACGCATGATTTTTTTTCTTTTTTGTCATTATATTCTATCTGCACGCTTTACTTTTTTTATCAAAATATTCTATGAAAAATACTTTAAATTGTTTTCAACCGGATTGACCAATAGTTTAAATTGTTTTCAACCCGATTGACCAATCAATTGTAACAACGCGACGCTTTAATCTGGTACCCATCATATCAAAATCGAACTACCACGTATTGGTATCGGAGATGAAAACCAGCCTAGACCCGCTTCTAACCGATTGACAAATCAGGTGACACTTGGGCTGTGTTCAGTAAGACAAAACGCTAGCCGTTTCATTCGGAATACTTGGTCAATTTTGTCAATTTTGTGTCAAAGAAGTTGTGACTGTTGCTAACGTTAGGGAACGTTTTGTCTTACTGAACGCAGTGCTGGATTGACCAATCACATCACACATAAAGGCACACACCCTCGCCATTTCGACATTTGACGACGAGACAGCAACGGAGCAACATGGTAAAAAGTGTTCTAGGGAATTTCCATCAGGAATGCAATATTTTTGCTCCAAATAATGGCTTACAATGCACAGCCATGTCATTGGTGGCTTATTTGGCATTTTCCCATTTTAATAATGAGCCGGTTAATGATCAGCTGAGATTATTCACTGCACACGACATTGACGATGGTTTGTTTCAGAGAAATGCGCTGTATGCACGTGTTGTAGAACAAATTCATATTCCAAGATATTTGTCGCATAACGCACTGCCGAAATCGTACAGTTTTCGTGGCCGTTCTTACGAGATAGAATATTTTACCGATCAATTTTTTGCGTCCATAAATTTTTTGACGAATCAAGATTTCCAACAAACGGCATTTCTTGACGCAATCTCGCAAGCTGTTTTATTGTCACTACTGAATATTTTAACGTTAAATGACCTTACAATGGCGTTATGCATACAGCAAGAAACTAACCAATTTCTCATTTTTGATTCTCACCAAAGAAATAGTCTCGGGCAATATAGTCGATATGGTATTCTGTGTTGTTGGTTTTTGACGATTTAGACGAGTTGGTTGACTTCTTTTATAGTCAATACTCGGGTAATTTATATGAATTAACACCTGTCTCATTTCAATTAAGTTCAAATGAAGTGGCTGATAGTGTGCGGAATTATGTAAGACCTGGTAGCACAAGTTTTGCCTCCACATTTCACCAGACAATTGATTCTAAAAGTATTGACACTGAACAGCCCAAAACTACCATGCATGCATATGCAGCAAATGGTTTCATGTTGGAACAATCAACCCATTCAGTTCATTCAAACCAAATGTCAGAATATCAGACTGACCCGATTGTTCCATTTGTATCTAAGGATCATATGTATAGTAGAAAAAAAAACTGTCAAGAAGTGTAGAAGGCCAACAAGGCGAACGACTTCAATCATAAGCGTGACAAATGACACTGATACTGTATCCACTGTAAACTCTGTATATGACATGTTGGGTCATACCCAGCAAGCAGACCTATATCGGGCCGATATCGGCTGCGTATCGGAATATCGGTAAATTTTGCCGATATCGGGCCGATATCGGACCGATAAGATTTGACGATTTTAAAATTATTTCATTGTGGCATCTCAGCATTTCATTTTATATTTTTAATGACAAATCTTTGTTAAACTTCAATTCAGTAATACATTGGGAACAAAAAATCCATTCTAGACATTAAATATCGGCCGTATGTCGGCCCGACATCGGCCCGACGTTGACTTGGCTTCACAACCCGTTTACGTTTCTTATCGTTCAAAATTGTGTTTTTCTGAAATAAAACACTATTGCGTTGAAAAAAACCCAAAATTAGATAAGAAGCCTAGTATTCAATTAATATCAGTATTATTGAATTGTCAATATCGGCCCGACATCGGCCCGACATCAGCTGTAAGTACCCTCAAGTCAATATCTACGTATCTGCCTTAGAGCGGACATTATTTTACTTCTCTTTGTTGATACACACTTTTTTATTATAAGAAGGTAAATGGTGAGTTTTAACAAAAGTTTTTCATTTATTATTGGAATAGTTTTTGTTTGGAACTTTGATTATTTAGGGACTGCGAGTACTTTGATTATGTATTGTATTTATCATGACTTAGTTAGTCTAATGCCTAGTTTGAAAAATTGCTTCAAAATTTGTTTCTCCAACTTTAGCCTTGAGTTTTTGTTTAATCCCTCAAGATTTTACATTTTCTGCTGACGAGGATGAGTATTGGCAAGATTGGGGAGTTGCTGGAGGGGAAAGAGTCCGTTGACAACGAAGAAGAGTGTGTTACTGCCTTAATTTGGATACCGGATATTTTTACCGGATTATATTAGTAATAGTTACCGGGTATTATTGTTCTGTGAGAATATCCGTTTGCGCATGCGTATTTGCGATCTGCGAAAATCCAAAAATGAAAACTTTCTTGTGGCGATGTTTTTATAGGCTATAGAGGTAAATATATGACGATACCTTGCGATTCACTGTCATAGTGAATGGTCCGTTCATATTCTTCGTCGATAGTCCGTCAGTCTGTCCGGTATCGCTGTATTGTCGATTTATCGAGTCGGTTTTCGTTCGATTGTCTTTCGGTCGGAACTAGTTCATGTAGTTGCAATAATGTAAAGGCTAAACCTTTTTGAATTTTGATCTGGGTTTCGGTTACAATTCCTTCCTATTCATTGCAATGGAGCAGGTGCTGGAATGATTCATTCCAGCAAGTTTAGCATAGTCAAACTTTAAAATAAAGCTATGGAATGTAGTAAGAATGTTACTTAACGACAAGTTAATTATTTCTCTGTCAATCCAGCATAGTTTTATGTTGAAATTACTTTCAAATAAAGTTCAATTCAATTTTGAAGCGGAGTACCCACCCATTTAATTCTACTGAGACTTGAATTTTCTGTTGGAAGAAATAATTGATAACAATTCTTGTTGATACTTTTTAATTGAATTTGTACCATGGAACATCTTTTTATGGGATACACATCTGATTAGATATGTTAGTATTCAAAAATTATGCAAGAAAATGTGTTTTCCACTCTTTTGTCTTGCTCCACAAGAAGGAATAGGGTGGACTCGTAGCCACAAACCAATACCCATCATCAAGTTTGTGGCTATGATATCGCAGCTAGGTCGGAACATGTGTTTATTTGCGTGTATAATTCAGGCGGTAACGTTAAGCTCCTATTTCTATTTTGCAGACGGATTCTTCGGATACTGCGGATACCTCTAATATGGATGCCATCCATAGATGTGCGATAATCATTGATGTGATTAAACGAAGTCATTGAGAATCCTGTCCGGCTTTATGCTTCTGTTTTCATCGTCGCAATAGAGTGAGTGGAGCTGTATTTTCGTGGCTAACTAAATTGACAACGACAAGAAGGTTGCTGTTTTCCTATGAATGATTGAGAAATTTGGTGCAGCCAGCGTTACCAAAGGACAAAACATTCATTTAGATTAAGGACATCCTTGAGAGTCATTACAACCCGAAGCCTTTGATCATTCCTGAGCGTTTTAAGTTTCATAAAAGGGAACAAAGAGAGGATAAATCGGTTTCGGTTGGTGGAAATTAAGGAACTTTCTGTCAATTGTTACTACGGTGCATTTGTACCACAAGCGTTAAGGGACCAACTGGTGTGCGGCTTATGGTCTGAGCAAATTCTGTGAAAAGTACTGGCCGAGGCTGATTTGACTTTTGACGCAATCAAAATAGCGGTTACTAGATATGGAAACTGAACATGTCGTAAAGGACCAGAAGGGTGCATATGCGAGTAAACCCAAATCTAAACATAAACAGTTGCAAAAGAAAGTTGAATGTTTCCGTTGCGGTGGCGAACATTATGCCGACAACAAATGCAAATTCAAAAACAGTAAATGTTTTTTTTTATGCTGCGAAATTGGTCACATTTCAAGGTGGTGTAAACCAAAACCTACAAATCATATTACGGAATCTGACGGAGAGGAGATCGTTATCTTGTGGTTATTTTCCTTGAGTATGTACATTGGTGAGAGTGAGAAGTATACGGTGCAGCTCGGGTTGGACAACCATAATGTCACGATGGAGATCGATACTGGCAGTGCCTGTGCTATCATAAATGAACACGTTGATTGTGCAAAATTCAGCAAATATAAACTGGAGACACCGTCTGTCAATTAAACCCATTACCAAACACCAAAATTTTAGGGCGGTCCAATGTGAATGCTGCTGCAGACGACAAAATCAATGTTACTATTTACTAAGTGCGGGAAATGTGAATATCATAGCAAAGAAAATATTGAGGCAAAAGGAGAAAATGCTGATTATCAGCAAAAGGAGAAATTGCTGATTATCAGCATTTTCTTCTTTTGTCTCAATGTTTTCCTAAGCCAATTTTCTCAGGGACATCAAAATCCGGTCTTGTTTGGGAAAGGGTTAAAGTCATATTCAGGTCAAAAACTGATGCTCAAATTATTGCCTTGTACACTGGATGAGTACTTCAAATGGAGGCCTCAGTGCAAAACTATTGTAACTACATATTTTTCAGAAGTTCACTTTTTGCAATTTTTTTTAATCTTTAGGAAGGAATACATCATGTACTTTGATATTGGGTTTCAATTCTGTATAATTAAAAAGATATATAGAATTACAAAAATATTTTATCTCTTTATATTTGAGAAAGTTATTGAGTTTTTTCCCTCTCCTGTAAAATTTTACAAAATGTAGGTTACAATAGTTTTGCACTTACCCCTCGAAATGACAACATTGTAGATACTAGTTAGGTGATATTCGGTTGTTTGAACTTAAGATGGCATCAATTAGTCTTGTAATAACTGGCTGTCATCACACCTAAGTGTCTTCCGACAGCAAGTTGTCACCAGACTATCTTTCTCGTTGGAGGCATTTGTCAGCAAAGCGGAGACCTTGTTATTATTTGTAAATGCTTGGGAAAAGATTGAGTCAAAAACAGAAAATGCTGATTATCAGCATTTTCTCCTTTTGTCCAAATATGTTCTAGGTTTTATACAAAAATCTGAACTTTATCTGTTATCTGCAGCAGCTTTCAGATTTTATCACCCTAAAATTCATCTAGTCACTCCTTTATGTGCTTTAAATTATATGTGAAGTTTAACTAGTGATTATATCTTTAATCTTTTGCATTTTGTCTCTTTGCTTAGCCCATTTGTTACAAAACAATAATTTCTAGACTGGTCCAAATTGAAAGTATATTTTTTGCAGGCGACAAAATAAAGGTGACTGAAAATATGAATTTTATTTGGTGAAGGGTGGAATACATAGTGGGAAAAGAAGAAAACACTGGTTACCAGCATTCTCTCATTTTCCCATAATATTTTCTAAAGTCTCCTTTCTCGGGGGCATCAAAAGTAGGGATTGTGTGGTAATGGGTTAAAAACTTTAAACTATGGAATGGACCTCATGGATAACAGGCAGTGCTGTGATACAATTGTAATGACATTGAAAATAGCTGAAAACAGCTTAAAATCTGTCATTTGTACTTTATATTAAAATGTTAAATCAAGGTAATGCTACGAAAGGGCAATTTTAACCCTTTCCCAAACAACAAAGTATAAAGGTGTTCCAGTTTGAAAGCTGCTGCAGAGGACAAAATTTATGTTCATAAAGATAAGATTTAGGTATAATAATGGACAGTCTCAGAAAATACTGAGACAAACGGAGAAAATGCTGATGTTCATCATTTTTTTTCTTTGGTCTCAATGTTTGTCCATGTCAATTCTGTAAGGGACGTCAAAAACCAGATCTTGTTTGGGAAAGGGTTTGTAAATATGGGTGAAAATATTCTTTAAGGACAACCTTACAGATCATTTCTTTTAAAATAAACAGTTGAGGTGATAGCTGATTCTAGTCAAATATTTCCACTACCAATGTTTAAAGATTATCAAGTCTCTTTGAGGTGCATGTATATAGTTGTTTATTAATAAGATTCATTGCTTAGATTTGGGGTTCTTTTTACTGTACATATCAATGATGTACTTTGACACACTGTAATTTTAAAAATGGGTTATAGTTTAAAATCTCTGATATGATTTATTATATCCCTTTAGTATAATTTATTTGAAACTGGTCCTTATAGAAAGTAAAAAGTTTGTAACAGTGCTAAAATTTCTTTCTTTTTGACCAGAGATATGCTGTGCACCACTCAACTTTGCATATCATATGACTGTCCGTGAAATATTCTAATAAATACAAATGTACCTAGAATATCTATTTCAGTCCCTTGAAATTTCTATTTCTATTTGTTGTTTGAATGCAAAAGTTGACATTCTTGCAAGTTTTCAATGTATGAATATATATATATATATATATATATATATATATATATATATATATATATATATATATATATATATATATATATATATATATATATATATATATATATATATATATATATATATATATATATATATATATATATATATATATATATATATATATATATATATATATATATATATATAGTTTTATACCTACCAACTTATTGGGACATGTGTAAATCTGACACTCGAAGTATTGGGTCTTTGGGGGTATTTATTGGGTCCTACCTAAATATTGGGCCTAGACCCAATAAAATTGCGACCCAACAATTTCTTTCTTTTTATATACATTAGTACGGCTCAACACGGGTTTACATCCTATGTTCTCATACATAACTATTGGGTCCTATTTTTTATTATTGGGTCGCCAGATATAGCCGAAATATCGAAACACCGTCTTTCGTATATATTTGTATATTCCCGCCACTCTTTGCGCATGCTCAGTGCCATGGAACTGGTACCCGCTCACTTATACTTTTAATGGTCAGAGACGGTAACCAGTCTATTTTGTCGCCATTTGCATTTTCGAAGACGGCTTTCCTGGCAAAATGGTTAGTTTTTAACGCTTTTACTTATTTTATTCAATTATTTTGTTTGGCGAAATGTGTGAAAACAAACATTTGGATGAGGGAATTCTATCGGAAAAGCCTTTGTGCGACTTAGTCAGGTAGACTTACAAAGTAGATCTAATTCATCGCACAGGACCGAGAAATGTCAGTTCGGGAAATGTTTGAATTCGTCAACGTTAACGAACTCCTTTACAATTGATGAATTCGTGAACTCATTTTCAAACATTTACAATGCTATTTTCGTCTATTTCTACCAATTTGATATAGCTGCGGAGCAGCGATATCGTAGCCACAAACTTGATGACCGGTAGACCTGTTTGTTTGGGGTACTCTCCAAGCCGAGGCCTATTGATTGAATCATCAAACAACGACCTCTGCAGTTTTTGATATATCAACCGACTATTTGGTCGTCATACTCTAATTATAGCACACAATTTGAATGATCAAATCAAAATCGTTCAGTTTTTACTCACACGCGCGGTCATTCATGTAAACAGTGATAACATCTAACAGATTAACCTATGAATTGCGCTCTGCATAATTACGTCGTTTCTATTTTTGGCCGACCAGTGAAAATCTGTATCAAAAAATTCAAATATTTTGATGTTTCCAGTCAATGATTGGATAACGAAATCCCGCCAAGGCCCCGAGATTAGACGTGAAATACCCCCGTGGGAACAAAGTATCATTTCATCATAGTTTACGAAGAGGAAATGTACTTTGTTGTAAGAAAGTAGTTTGGGGTGGCTGCGAGTCCGACCTCTTGATCTCTTTTGAGCAAGGAAAACAAGTTCTTGCATAAATATTATCTGTTTAAATACCAACATATTTTATCAGATTATCAGAAGGCTTCAAGCAGATAGAAAAACATATTCCATGTCACAAATTAGCTTAAAAAGTATCACCAAATTAATGTTTTTTTTTTCGACGGAAATTTAAAGACTGTATCATACAGTGGCGGATCCAGGATTTCTATGAAGGGGGGGGGGGTTCGGATTATATGGAAATAGGGGGGGGGGGTGTTTTTCTAGTGTTACACAATTTTGACTGGAATTCTGCATGAAAATGAAATAATCAGGTTACAGCGGTTCGAACCCCCAGAAGAACACCCCCCTTGATCCGCCACTGTCATAAGATGGGTGGGTAGTCCGCTTCAAAAACAAATTTACTTGTATTTGAAAATGATTTCAGCTTAAAACTGTACTCAATTGGCAGAAAAATTGTTAACTTCATCTTGTCAGGGGTCTCGTTTGCCAAAATTTGGGGCCGTTATTGGGCCCCATTCCCAATGGCAAAAAGTTTAAGTATATTTTTTTTGCCAATTCTGTGGTGAAAATTCCCAATGAAGACCCAGAATCATTCTATTATTTGAGAAAGGGCTAAACAATTCCAGTCTTTTCCCAAAGATACACATTAAAAAAAGAGGGTTAAATACTCCTTGCATCAAAAAATGATCTGGAGCTCTGCAAATCATCAACCAAATTTATCAACGGCAGAGTGCAGTGAGTCCAAGCAGGCCGATTACACTGATGACAGACAGTTATTGGTGAGTTTCCTGGTAGTGGATTACAGACAGTGAATGCTGATACCAGGCTGTATTGTATTAGTTCAGTGAATGGAGAGAAATAAAATGATATAACAAAGTTTGATAATTTTTTGAAAAATTCTTCTGAAACATGCAATTTCAAACAGCACAAACAGCTTCCAGGAGATGTGATTTTTAGGTCTCAGAAATGCTAAATTCGTTTTCGGAAGGGGGGCTTTGCCCCCTGGACCCCCCACCGGGACATTGCCCCGGACCCCAATTGGGGCCAGCCTAGGCGTCCCCCATACCCCCGGCCGAATTAGGGCCCATGGATTTTTAGGGCGGTTTGGTCCATCCACCAAAAATTCCAGCCTAATCCCTGCAGTCTTGTAGTCACAAATATTACAAGAGCTGTCCGAAGACAGCGCGCTCGACTTTCTAAGTTGCTTAGTATAAAGGGGGCATAACTCCAAATAGAGTGGTCCCAGGGTCATGGGCCCTGATAGTAAGGTAGAGAGTGTGATATGGTGAATAAGTATTCCAAGTTTGGGTTGAATCCCCTGATAGTATGGATGTTATTGATGTTTGAAAAAAAAACTTTAACCTTGGTTGCAACTAGGGATGACTATTGCAGGCCAAAATGACTATTGCGATAGTATTGCTATTGACCAAATTGCTATCACGATAGTATTGCTATTGTAGGTTACTATTGCAATACTATTGCGATACTATTGTTATATGCTTTAAGTGCTATAAATGGACATTTTTTCATTAAAAATCACATTTCCTGAATATTTAACATAAATGAATTAATTTGCAGAATCATTGAATAAATAATCTGAAGGAAGAGAGTGACATTTCATGATTTGAGTAGCCTGTCATTGATGTCTGATATTCAAGAGACAGATTTTTTGCTAAAATTAGACAATGTCATGTGACAAATTGCTATTTTTAGAACAAATTGCTATTTATAGAACTATCAAAACTATTGCGATAGTGGAAACAACTATTGCGATACTATTGATATTGCCAGTTGCCTATCACGATAGCACTATTGCAGAGGTCACTATTGCGATATATCGATAGTCCGATGTATCGTTACATCCCTAGTTGCAACGCCAACGTCGACGCCCGGGTGACAGTGCTCATTATAAGCTCTCATTTTCTTCGAAAAGTCGAGCTAAAAATGAATTCAAACAAGACTGTGGCTGATATCGTCTTGGTTCAGGACCATCAATGATCATGGTCCTCTTTATTTTATATACGCCGGAAGAGTCATATTATGCTGTGGCCCCAGTCGTCCGTCTGTTAGCAGTATCTTGTGGTCGCGACTCCTCCTACAGTTTTGATCTGAATTTGTTCACAAGGGATGTGTCAATTCTCAAAACAGAAGTCAACTCAACTTCTCACCGGAGGTTATCTTCAATTCCTTTACCCTTTCTCAAATGCCAAATAAATGGATTTTACAGACCACAAACCAGTATTTTGAAAATTGCAATGCAAATGTTGCATGTGATACAAAAATTTCAGAAAATCTTCAATGATTTTGTTACTAATATGGGACCTATTTGAATTCAGTTTGAAGCAGAGAAGGTGGACAGACATCACACATTAGACAGACATCATGGCGGATTTTTGAAAAATCAGCTGATAAAAAAGTTATTGAACAAAATTGTGGTTGATCAATAACTTTTAATTCAATTTTTCAAAAATCTTTAACGTCCGGCTTATTCCTGGCATTTACCAACCTTCTCTGCTTGAAACCAAATTCAAATTAATAAAGTATTTAACAAAGAAATTGATTAGTTTCTGAAATTCTGAGTCATGTGATTAACCACCATGATTATATCAATGGGAAATCTACTAGTGTTAGGTCTTTGATCGAGAATGGTTAAAAGCGTACAAATTCAATAAAACTGTTTTCTTTCAGATTAAGTTTTTAAGAAGTTTTTTTTAAATAACCTTTCATCAAAGACAGAAATTTTGGTTGCCTCAGCCCGGCCCAAATGAATATGTGGAAATAGGGGGAAAACTCTTCTAAAGCATAGAAAAGGGGCCAGGGGCCAGTGAAATTGGGGAAAATAGCGACGTTTATGCCTAAATTGGGAAAAACTTAGACAAGTTTTTATTCATAACGTCACTTCTGCTGCAAATTAGACTGTAGTGATGAAAAATGCATTTGTATTTTGTACATAGGCCTACTCTTGTTTAAGAATCTACTCTAAAACTGTCTTCAAAATATTTGTAAATGAAGATGAGGTCTTAACATGCGGCATTCTGGGTCCTCAAAAAACTCCTCATTGTGAATTTTCACCAGAGAATTGGGAAAAAAAGATCTATTTTTTGCCATTGGGAATGGGGCCCAATAACGGCCCCAAATTTTGGCAAACAAGACCCCTGTGGATGTCATGGATATGACCTTAGTAATTGAAAATGGCGTAAACCCTGATAAACCAACCATCCTTATGTAAATGTATTAGACATACTTAGGGTTTCAAAGTTTGGTTTAAACTTACTGCTTTATCAAAACATTTCTACACTTTGTTACTTGTATCATATGGTTTATTAGCTCCACTGGCCGAAGGCCAGTGGGGCTTATGTCATGGCCCTGTGTCCGTCGTGTGTCCGTGCGTGTGTGCGTCCGTCCGTCCGTGCGTGAGTAAACAATTTTCAAACATCTTCTTCTCCAAATCTACTGGACCAATTTCAACCAAACTTCACATGAATCATTCTTGCATGAATATCTACCAAATTCCATAAAAAAAATAAAATCTGTGCAGAGCTTGAATTTTAATTAATTTAATAGAATTAAATTTTCGAAAAATCTTTAAAAATTCTTCTTTTCCAAAACTACTGGACCAATATCAACCAAACTTCACAGAAATCTTCCTTGCATGAATTTCTACAAAGTTCCTTCAAAAGAATAAAAATCCACGCAGAACTTGAATTTTAATTAATTTAATTGATTTAAATTTTCGAAAAATCTTTAAAAATTCTTCTTCTCCAAAACTACTGGACCAATTTCAACCAAACTTCACAGAAATTTTTCCTTGTATGAATCTCTTCTGAATTCCTTCAAAAAGATAAATTCTGTGTGTAACTTAAATTTTAATTAATTTAATTAAATTTTCAAAAAATCTTTAAAAAATTCTTCTTCTCCAAAACCACTGGACCAATTTTTACCAAACTTCACAGAAATCTTCATTGCATAAATCTCTACCAAATTCCTTCAAAAGAATAAAATCGGCACAGAACTTGAATTTTAATTAATTTAAATTTTTGAAAAATCTTTAAAAATTCTTCTTCTCCAAAATCACTGGACCAATTTTAACCAAACTTCACAGAATCTTCCTTGTATGAATCTCTTCTTAATTCCTTCAAAAAGATAAATTCTATGTATAACTTAAATTTTAATTGATTTAATTAAATTAAATTTTCGAAAAATCTTTAAAAAATCTTCTCCTCCAAAGATACTGGACCAATTTCAACCAAACTTTACAGAAATGTTCTTTGCATGAATCTCTTCTTAATTCCTGTAGAAAAATAAATTTTGTGTAGAACTTAAATTTTGATTAATTAAATTAAATTAATTTTTCGAAAAATCTTCTTTTCCAAAACTACTGGACCAATTTTAACCAAACTTCACATGAATCTTCCTTGTATGAATCTCCTCTCAATTCCTTTAAAAAAGTAATTTCCGTGTAGAACTTAAATTTTAATAAATTTAATTAAATTGAATTTTCGAAAAATTGTTAAACAATCTTCTTCTCCAAAACTACAGGACCAATTTCAACCAAACTTCACAGGAATCTTCCTTGCATGAATCTCTTCCAAATTCCTTCAGGATTGGATGAAAAGCTTGACCACTGTTGGCTAGGCTTATTTTTCGCTATATGAAACATAGTATAATTTTAAGAAAATTTTACAAACATTTCTGCTCCTTAATCACTTTTTGGATTTCATTCTGGTGTAGCATGAATCTTCTTTGGATAGCCCTGTATTGAATTCCTTAAAGAAGTTCCTAGTCTAAATGTCTAAAAGCCAGTGGAGCGATACAGGGCCATCTTGGCCCTCTTGTTCATCTTCCTTCCAATTTCAGTATTGATGCTAGATCTGCTACAACAAAGAAAGCGGAGAAGATCATCAATGATAGTGTTGAAAGAAAATGGACAAACTGCCTTTTGAAATACCAGAATACCAGTGTGGTCACTTGTTTAGATGCGCGTGACGTTAAACCTGAAGAGGAGGTGGCTTGTTACTATGGTATGACTGGGACTGACAGCAACATGTCTTGGAGAATGGTGAGTTCTTCTTAATCAAATATATATACAATTCAAAGCCAATCATGTAAATCATAGAAAATATTTCTACAAACAGAATGATTGTTGGCAACCTGATGAACTTATACAAGAGCCAGTTAATATTGCGATTAAGACCAGGCCCCCGTTTCTCGAAAAAACTTAAGTACATACTCATGAGAACATACTTAACTTCAAAAGAATACTCTCCAATGTATAAGGGTATTCAATTGAAGTTCACATGGATTTCTTGTGATTTTAGTACGGCGCTCAGACTTGAGAACATACTTAATTTTTTTCGAAAAACCGGGGCCTGGGTTTCATCATGGCGTGAATCATGATAGCATTCTAAACAAATATTGGATCATTTTATATACTAGTATTTGGTCATCATTCAATGTATATACCTTTGTCATCTCAATTGGTTTGAGTTTATTGGGGTTTTACGCCGTTTTCAACTACCAGGGTCATATCGCGGCGGCTGGAGCACCTAACCATGGATTCCTGGCGTTTCTCATACCAGTACTACCACAACACCCTTACCGAGCCCCCAGCTGCTCCCCCACATAGGTTCACGATATCAAACCACTGATGGGTGACATTTTTGTCAGTAAGGGTATTTGCCGCGGCCGGGTATCGAACCCGGGACCTCTCGAATGAGAGGCAGATGCGCTACCAACTGCGCCATGGCCGCGGCCTCATCTCAATTGGAAACAAATATTGGGCAATTTTATATACTGGTATTGGAATAGGGTCATGTTATACTTTTTAGTCTATAGCAAAATTCTTAGTCATTGCAGAAGTCAAAGTGTGTAGTTGTCTAATGACTGTTGTTTTTTTTTTTTTTTATAACACAGGCAGTGCTTTAACAGATAATATTGAAAAAACTCACTTTGTACAAGTCCTGTTTAAGACTGGAGAGTCATCTTTGCTGATCTGATCAATCATAGAAAAGGTGAGAGTATTTTTCGGTATTCTTAGTTTATTATCTCCACTGGCCGTAGGCCAATGGGCTTATGTCATGGCCATGAGGGAATATATGTGTAACTAACATTTTGTTGGAATTTAATTTTAGGTAAATATTTTGATTTTGTTTATCGCCCGTTAGCCACGCGACCGAGAAATGGTCAGTTTCTAAGAAGAGAATGCTGATTTGTCAGTAATTTATCAAATAATTGGCTTAGTATTTCTACTTTTCTCTATGATCGATATTTTTTCCGATACAGAAACGTTCGATACGATATATCTATCGAACGTAAAATACCGGTTTTCGATATATATCGAGTACTGGTACAGAGCCCTAGTTGACATTGTAATGTATCATTCTCTATTATATTCTTCTAACAAAAATCTGATGAAAAACATGGTCGCTGTCGGCGGGGCATATTTTTATGCCCTTGTATTGAAAGATCGGGGGCATATTGTTTTACTTGCGTCTGTCTTTCTGTCTGTCCGTCTGTCTGTCCGAAAACTTAACATAAAATACTTAACATTGGACTTTGTTCCAAAAGTAGTTGACATACAATGCTCAAATTTGGTATGTAACTTTATTATGCTCCCCGAAGGGAGAGCATATAGTCGCCGCTTCGTCTGTCCGTCCGTCCGTCATTCCATCCGTCCGTCATTCTGTCCGTCCGTCCGTCCGTCCGAAGCGATTTCTCCATAACCCTTGGGCCAAATCAAATGAAACTTACCATGTGAACTCCCTATGACAAAATGCCGATGTACTTTTCCCGGTTTTTGGATTTGAGGCCTCGTCATGGGAAAAGGGGACTTAAGGTTAAATACAGTTTTTCTCTAATTTCTCCTAGTCTAATGGTCAGAATTTGATGAAATTTCATATTTGAGTAGCAAATCAGATGCCCTTGACAATAAACTATATAAAATTTGCCTATACAAATTATGTCATGGAAAAAGGGGGCTTAACATTTGTTAGCTTTATATTAGCTCTGCATGGCATATATTTATTGTGACAATGCCTTATTCGGGGAGCATTGTCCGTCTCTGACGGCTCTTGTTTCAATAATATCTATCTGATACATGCAATATGACTGTCCTCATGGTCATCCGTTAACCCTTTACATGAAAACTTAACATTTTAGAAAACTTAACATAAAAACTTAACATTGACCTTTTCTCCAAAAGTTGTCGACATACAAAGCTCAAATTGCATGTACCGTAATTATTCTAATAAACTCCCGGGTGTTTATAATAAACATGGTCGATGGAAAAGTAAGGGGTGGGCGTTTATTAGAGGTGTTCTAATTTGGTAGTCAAAATTTGCGAACCAATTGTCAATTCATGGACTCGAAGTTCAGCAAGTTAAATTTTGGCAAAGTTTGGTAATAAGGACTGCAAAATACGATTTTTGGATGAAATTTCTTCATTGCCAACAGATTTAGGGCAGGACATCTTCTTTTTCATTGAATTTGCTTTTGGAAATGATCTTTGGTTATGACTTACATTATTTAAATTTGGAATCATGGGATGGGTGTTTATCAGAATCACCCCTTTTTGCTAAGATTGTGATTGAAACCAGCAGATTTTCAGCCAAGATTTGGGAGATGGGCGTTTATTAGAATATGGGCGTTAATTAGAATAATTACGGCAACTTTTTCTATGGTATCAATCTGTTCCATGCAATTTGACCTTCCTCAAGGTCATCCATTAATATTTCACACATAGATATTTCTCGACAAGACCTTTCATTTGGGACCATGACCTTTGACCTAGTGACCTTGACCTTGGAGTTTGACCTACTTTTCAAAAACTTTAACCTGGCCTTTATCTCAGTCATTTTTACAGATACTTCACACATGGATACTTCTCAGCAAGAGCTTTCATTTGGGACCATGACTTTTGACCTAGTGACCTTGACCTTGGAGTTTGACCTACTTTTCAAAAACTTTAACCTGGCCTTTATCTCATGCACTATTATAGATAGAGCCTTGATATTTCACATAATGATTACTTCATGCTATGACCTTGACCTTGAGACTATGACTTTTGACCCAATGACCTTGACCTTTCACTTTGGACTCTTTTATTTCGTGACAAGCTCTTGTATACTCTTGTCTTGACAAGCCAAGTTTAACCCATTACCAAACAACAAAAATAGTAATGTTGTCCTAATTGAAACCAGTTGCAGACAACATTTTCAATATGATCAAATTTTGAAACTTTGTGACTTTTGGGATAGAAAATAATTTTTGAAGTCAATGATGACACTGTTTGCGCAGAATCACAGGGCCAGAATACCTCAGTAGTATTCCTAGACAAAATCTTCTTATCCTTTATTGAGGGAATGTTTCCTAACTCTTATTGCAATTTGATTTTGTTTTACAACCTTCTATACCCTTTCACAAACAAGTGGCTAGAAGCCGATTTTCATAAATAAGTCACAAGTAACTATTCCTGTCCTCATAGATGCCTCCCTTCAGACAAAATATCCCATTTTAATCAACCCCATTCCTGACAAATAATGTTTAAAGGGACATATGCTAGGTTTTTCAGGGATCAGAACAACATGGGGACAGTCACAGTTTATATTGTGGTGTGGTACATTGCATTATCTAGTGCCAAAAAGAAAATAATTTTAGTGCTGGCACCAAGTTTCTCTATCAGCTTTTCAATTTTGATGCGTAAATTATGCATGTCTTTAAACCTGATTTAGTCATCATTTTATATAATAATATTGGGTCATCTATATATTACTATTGGGTCATCATTTTGTATATATCATTAATGGGCCAAAGATCCAACTTTTAAGTTTTGGATAGACTTCAATATATGGAAAAGTGCAATGGTAACCATATTTATGGAGTTATTCAAATGGCCTTTTGTTAATTTTCATCTTGCTTTTGTCCAGAGCATAACTCAAAGAGCGTGCAAGGTAGAATCATAGATAGATCTTATTACTGGGTATGTTTACATCATCAAAATGCCACCGCTTTGTATATAATAATATTGGGTCATATATATACTACTATTGGGTCCACATTTTGTATATATATATATATCATTATTGGGCCAAAGACCCAACTTTTACCAAACTTGATAGGTGGATATACTTCCAATATAGAGAAGTGCAGTGCACAAAAAGAGGAAACCATTTTTATGGAGTTATTGTCCTTTGTTGATTTTCATCTTAATTTTTTATGCACCGCTCTGCGAAGCTCTTGTTCATTTAGGGACATCAAAACCAGGTCTTGTTAGGGAATGGGTTAAACTTTTGCAGTCTGGTAATGCTTTAATTACATTTTCTGCCATTTCAGAAATCATGTGCAAGGATTATGTGGATGATGGATACACTACGGGTGTTTGACAACTTGCTCACAAAAATTGAATTCCACTCGTAGCAATAAATGTGACACAAAACTTGAGCCAAATCCAAGACACCCCAACTTGACATTGGAAGGTCTCAGACTTTTGAGTCACGTTGACAAAGAAGATGATGTTTTGTGTATTTGTAAGTTCATTTACCATTTCGATCTTTTGTCATGCTGAAATCAGAATATTATATCGAAAGATTGTGGGCATATTGTTTTACCGTTGTCTGGCAGGCCGTCTGTCCATCTGCCGGTGGGAAATGACAACATTAGCCATTTCAGGGACTGGTGTTTCACAAAAAAATCTTGCTATGGCATTTGCTTGTGGCAGTACATAAGGGACAATAATCAACTTTCACCGTAAGCTTAAAGATGCATTCTCACCCATTTATAGCTCCACTGGCCAAAGGCCAGCGGGGCTTATGTCATGGCCCTGT
The DNA here is from genome assembly GCA_963680895.1 of Fragum sueziense. Taxonomy (NCBI): domain Eukaryota; kingdom Metazoa; phylum Mollusca; class Bivalvia; order Cardiida; family Cardiidae; genus Fragum; species Fragum sueziense. The sequence goes on along the minus strand of OY804593.1, from coordinate 4,847,415 downwards.
GTTTGTCGTCCATGCATCTGTCCGTCCGTATGTAAACTTTTTCTTCAAATTCTTCTTCTCCAAAACTACTCAGTGACTGGGAAAGGCCTGCGCCATGCGCCATAGTCACATTGAAATTCCAAATGTCACATTGTTTTAGCTAATGAGTGGGCCCTTGTCCCATTGAATTTTGCTGTATATGAGAATGGGGCAATTTTACTCTATAATTGTCACATCAATTTTCAAAATGTCACATTGATATTGTAAGTGGAAGCGACATTGTCCCATTGAAGAAATGTCTTTCCCAATCACTGACTACTTGACAAATTTCAACCAACTTTTACAGGAATCTTCCTTGCATGAATCGCTTCTAAATTCTTTAAAAAAGACAAAATCCGTTCAGAAATTAAATTTAAATGAAATTAATTAATTCAAATTTTTGAAAAATCTTTAAGAATCTTCTTCTCTAAAAGTACTGGATCAATTTCAAGTTCAACCAACCTTTACATGAATCTTCCTTGCATGACTCTCTTTCAAGTTCCTTAAAAAAATTCCAAATTCAAATCTTAGAAAAACCTTGTATACACTCTAGAGGTCACATTTTGCCTGATCAATCTAAAATTTGGCCTGAATGAGAGTCTTGATCAAATCTGGTACAAGTTCAAATTTGGATCCACTGTGGTAAAAAAAACGTGGTCACAAGGTCAAATCTCAGGAAATCTGGTATGTACTCTAGAGGCCACATTTTTTTTCCTGATCAATCTGAAATTTGGTCAGAATGATGGTCAAAATTAAATCTGGGATGTGTTTAAAATTTGGTCTACTGGGGTCAAAAACTAGGTAACGGGGTCAAATCTTGGAAAAACCTTGTATGAATTCTAGAGGCCCAATTCATGATGTAATTCTCTAATTGAAGCCACTGGAGGGATACAGGCCATCTTGGGCCTCTTGTTCAATTATGTTTTCCGATGTTATTATCTTGTAGGCAGTCAAAAAGAGTCACTGTCAATGAGCAGTAATGGACTAATAGGTTAAGAATGCATAACTCTGTGACATTGATTTCAGAGTGAAAACAATGGTAGAGATATAGATGAGGAAGTGAAGACTAGAATAAGAAACAACTACATTGATGAGTTCATACGACCTTCGAGATGGTGAGTGGTACGGTGGGCCCAATGATGAAATATCCTGAGAATGACTAGGTTTTGGAGTTCTATAAGGCAGAGAGGGAGACTGAACTTGCCGGGGAAGACTGGGATTGTGTGCAGACTGTGAATATCTACGAAAGAATATGAGGTAATAATGCAGATAGAAAAAGAGCTAAGCCTGAAAGACTGCACATGTAGTAACTGTATTATTTAGATAAACCAAAAAAATGATATCTGCTCATTTTTAGCTCCACTGGCCGTCAGGCCAGCAGGCTATTGTCATAGCGCTGTGTCCTTTGTGCGTCCATCAGTCAACTCGTCAACCTTTTCTTTCAAAATCTTCTCAAAAACTACTGAATAGATTTAAACGAAATTTCACAGGAATTAACCTTGTATGACCTCTCAAATTCCTTCAAAAACTTTTAATTGAACTAGAAAGACCCGAGATATCTGCCCTTGAATGTCAAGAACAGCTGTTTTGACTTTGTTTTCACTTGAACAACTACAAATACTGACCAATCGAGTCAAAATTTGGACATAATGTTAGCAATCATTAGATCCTGCCTTTGTGTAATTTTCATCTTGATTGGAATCTTTGATTCTGAGTTATGTGCCCTTGAATTTGAAAAAAAGGGATATTTTGATCTTGTTTTCTCTATAGTAAGCATAAATATTTTACCAATCAAGACAAAACTTGGACAGAAATGAGTAAAAAATGTTTTACCTTAAAATCTTCAATGTGTGTATATTTCAGCTTGACCAGAATGTTTTTCTTTGTGATATCTAGGTCATGATGAAAAGAAGATCATGCCAAACTATGTCACTAGGTCAGATGATTTAAAATCCTTTTTGCTCTAGAAGTTCCAGTTTTGGCTTATATCTTATGAAAATTGCTCAGAATCTCTTTTTTGAGGATGTCTAGGTGCACTTTAAAATTGGGTCAATTTGGGACAAAACCTAGGTCACCAGGTAAAATTTTATGAAATTCCCAATTTTTCTAAATTATCATGAAAATTGTTCAGAATGATTTTTTCAATGACATAAAGGTCATGTAAAAAGTAGGTCATGCAATGTCTTAAACTATGTCATTAGATCAAATGTTGTAAAATCGTTCTTTTTGCTATGGAAGTGGCCATTTTGTCTAAATTGTTCAAAAAATTGCTCAAAATGTTTTTTGATGATAATATTTTGGTCATGAAAAAAGTGGGTCATGCGAGGTCTAAAACTAGGTCACAAGGTGAAATGTCAAAAATCCCTTTGTTTAGTCTAGAAGTGCCATTTTGTTTTAAACCTTGTACAAATTGCTCTATGTTTTTCATGTGGATATCTAGATCCTGCTAAAATGTAAGTCATGTGAAGTCAAAAACTAGGCCACAATGTCAAATGTAATGAAATTCTTCTTTTCACTTTCAAAGTTCCAGTTATGGCGCAATTATTGTGAAAATTGCTCAGGATGCTATTTTTGATGTCTAGGTAATTGAAAACTTGGGCCATGTGATTTCAAAAACTGGGTCAGATCTTGTAGTTGCTGTAAGAATCACAATATTTTCTCAATCATTATGAAAATTTGTGCAAATTGTTTTAACTTTATGACATCTTGGTCATGTGAAAAGTGGGTCATACTACATCTAAAATTGGGTCACTGGGTCAAATATTGTATTTGCTCATTTATTGTGAAATTTGTTCAAAATGTTTATCTTGATAATCTCTAGTTTATTCTGCATGTAGTATGTCTCAAACTTCTCTCAGGTGAGCACTCTAAGGCCATCTTGTACTTTGTTTTTGCTCAAAGAACTATGAGTTTTGAAAAACTTAGATTGAAATTAGTCAAAACTTAGATTTGCTATAATAAGAAATTCAGGCCTGTGGAGCGATTCAATCCCTTCAGGGCTTTCTAGTTGATTAATCCTAATCTAATGGTTGATGTTGCCATCATCAGCAATCCACTGTCAGACTAAAGACCTTTGGATGAGACTTTGAATTTATATAACCTTGTTTCAAATTTATCATACTTTAAATTGATTATAGTGTTCTTTAAAATTCACATCAACTTAAAATTGTCATTTGCAAGACCTTTCCAAATAGAACAGTCCAAAAATTTGCTGACTGGTAATGCATTACGGAATCCAGCAAATATTTTTATGTTCTATTTTCAGTAAAATGGTGCCTTGGGGAAAAACTGCTGAAGCCTTTTTAAGGAACATTCGAACTGTACCTTAATTGTGTCGGAGGGACATTTGATAAAAGATTTATTGATGTCAAAACAAAATTTTATCTGGTCGTCAATAACTTTTTTAGCTCACCTTAGCACAGTGTGCTCAAAGGTGAGCATTTGTGATCATTGAATGTCTGTTGTGTGCGTCAACAATTACATTGTTAGCACTGTAGATGGCACAATAATGGCCAATTATTCATAAACTCTTATCAAAATATTTGTCTGGTCATAAGGATGAAAATGGGAACATTCTCATTTATACCATGTAAAAAGGGACCTAAAAGACAAAATCCTTGTTAGCACACTACATGCTACAGTTTTGGCCCAATGTTCATGAAACTTGAATGTATGTCTAGTCACAAGAATGAACTATTTGAAAATGGGAATGCTCCATTGGCTATCACGGGCAAAGATGCCTTAAAGGGGGACGAGCTAGGCTGTCAAAAATGCAAATGGCACAATAATTACAAACCAGAAATAACGTTTGAAATTTACCAACCTGAAGGGGTAGATCATTTATGTCCATTGATACCACTCGTCGAGCTTTATTAAGTAGTAAAATCCAAGTCAATTAATAACATGCTGGTCGTCCTTGTTTTTGTTTTGTAACGGCTACATATGCCCAACCTTCAAAAATCAATTACGTCAGAGATACGTCATCTGTGCTCAGCGAGATTTAACACGCCATACAACCGGCTGCATAGAAAGTCAGCGAAGACAGATTCGGCATCTGATGTCATGTGCATGGTAGGTCAAATGAATTTACTTTTATAAATAAACGAAAGGATCTTTGGTATTCTATAGTTGATAAATACGCGTATAAATGTTCAGTGCTTGTACAAAATAAACCTTTTCAGGTACTGTAAACCAGGAAATTATTTCGCGCTTTTTAAGTTAGCGTCTTTCGCGGGTGGGTGTGATCCGCGAAGTTAAAACGCCGCGAATAGACTACTTTCAATAAAAACGCGAACTTTAATCGCTTTGATAGTTTTTGTTTCGGGAAAACCTATGGGGAGATGTTTTATTTACACTAGACGTATTTGTTACTATGTAAACAAGGGAAATAGCTTTTTCATAACAGGATGTAAGTGAAAAGTTTTCTTTATTTCAGACCACTTTCGTTTTTATCCAAAATACATAGATATTGTGACATATTAAAAAACACGACATTGAAAGATATACCAACTTATTCAACTAGATATACCTGTCTGAAATTGAGAAAAGGGGTCAAATGGCATTCGAATGCCGAGTATGATAGCAAACGTCAATTGACGTTTAAAATCTCGTAACTGCAGTTTGAAATTAGCCACAGCTACGAGGACTGAATCGTCCTTTGATGATATTGAATGAAACTGTCATTATCGCTTCTCGACGCTATAGGTAAATATGTGTGAAGTTAATGTAACACTCAAATTCTATGCTTTGTGTTACAAACTGTAATACAGTCAGGGGTTTTTCTTGCTATATGGCTGTAGCCGTTGAACGGCTACTTCCCCACCCCAAAAAAATTCCCCACCGGCAGAAAAATTCCCCACCGGTCTGCAAAAATCCCCCTTTTGTTTTGTTTCTTCAGCCTTTATAAAAAAAATTCGGACAAATCTTTGTGATGATCATACTTGTAGAAAAACGCTTTATCTCAACAAGTAAAGCGTCTATATAATAGAGTATACGGCTCGGGTAATTGATTGAACGATTCGATTATGGTTATCCCTCTCGGTAGAATTGAAATTCATCGGGCCCGGTTTGAGCATTAATAAACGTTCCTTTATCATTCCCCTTGCAGAGTGACCGTTTATGCAGATTATATTTCAAAGGTCCGTAAGAGGTCGGGTTTGATTTGTAAATTAAGAAGTGGAAAGCGAGTTGATAGTACGCACACAAATGAAAAATAAATGAATTAATGAATATGGACATAAACGATCTACACACTGATATTTTGAAATAAATGAGCTGTTATTTGGCGGCGCTGATTGCCATCCGACTAAATTCCTCGACATTCGGACGGTCAAAATTTACATTGATCCCGAATCGAACACGCCAGTGAAATGGCGTCACCTTAAACAGTTCGGCTTCATGGAATAAAAGGTAAATACGAAGCACCATCAGGAGTATTTTCACAAAATAGTTAGAAAGTTTTGAAAGCAAATCAATAGGGATAAAAAAAAACGGATGGCCAGACAAACAAGCTCTTGTCACTCAGGATCGTCGAAGGAAAAATGGAAAATCCCGTCTATCAAATGTAACGTCTGCCTCGTAATGGTAACTGGCACTACTCGACCTCAGTGTATTGACACTTTTGCACATTAATTTGTCACGTTATTTAAAGTTACAATGACTTAGATCTAAATGAATAGTCTAAGATGGAGTGCCAGTGGTCTTGGTCTACAAGTTACTATTGAAAGATTTGTTTAACCCTTTCCCAAACGACAAAATTAGATCTAAATGAATAGTCTAAGATTGAGTGCCAGTGGTCTTGGTCTACAAGTTACTATTGAAAGATTTGTTTAACCCTGTCCGAAACGACAAATTCTAGGGTAGTCAAATTTGAAAGTTGCTGCAGACGACAAAATGGACATTCAAGTCAAGTCAAGTAAATTTACATAGGTACATAACTAAGAAAATATTTAGACAAAGGGAGAAACTGCAGGTTCATCTGCTTTATATTTGTTATTATCAATATAATAATTTTTCCCCAAATTTGAAAAATCGCGCGCTTTTTTTCCCCACCTGAAAGGCCAGGCCCCTTCCCCAAAAATGAAAAAAAAAGCCCTGACAGTATACTATAAAGTGTGAAATAAAACAATGCGTCGATAGAAACTTACTTCGGCCAAACTGTCAATGGCGACTGAAATATCGTGAATACAGTAAATGTTTGTATTGTATGTTGCTATAACATCGTATTTATATGTTAAGCAGTAAAGAATAAAGTAAAGTTATAATTCAATATGTAATTATCCGCTTCCCCATATTATTCAACAACATATCAATTTCCCATAGCGTGTTTTGTTTCGCGCGATTCGCGGACATCATTGATTCGCGAACTTAAAACGCCGCAAACAAGCCCGAGTGCATGAAAACACGAACATTTCTTGACGCGAACTTATCCCGGTTTACAGTATTCCTCGCAAATAAGGTCACAATCATCGACACAGCCGGTTGTACGGTGTGTTAATATCGCGGAGGTGTGTCTCGTTGACCTTGACCTTGTCTTGTTTTGACGTAAAAATAGAATGTGTAAACACGCTTGTAAAGGATTGATCTATAGCAAAGGAAAGATGTCTTTTCGCCGAGATTGAGGTTTTTATGCATTGCAAATTGTTTTTCCATGCACAAATATGAGTTCCCGAACAGTTCGGAAGCATAAAAACATAGAATGAGCCCCTTTAATGACAAAATTTTTGTTAGCACTCTAGAGGCCACAATTTTGTTCTAATGTTTATGAAACTTGAGATCAGAGTGTTTGTCACAACCATGAAGTCTGAGGAAAACAGAAAAGTCCCATGGGATAGTATTGGAAAAGGGGCCTTAAAGACAAAATCCTTGTTAGTGCTTTAGAGACTATAACGTTTGTTCAATATTCATGAAACTTAGTCAGATTGTTTGTCTAGTCACAAGGATGAATCCTATCTAAAATAGGAACGTTCTTCTGGATATCACAGGAAAAGGTGCAATAATTTCTCACCTTGTGACATCTTAGTTCAGGTGAGCGATTAAGGACCATCATTGTCCTCTGTTTTTATCATGGACTGTTTAAAAGAGCAGCCATCACAACGAACAAATTCCATTTTTACACATCTGCTTAGGATCAGTTTTGTATTACCTCTTTCCCAAACAAGACTTGGTTTTGACGAATATATTGTAAAAGGCTTGAGAAGGATTGGGACCAAAGAAGAAATATCGATTATCAGCCTTTTCCGCTTTTGTCTCAATATTTTCTGGGCTTTATCACATATAATTCTGTTATTTATCACACTTGGTATCAATTTTGCTTGTGGCAGCCTTCAAATTGGACAACCTTTTCTGTTTGGGAAAGAGTTGATACGATTTTTGAAGATTTTCTGCAGTTGTTGAGTTTCACATTTCTCGATATATTATCTAAAGCATTGTCCTTTAAAGCCCGCTGTATTGTAGTGTTTTAATGTTAAACCTGGGGAAAACCCGTTACCACACAGGGATGCCTTTTGAAAATATCGTAGAAAATGAAGAAATTGCTTTTGACGAGCAGTATCTTTTTTTCCTATAACGATTTTTTCATATAAATTTTAATCTGATATGTCTTTATGTCATTTTGAAATTGCCGTCTGCAACACACCTTAGAATTTAGCAGGAGATTTCACTGTCTGGTAATGTGTAAATTACACCATGACTACATGTACCAAAGTTGAAATTGACCTTTCCCCAATCAAGAACTGCTTTTGAAGTCTGTAGTAGGAAAGGCCGAGGAAAACATTGAGACAAAAGAAGTAAATGCTGATAACCAACATTTTCTAATTTTTTCTCAATATTTTTATGCTCCCCGAAGGGAGAGCATATAGTCGCCGCTTTATCTGTCCGTCCGTCTGTCATTCCGTCCATCCGTCCGAAGCGATTTCTCCATAACCTTTGGGCCAAATCAAATGAAACTTACCATGTGAACTACCTATGACATAATGCTGATGCACTTTTTCACAGTTTTTGGATTTGAGGCCTCGTCATGGGAAAAGGGGACTTAAGGTCAAATACACTTTTTCTCTAATTTCTCATAGTCTAATGGTCAGAATTTGATGAAATTTCATATTTGAGTAGCAAATCAGATGCCCTTGACAATAAACTGCTCTCCATGGCATACATTTATTGTGACAATGCCTTATTCGGGGAGCATTGTCCGTCTTTGAAGGCTCTTGTTTCTGCTATTTTGTAAAAGATTTGTTGGTTTCAACACCAATTATATTGTCATCTACAGCATTTTTCCATGCCATTTACCCGTATTTGAATATGCAGACAAGTAAGTTTGTCAATAATGCACACTAGTATTTAGTTATGAATTAGTCAACCTGTAATGTCGGCTTAGTTGTTTCTGTCAAGCAAAAAGATGTCATCAAGTCCATAAATCTAGCTAGTGGACTGGATTCAAGGATTTGCTGCATGTGGTAGATCTTAAAAACACTTGATAAAAAGTTACCAACCAATTTTGGTTAATCATCAGTCTATCATTAAAAATGATGCTTTGGAAAAAATAAATGCCAACCAATGAATATTTCGTTTAAATTTAAGCTGTGTCGGATAAATTTTTAGAAAAAATAGGTGGGAGTAAACATGATGCTGCCATACTGTGTGCTTTTTTTGTCGTAATTTTAGCTCCACCGGCCACAGGCCAGTGGGGCTTATGTCATGGCCCTGTGTCCGTTCGTACATGCGTATGTGCGTGAATTTGTGCGTGCATCAACTTTAATTTAAACATCTTTTCCAAAACTACTGTACTAATTTCATCCAAACTTCATAGGAATCTTCCTTGCATGAACCTTTTTCAATATGCTTTCAAAGAATTAAATTCCATGTAAAACATGAATTTTAATCAGATTAAATTGATTAAATTTTCAAAAAAAAATTAAATTCTTCTCCAAAACTATTGGACCAATTTCAACTAAACTTCACAGGAATCTTCCTTGCACAATTCTCTTCCAAATTCCTTCAAAAAATAATTTCTGTTTAGAATTGAAATTTTTAAATAAATTGATTAAATTGAATTTTCGAAAAAATCTTTAAAAATCTTCCTCTCCAAAACACCTTATTGGAATTAAAAGTAATTTAGCCAGAATGATCAATGTACAGTTCTCCACAGAATTCTTTTAAAAAAAATCATCGAATGAAAAACATGGCCACTGTGGGCTGGGCTATTTTTTGCTTCATGAAATGGTGTTATTGTAAGAAAGTTTTAAAAACATTACTCTTCCATAACCACTTATTGGATTTCACTGTGGTGAAACAGGAATCTTCTTTGGATAGACTTTGTATTCCTTAACCCATTACCAAACAACAAAATTTAAGGGTGATCCCCTTCAAAAACTGCCACAAATGTCAAAAAGGAAGTTATTAAAGATAGAATTTGTGTAAAATATGGCATAGAAAACATTGAGACAAAAGGAGAAACTGCTGGTTATCAGCAGTTTCTTCTTTTGTTTCAATGTTTTCCAAAACTTTTTCTGTCAGGGACGTCAAAACCAGGTCTTGTTTGGGAAAGGGTTAAAGAAATTCGTGGTCGAAAAGTCTAAAAGCCAGTGGAGCTATATAGGGCCCACATGGCCCTCTTATTAAAAGGTTGGTTCAAACCGATAGATATTTAGTTACGTACAGTTTTGTTGTTAGAGCAATTTGAATTTGGAAATGAATAAAAAGAAAATAAAGATTTAAACATATTAACATGTCTGTGCTTTTACGCATGTTCCAGACAGTTTTTAAAACTGAGAGATTACTCACTATTAACTCTCCCGAATTACTGACTTATAAGACTTGCCCATGTTAATCACTGGTGGTGAACTCGGCCAAAGCGAGGGACGTTTTTTTCGCGAACAATGTATTCCGTCGGTGTTGTTATAAAATATCGTAACTACGGCTTTATTGAAGCCGTAGCTACGAGATTTTATAACAAAACCGACAGTTTGTCAATACAAAACGGTAAACCCGGTCTGTTTCTAGAACAAGTTCATTGTCATTAGAAAAAAAAATCTATAAACTCACATTTAAACGCAAAATATCTGTACCTTGTTGTAGCGAAAAACGTCGCTAGTTCACCACCAGTGTTAATCGAAACTCTGGAATTATAAAAAAAAAAGTTATGTCGGTAACGTCACAGACCATCAATTTGGGTCCGAATCCAGGTTGGGTTAATGCCCTTTCTGGGATGGCATTTACCATCCATTCGAACTAAATTTTATACAATGCATCTGACATACGTCTCATCCAACAAGGCATTTACGCGACTGTTTGAAAGCTGCTACTGAAGAAAAATGGAATTTATGTAGACAAAGATTGAATTTTAGTTTGATATAGCAGAGAAAATGATGACCAAAGTCAGAAAATACTGATAATCAGCAATTTCGTGGGCGTGAAATCAAGGTCTTGTTCGGCAAGGTTTAAACCGTGATATGGCATTACTTGGGCAGTGGAACAGCATTTGAGTGCAATAATCCGTACATGGCATGACTAAAATTGTTACCACGTCCAACATCAACAACGTCTGATAGATTTGAGACGTGATGTAGACGGGATATAGACGCGATATGAACGAAGAGTTGTATTTGACCGGGCCTTCATGACATGCGGGTCCAACTTTTCCACGGGGGCGGATTTGGTGCAATTGTAACGCGCTGGACTTGTTACACAATGGTCGCAGGTTCGAATCCCACGCCTCTCCAGTCTTTCGGATGAGACTTTAAAGCGAGGTCCCGTCTCCATATGACCTTAGCAATTGAGTGGGACGTTAAAACTCCATTAGCCTTAGCCAACTTTTCCACGAAGATTAATGTAAAGGCATTATCATATGTACACAAATCCGCACCCACATCACGGCCGGAGCACGTCAAAAATAGTCTGTCATACTGCGCATTTTTGGATGCCTACTTGCATGTGACCAAGCCTTAAGGAGCGGTCAAAAACAACTTCGCGTTCACATCGCTTCACTGCTACTCACTGTCTTGACGATGTAGGCCGTGTTGTGGCAGTGCATAAGCCTTTCCCAAACAACAATATTTTATGACGGTCCACTTGAAAGCTGCTGCAGACGATAAAAGGATGTAGATGAAGATTGAAATGAGTATGATATAGCAAAGGAGGTGTTGGGACAAAGTCAGAAAATGCTGATATTCAGCATTTTCTTCCGCTGTCTCCATATTTTCCTAAGCCTTTGCCATTATGGACGTGAAATCAAAGTTTTTTTTCTGGAAGGGGCTAAGCCGTGATTTGGCAGTACTTATGCAGTGGAACAGCAGTCGAACACAATTCACAAATGTAAAGGCCTTATGACATACACAATTCTGTGTTCAGAACTCGTCAAAATTGGTCTGCCGCACAGCTTATACTGGACCTCAGAAATAACGCACCACTTTTTCTTGTTTTGTATTTTTTCAACAAAATCTTTCATGTTGTTGGCACAATGTTATTTGGTATCCGCCGGACATTAGCCATGCACAAAAACACTGTCATTCGTGACGCTAGCCGTCCAGACTTGGTAAACAGGTTTTCTGCACGTGCCGCAGTATTGACATCGTGCACAAACCAGCATATCGGTGCATATGGTACATGCAGTCGATGAAAGAAAGAAAACACCCATACGTTCAATGCTTTAACCCATTACCAAACGGCAAAAAATTGGAATAGTCCAAATCAAAGAAGTTGCTGACGACAATATTAAGTGTATGAAATTTAAATTGTTTTGGCCTTTTTGGGTAAAAATATGGGAAAAGAAGAAATTGCTTGTCACAAGCAATTTCTTCATTTTCAACAATGTTTTCCTACGGCATTTCATCACAAGACTTTTGGCTGGCCTAGAGAACGTTTCCAACAAATTGGGACAGTACTGCGCTGCCCGGAAAGGGGTGCGGCAATGGTTCCAACTGCAGCTCAAAATGTATGCTTGTTAAAGTGCGAAGTGATTAAGGAAAAGTGGATTGTCATGCCAGCGACCAGAATCCGAAATGTGGTCAGTTCCATGCACTAACGAAGCACAGACTGTATTTCTCTATAAAGTGGCCCTGCGCAGTTCTGGTTTTGTGACTCACTTTAGAGGGTAGTCACGTTTGCGCTCTCGTCACGCTTGATTGCCTTAATGTAGCGAAGCAATTTTTTTTTATCAGAAACGAATAAACTGATATCAGTTTGGGTAGTGGTTGTACAGTTTGAAAAAGTAACACGATAAAGAAAGATGGTGAAAATGTCAGTGGTGCGTTATTTCTGAGGTTCAGTATATTTTTAACACAATTGCATGTGACCAGGCATTAAGATGCGGTTAAATACCACTCTGCGTCCATATCGCATCACTGCTAATCATTGTCTTCTTTCTAGCTCACATGAGTACAAAGTGTTTAAGGATGAGCTATTGTAATCGCTAACTGTCCGCACGTCCGTCTATCTGTCCGTCCGTCTGACCACAATATGAAAAATAATGAATAAGATTGTGTTTGAATAGACATTTATAGAAAAGTCAAAAGAACATATATTACACCAAGAAAGTTGTGAAAGTTTTTTCCTTTCGTAAAATTTTACAAAATGTAGTAATGATTGTTTTGCACTAAGTCCTTTGATATCGCTCTATGTTGTGGTTTCCTGGTTTCTTTCATTTAGCACAGAAAAAAGTGCACAGAACTTGTGTGTGTTTCATACATATTATATATATGACCCAATAATAGTATATATATGACCCAATAATAGTATATATATGACCCAATAATAGTATTTGATGACCCAATAGTAGTATATACATGTATATATACATTGAGGACCCAATAATAATGTACATTTGTATATTCATGACCCTTTATTGTATCATTTTTTTAAGTAAAAATGGAAGCATTTCTGTATTATAGTCCCTCTTTTTTGCAGCCCTGTTGCCGTTTACATTCGATTTCGCATGTGGTTATAAAGACCATTCGTAATGACGTAACGTGTGGACGTCTCGAGTTTTGCAAATCACTGATGCTGCCAAGTTTTTGAAATTGGCTCAAAATTCCGATACTCTGTTTCTCTCACATAAACGTCAGACGACGTCTTTCATGAGCATCACAGTCTGGAATATGCATATAAACGTGCATTTTTACATATACGTATCAAATAACGCGTTAACGTCGAACGTCCGTGTGTGTGTGTATAGCTATCAATTAGAGGACGCAGACTTGAACGCACACCTACAATTAGAGGACTGTGGTACAATTGGAGGACTTGCACACGGGTCCTCAAAATGTTTTCATTGTATTCAACTGATTTTGATATACTGATATAGAAAATTGAAAAATAATCGAGTCCTCATTTAAACGTGAAAAAGTAGTCTGGACGCACAAAACATGCACACTTTGCTCTTGTCACGTAACTTGAGAGTGTGCTTGTTAGGTCCTCGTAATGACGGACATAAAAGGTATTGTGCAAAATATGCAAATTAGGTTCCTCATAAATTAGTTATCCAGAACTAAAACTCTTAAGAGTTTTGAAATTTTGCATAAAGTAATGCTCGCAAGAGTTCTAGCTTCTTTATCGACACGTTTTCGTTTGTTTGGTGTTTTAAGCCAATTTTTACAAAACTATTTTTCAGTTATATCACGGCGATAGATCACTTATTCGTGCTTCCTGTCTACTAGCACTAGGCTAGGCTCTGAATATAGCATTGATAGTAATTGACTAGTTTTCTAAACTATACCGTGGCATATCATAACCATTCATTGGTGTGTCTTATTCTTGTTTCACTTTTAAGAAAAGTCAGGTTTAAATAAGCCGTCTCTTGTCCCTAGACATTAACCGTTTTTTGTATACAGATCAAACTAAGGACCCCGACTAGAATGCACACCAACGATTAGAGGACTGTGGTACAATTGGAGGACTTGCACACGGGTCCTGAAATGTTTTCTTTGTATTCAACTGATTTTGATATGCTAAATCGAAAATTAAACCATTTGACGGAAATTTAATATAAAGGAGCTATTGCAAGCATCGTGGGAAAAAAGCCATTGCTTGCCAGTTATAGCTTCTTTATCGACATGCTTTTGTTTAATTACAACAAATATTCCGCGGAAACCATACACAACATTCTTTCCAAGTGTACCCATCCATGCGATCATGGTATATCTTCACCGGCACTACGTTCTTTCCAAGATACTCACTGTTTTTATCGCTTACAAAGTCCATTTAAGACGAATGAACCGGGTCACAGTGACTTTCAGCAGGCGTCAAAAAGAAAGTTGGCCGAGCCAGGATTCGAACCAGTTCCAAACTGGGACCGCTTGCATGGAAATTGCTACCCACTGAGCTATTGAGACTGTATAAGTACTGAAACTTAGATAAGCAACATCTGAATTGATGCAAAATCGCGAATAAACCGAACCGAAAAATCATAACTAAAAACTGCCTAAACATCACAATGTCGTCTAAAAGAGCAGATGACCGTATTAAGCCTATGTAAACACTGTGAAAAAAGAAACCATTGCTGTAGCAGTTTCATTGGTGTGTCATATTCTTGTTTCACTTTGAAGAAAAGTAAGGTTTTAAAAAAATCCGTCTCTTGCCCCCAGATATCAATCGTGTTTGTATAGGGATCAAACTGAGGACCCAGGCTTGAACGCACACATACGATTAGAGGACTGCGGTACAATTAGAGGACTTGCACACGTTGAGATTATACTTGATAAAGTGGATTCCTAATAATTTTTGGTGGGTTTTCTTTTCAATCCTTGAGAGAAAAGAGGAAAACAGTCGGTGTTATTGCAAAACCTCGTAACTCCAGCTTAATTATATAGCTGGAGTAACGAGGTTTTGCTATAACATAAATGCAATGCCTTTTCCCTTTGGGGTTTTTAAGCAAACATTCTTCAGAGACGTCAAAACCGGTCTTGTTTGAGAAAGTGTTATTTTAGCATGAGAATTATTAATAATACAAACGAAATCGCGGATATTAAATCAGTTAATTTAGGGTAAAAACAATAAAATAAGATAAATGTCCCCAAATCCGCTAGCCACTGAGCTATTGAGACTGCATAAGTACTGAAACTCAGATAAGCAACCTCTGAATCGATGCGAAATCGCGAATAAACCGAGCCAAAAGCGGAAAATCATAACACAAAACTGCCTTAACATAAAAATGTCATCAAAAAGAGCAGGAGACCGTAATTAGCCTATGTAAACACTGTGAAAAAAGAAACCATTGCTGTAGCAGTTTCATTGGTGTGTCATATTCTTGTTTCACTTTTAAAGGGACATTTCATTCCAATTTCAATTTTTCAAAGTATGTCTTGATGCCAAGATTGGTTATTCTAATGAGTATAAATACTATTAGTTTGTTTAAGGTGTTGCCAATAAGCGAGAAACACGCATTTTAAGTTGAGACATAATCGATAAATTGCATATAAATCCGAACTGTTGTCCACAACAATTTGTTCAATTTTAACACAAAAATATAAATTTCTCGTAAACGGCGCAATATTTTGGCTTGAAATTTTCAGAATTTTCATAAGGAAATATGCTCTTTCAGATAAAAATAAAAGTAAAATTTATGACAAAAATTCTGAAATGTCACTTTAAGAAAAGTAAGGTTTTAAAAAATCCGTCTCTTGCCCCCAGATATTAACCGTGTTTGTATAGGGATCAAACTGAGGACCCAGGCTTGAACGCACACCATCGATTAGAGGACTGTGGTACAATTAGAGGACTTGCACGCGTTGAGATTGTCCTAACGTGACGCCACTGTGTATTCTTAATAAGGTGGATTCCTAATACATTTGTAATTATATAATTTTTGGCGAGTTTTCTTTTCAATCCTTGAGAGAAAAGAGGAAAACAGTCGGTGTTATTGCTAAACCTCGTAACTCCAGCTTAATTATATAGCTGGAATAACGAGGTTTTGCTATAACATCAACGCAATGCATTTTCCCTTTGGGGTTTTTAAGCAAACATTCTTCAGGGACGTCAAAACCGGTCTGGTTTGTGAAAGTGTTATTTTAGCATGAGGATTAGGCTATTAATAATACAAACGAAATCGTAGATATTAAATCAGTTAATTTAGGGTAAAAACAATAAAATAAGATAAAAGTCCCCAAATCCGTGCGAGTTTATAAGGCGTATCTTTTTTTCGTTAGACACAATTAAAGGGACATTTCATTCCAATTTCAATCTTTTAAAGTATGTCTTGATGCCAAGATTGGTTATTCTAATGAGTATAAATACTATTGGTTTTTTGAAGTTGTTGCCAATAAGCGAGAAACACGCATTTAAAGTTGAGACATAATCGATAAATTGCATATAAATCCGAACTGTTGTCCACAACAATTTGTTCAATTTTAACACAAAAATATAAATTTCTCGCAAACGGCGCAATATTTTGGCTCGAAATTTTCAGAATTTTCATAAGGAAATGTGCTCTTTCTGATAAAGATAAAAGTAAAATTTATGACAAAAAATTCTGAAATATCACTTTAATCAAATATAAATTTATAAGCTATAGCAAATGGTGGCAGGCTACTCAGTCGTAAAATATATTGATTGTATCTAAGTTGAAGGTTTAACCCATTACCAAACGACAGTATTAGACTGGTCTAACCTCTAAGATGTTGCAGACGACAACTCTTTTTGAATGTCATTTTACATTTATTGATAATTTGAGGTAGAAAATAATGTGGGAAATTAAGAAATTGTTTGTCATAAGCAATTTCTTCATTTTCCACAATGTTTTCAAAAGTTTTTATCATGTAGGCCGGGTATCAAAGACGTCATTGTGTTGAAATGGGTAAGGGTGCTTCAAGAATAATTTTGAAGACTTTGATCACGATTTTGTTCCCAAACAAATATTGAGCAATATTTCTTATACAGTTGAGAACATCGTGAAATTGACAACCTGAATGTTTTGGGAATGTTAAATTTATACATTTTCTCGTATGTTGATTTTTAATTTATTTTTCGAGACGACCACAACCGAAAAACCCGGTTATTTTACCCATATCGCGATTACAAACAACATGGCGTCGAAAATGTGTTTTTTCACTTTGACAAGTCGTTTTCGCCTCGAAAGGACAATAAAAAGCATAAATTATGACAAATCAATTTGTCAGATCGGCAAGGCAGATGTCGATGCCCAATGTAACATCCCACTGGCTTCGTAAGACTGGTGTCAAACCTTTGCTTCGACAGTCAAAAGGTGAATTTTACTTTTTACAACCATTTCCCAAACAAAACGGGTACCGAAACAAGACCGGGTTTGATATCCTTGATAGAAGATGATAAATTTAAAAGCATTGGGACATAACACTGATGTAGGAAGGGGGACAGGACCCGCAATAATTCAGAAGTTGGCCAACATATCCTACAGCCTTCCCAATAATACACACTAAAGTGGGGGGGGGGGGGGGGGGGCGTCCTCCCAATAATTTAGAAGGGGGGCTAACATATCCTTTGACCCCCAATAATTAACCCATATTTTATTTCAAGAAAGGTCCAGGGATAAAATGCTGTCTGAAAGTGCCCAGATTGCAGGAAATGGCTTTTTAGAATTCAAAATTTTCTGGGGGGATGACCCCAGACCCCCCTAGCAACGCTACCGTCTGTCGGGTTCCATTCACTTAAACATTTGCCCCCCCCCCCCCCCCCAATATTATAAACCTTCTTATGCCTATGTACACTCGTAGCATTTGCATTATCTTTTTTAGCCTGGATATTTTCTGCACATTGATATAATCGGGCTACCAGGGTTCGACACTAAGGGGAGTCCGCGAGTCCGAGACTCCCTAACAATTGGTGGGACTTCCTGATTTTCAATTTAGGGAGTCTGGCTGACTCCTTAAAAATTCTGCCGAAGAATTATAAGCAAAATGAGAAGTAAGCTGGCAGCTCTAGATAACAGGATCTAGTATCCTGATATTATGTGTAGTATTCTATGCAGACATGAGAATGACATTGACTAGTTAACATGCATGCAACATAAAGTATTTGCTTCTTTTTCGGACTCCTTTATTTTCCACTGGACTCCCCAAGTTCTCTTGATGGGAGTCCAGCGGACTCCTTGGTTGGGAAAGTTAGTGTCTAACCCTGGCTACAGAGGTGGGTTCATTCGAACCCTCCCGGATCCGCTTCTGCATGAAGAATTACTTGTTATGTATATTGATTCTTGGTAGAAGACATCGTGAGTAATGGAAAATGCTGCAGTTTGCTTCATTTTTCATATTGATTTCTTAACCCTTATTCTCATGGGGCGGCCAGTTGTACTGTGAAACCGGTCCCATATCCATAAAACGGAACCCAATGCCGATTTTCCATCGGTAAAACTGGCCCCCAAAACCGGCCCCAAAATATCAATGATTTATGTAATCGGTGATTATATCAAGAGAAAAAGAACATCTATAAATAATCGATATCATATTGTTCTTTGTTAGTTCAATTATTTTTATTTGTTGTTGTTCAATATTTAGAGTGCCCGACCACAAATTAGTATCCCATTAACAAACAGCAAAAATTTAGATGTGTCCACATTCAAAGTAGTCCTATTTATAAGGCCTCACACATTTTTTAAAAATCTTTTCTGTGTATGTCGGGACTTATCAAATTTGCCATTTTTTTCTATAGCACCTTTCTATTGCGGTCTATTATTGCACATGTTTAACGGAGGGTAATTTCATCAGACTTGTCTGACGGTCCGACAGTCTTTGCTATTCCTGGGATAAGTTCATTGTCAGAGAATAAACTTAGCCCATTACCAAACAACAAAATTTCAGCCTAGTTAAAACTCATAGGTGTTGCAGACGACAATTATCATTGAACAAAATTTAATATTGTTTGGTCTTTCTTTGTAGAAAACATCGTGGGAAATGAAGAAATTGAATGTCACAAGCAATTTCTTCATTTTCCACAAATGTTTTCCAAAGCCTTTATTTTGTGGGGCGTCCACAAGCGTCAATGTGTGGGAAAGGGTTAAATATGGTGAACATTATTTTCAGATATGGAGAAACTTGCATTGGTGTTATTCGAAACAAAGAACCTTGGAGACTAAGAATGATTGAAACAGAGCTCAAGAGATGTGTCTATTTTTCCTTTGGAATGTCAAGTTCAAATGTGAAGTTCTGAAATATCCAGGTAGGTTTCTTGTGATTTCCTTGCATTTGATTTGTAAATTTTTTTGCTGTGCGTGAGAAATGATAGATGCATGACCTTATTAGATGTGTGTAAGTGGGTTTGCACGTCTTAAGTATTGGTCTGGCAATATCTCATTTTAACCCTTTACCAGGGTGTCCAGGGTTTTCCATGACACACAAATCATGCGTCATTGTCGCAATTTCAAAACAAATGACCCCTTAGAAATTTACCTGAGGGACATTAATGACGCAAGTTTTAAATCCGGATTTTTCTATTATACTTGCATTTGACCCTCAAAATAGTAGAAATGACCCCAAACTTTGAAGGCAAAGGGGTCACAATGACACTGTCCAAAAACCTCCAAATGGGTTTTTTACCCCCAAAATGAATTTTGTACCCCCAGTTTTTGCAAGCAGCCTTCTTTGTCTCTACTATAGAGGGGGTAATAATGTAATTGTATGCTTGCTGTAAAAGTATGGTTTGCACCCCCAGATTTGAGAGTCGGAGGAAAGCCTGTTTACTGCACATACTGATGCCTTTTGACTCCCTAATAAGAAAAGGCTTAGTAAAGTTAGTAAACATTGTGAAAAATGAAGAAATTGCTTGTCATGTACAGGCAATTTCTTCATTTTCCACCATCTTTTCTAATCCAAAATAGAAACATTTCTAAAATTTCATCAATTTGAAATTGTCATCTATAAAATAATTCAAATAAAATTATCAGTCCAAAATTTTAGTGAAAATGGGACAAGTTAAGGGAGTTTACCTCTAATGAGATTCGTGCGATGTCAGAATAATTTCTAAGGCAATGTCATGAACATTTGACGGTAGCACATTCCTACAAAAAAATTTTACATTGCCAAAATATGTTTGGATACATAAGAAATGTTTATGAAGTTGCACAAAAAATTCTGAAGTCCCATGAATTTCATTAGAGGTGGACTATGTTAACCCATTATCACACAATGATGCTTTTAGATTCCTATCAAGAAAAATGGCTGAGAAAACAGTGTTGTAAATGAAGAAATTGCTTGTGACTTGTTGTGCAATTTCTTCATTTCCCACAATGCTTTTCACCCTGAAAGACCAAAATTTATAAAATTTCACTGACTTGAAATATGTCGTCTGCGTCATCTTTGAATTTGGACACATCTAAATTTTGTACTTTGGTAATGGGTTCGTAAATCCAATTTTCATTACATACTTGCTAGCACAGAAAATATTGGTGTAAAAAGAATATTATGCTGATTAAGCCTTCAATCTTTTCTTGTTGGCAGAAGCTTTCAAATTGGACCACCCTTAACTCATACAGAATTATATAACTTTATTCAGAATTGCTGTCTTTATCTCTCAAAAATTTGCATGGATATATGCCTTAATGTAGAATACCCGTAATGTGGCCATTTTGAGATAACTAAACCATCAAATGTTTTCGATTGGCGTTGTTGCATATCTGAACTTATTCGGGCGCGGTCGTAAACATTGGGTGGTGGAAAGTTCCACCGCTGAATGTTTTCGACTGCGCCCGAATAATTCCGATGTCATGCAAATCTCATTTCGTTTATACTACATTCAGAAAATGAAATAAGCAATTGAATTATGCCAAATTCATGATTTGATATTGCTGTAAATACATATTTACAAAATAGCCAAATAATGGTATTATTTTGCTTTCAGACTCAAGACGGTCAGTGTTGCAGAACATTTTTAAAGTTCACTGTACTTGGGATGGCAAGATGGATGGCAGATAATGCAATGAATATTTCATCCACAATATCTTATGGGGAGAAACGACTTTGGAATGCAGGGAAAGCAAACGTTTTCCCCAAACGAGACATCATGCAATTGAGCATGTTTCTGCAAACAAGTTTAGTGCCAGGGATGAATACATGCATTTAGAACATGTAGACAATTGTTCCCTTTACAGACAGATCATTAACTTACAAGTGTTTAATGAGTGCGCAAATAAGTGTAAATGCCTCAGAAACAAGGGCGGATCTAGAGGGAGAGGGGTTGGAATCCAGACATCCCTGGCATTGGCCTAAAATAAAATTTTGACTACGATGTTAGTATAACTTTACATATATATAACACTTTTTAAGCCATCGTTTAGGCTTTGATCCCAACACTAACAACCTAACAACGCTGCTCGAAAAAGTGTGATTTTTTATGAATCTCAAAATGGCCATATTATAATGAGCATTCCACCTCATCAGCCTAGATAAGAGAAAGACATGGACCTTTATTAGGCTGCAAATACATGCAGACTTATGAAGATCTATGTTTTTCTCAATTGAAATTCATATAATTTTGCAAAAATCATATAACAACAGAGTACAATGTTAAATACATGGGAAAGCATTGAAGCAAACGAAGAAAATGCTGATGATCAGCAGCTTCTCCTTTTGCCTTTATATCACCTGTGTTATATGTACACAAATCTACATCCATTATGTCATCTCAAGCAGCTTTTAAATTGCATGATCCTAGAATTTTGTTGTTTGGGAAAAGTTCAACGAAATATCTTAACCCATTAAAGACCCATGTCCTTTATTTAGTACGGTTATGGAATCTGGTTTATGTCAACACTTAGCAGTGTTGCATTGCTATTATCTCTTTATTGTGGCTGAAATAATAGTCTGTTGGATCAGGTAACACCAATTTAGAGATGAAACAGAAACATTTCATAGTAATTTACATGATTAGACTGTTGAAGAAGGGACACATTTTTGCTGGAGTGAAAAAGACAAAGAAAAAGTAGGCACTTCTTATGTCCTTCAAAAGCTGTTGATGAAAATTATCCAAATTAGCAATTACAATGTAGATTGATGTCTCTTTTATACAAGTCAATACAAAAGTAATGTATATTTGATATGTTTTCATGCTTTTTTCACTTGTGATATAACGTCCCAAATTTAGGACGATGGTCACTAGAGTATACAAAATGTAAATTTGTATGAACATATGTGTTTCAATTTCCAACGTTTTTACTGACATTAAATCATCATTTATATTTAGAGATTCATTTCAAATGAGGTGCTACATTTCTGGAAGATGACAACCCTCTTGAAGAAACCCAGGCCCGTAGGAATAGGGGGGGGGCTACGGGGGCTTACTAAAGTTGCCCAAAAATGCCGAATTATTTTACACTGTACATTTAGGGAAATCCAATTTAGTCCTCTCAATATTTAGATACAGGGGCTTCAGCACACCCAATATGAAAATGCTTCCTACGGACCTGAAGCCAATGCATTTTTGGCTGGACAAGAGGATGCCACAAAAAGTGACGAAAACATCGGTGATGAAGTTTTTGGTAGAAATATAAACAATCTGACATGAAATCAATTACGGTCAGATGCAACAGTGTCTGTGCGACATGTCACCAGACTAGACTTCAACACTACCGGCGAAGAAGATTCTGGTATTTCAACGGATGCAGAAAGCGACATATCAGAATCTGTTTTGGATTCATCTTGCAGCACCATTGACTATAATGATCAGATACCTGCGCAACCAAATGTGCATCCGAGAGGTACTGCCAATCAAACAGTAAGACGAGCAAATGCACCCCACCTCACTGGATAAGACAAGATATTCCCAATGATCAGACAGATATCTACTCTTACAAAGTTCCACTGCACGACAGAATTTTCCACTGCAAGACAGATGTTTCGTGTATTTTCATCGCCAGTAAAGTAGGAATGTACTAAAAAACTTAAAAACAAATAGTACTGAATGTTTTTGGATTAATAATCTCATAGAAAGGATATATAAGCCTCATATGTTGTGACAATCATTGTGACAGAAAGTTGGATTTTTTCAAAAGTGATATCTCTAGTGACCAATGTCCTAAATAAGGGACACAACAAAAAATGCATTTTTCAACATTATTTCAGTCGGAAATCCAGTTATTTTGTTATTTTTCATCATAGCTTCCACAAATGTATCATTTTTTGATAAAACTTCAAAATAAAAAAATGTGGTCATTAATGGGTTAAGGTAGTCCACCCCTTATGAGTTTCATGCTATGTCGGAATTTTTTGTGTGATGTGATTAACATTTGTTACGTAGCCGGCCGTTACAACTCGTGTGAAGTCGCATGAATCTTATCTGGGTCAAACTACTTTAATAAACAATTTATCAAAACACTTCAAAATCAGATGTATCTCACACTTCCGAAATAAAAATCGAGGCAATGTAATGTTCCTTGTGGCTTGCACACATAACGAGTGTACACAAATCCAATCTTTCTCTGCATCCATTTGTGACCTCAAGCAGCTTTTGAATTGCACCATCCTAAACTTTTGTTGTTTGGGAAAGGGTTTGGCTCAAGAAAATATTAAGGTAGTCCACCCCCTAATGATATTCATGCGACATCGGAATTTTTTGTGCGATGTAATAAACATTTCGTTGGTGGGGAGTCAAAACCTCGTAACTCCAGCTTATTCAAGCTGTAGTTACGAGGTTTTGACTCCCCACCAGCGATTCGTTATGTAGCCAACCTACACTGCTCCGGGGTTGTTGCATGAATCTCATCAGGGATGGACTACCTTAATGAACAATTTTTCAATATACTGCAAAATCAGGTGTGTCTCACACTTCCGATAATTCGAGGTAATGTCATTATGACCGTGATGTTTCTTTTGTCTGGCACACATAAAGATTGTACACAAATCCAATCTTTTTCTACATCCATTTTGTGACCTCAAGCAGCTTTTGAATTGCACCATCTTAAAATTTTGTTGTTTGGGAAAGGGTTTGGTTCAAAGAAAAATCTTGAGGTAGTACACCCCTAATTAGATTCATGCGACATCGGATTTTTTTTGTGCGATGTGATTAACATTTGTTATGTTGCCAACCTTTACTACTGGGGTGAGGTTTCATGAATCTCATCAGGAGTGGACTACTTCAATACGCATTTTTTCAAAACACTGCAAAATCAGATGTGTCTCACTCTTCTGATATTTTGAGGTAATATGATGTCCCTTGTGGCATGCATACATCCAGAGTG
The DNA here is from genome assembly GCA_963680895.1 of Fragum sueziense. Lineage (NCBI taxonomy): Eukaryota > Metazoa > Mollusca > Bivalvia > Cardiida > Cardiidae > Fragum > Fragum sueziense. The sequence continues at coordinate 4,823,267 of OY804593.1, read as the reverse complement.
TCAACTGTATATGCATAAATTGAATAGTGAATACTATACATGGACATATTGATAATTAAAACTACATTAAATGAATATTCGGTAACCAGTTCTCTTACCCAGACCTCCTTTTATGCAAAGTAATATGATGCATTCCAAAAGCAGTGGCCATAGCCCAGTTGGCAGCTCACCAGACTCTCACTTATGAAGTTTCGGGAGTCCTGGTTATGATCCCCGGCCGTAGCAAACATTGATTCTGGCGAAATTGTCTTGCATCAATAGTTTGATAATCGTTAGTCTATTTGGGTGAGCAGCTTTAGGCTAGGTAAGGATGTGGTAGTACTGGTTTGCGAAAAAATGGGAACCCATGGTTAGATGCACTAGCGACCGCGATATGACAGTACTTCGCTGTTGAAAGAAGTATTTAACCCCAATCAATTTCCAAAGCAAATCTGCTGTATCAAGGCCTAATGTCACTCATGGCATCAGTGTTCTATTATAGCTAGATTTATAAAAAAAATATTGAGAGAAAAGATAATGCTGATAACCAGTATTTTTCTCATTTTCCCTCAATATTTTCCATATAGCCCTTTCACAAATGACAAAGTGCGTCCAACTTAATTATGAGGTCCAGTGCTTCAAGTCGATTATGACGTCCCAGCTCTCCAGCCAGGGTTAAGGTACTCCATCCTAATGAGATTTGTGCGACATAGGAATTATTCCAGCGAAGTCGAAAACATTCACCGGTGGAACTTTCCTCCGCCGAATATTTACGACCGCGCCTGAATAGGTTCGTCTACGTTATGATGCTGCTCGGAAAAATCTAATGTTTTAAGAATCTAAAAATGGCTACATTACAGGTATTCTACCTTAATATCCTGTTTTGTCTGCCACTAATTGGTGGATAACTGTAAAACCTATGTGGTTGAGTAGCTGTAGCTAGGAAAGGATGTTGTAATAGTTCTTGTGAGAGAAACAACCAAAATCCACAGGTAGATGATCCACCTGCCAGGATATGACCAAGAAATCTTTTAAGAGAGGAGTTGCACTACACTTATTTACACAACCGACACTATTTCAGACTGTTCCAATTTTAGTCCACCATTAGAAGATTCGCATGACTTCGGAATTATTCGGGCGAAGTCGAAAACATTCGGCGGTCAAACTTACACTGCCAAATGTTTATGATTATGACTGCGCCTCAATAGGTTGGTCTAATTAACGAATCCGCTCAGAAAAATCTGGTGTTTTAAGAATCTCTAAATGGCTACATAATGGGTATTCTACCTTAATATCCTTTTATGTCTGCCACTAATTGGTGGATAACTGTTATACCTATGTGGTTGAGTAGCTGTAGGCTAGGGTAGGATGTTGTGATAGTACTTGTGAGAGAAACAAGCGAAATCTATAGGTAGATGCTCCACCCACTATGATATAGCCCAGAAATCCTTTGAGAGACTGTTCCAATCTTAAAACAGCTGCAGATGACAAAAGGGATATATGAATAAAGAATCATCTATAGAAAATATCGTAAGAAAAGTAGAAAATGCTGATCATTAGCATCTTCTTTTGTACAATATTTGCTCAAATTTTGTCTTAATCGGGCTGTAGGAATGTTGAATGTTTTCGAATTTTGCACAATAATTTTATGTGTGTAATTTTAAATAATGCCAATTCATCAATTTTCGTAGCGCACAATTTTATGATAACTTTGAATGTGGTGAATGACGTTGCTTTTCTTAAAAAAAAACGCGTATCCACAGCTTGATTTAAGCTGTAGTTACCTGGTTTTCGAAGAAAAGCAACATTATTTTAGCCGGTTCAGTAAGCGGGGTTAATTGGACTTTATCGTTCAAAGGTAAAAATTAAAGGGCTATCTAAGTAAATTTTTTGACGCGTCATTTGAAAATGTTTGTCACCTTTATTGCTTTCCATAACAGTTTGGGATAAAGTTGTCCCTTACAGAGCATTGAGAGAAAGAACAAGCATGTCGCTGCTTTTCAAAAAAAAAAAAAAACTTGTAACTGCAGCTTAAAACAAGCTGCAATTACGAGGTTTTTGTTGAAAAGCGATGATGCTGGCGACTAGCAGTCTCCTATCAACCCCATTCCACAGAAAGTCACTTGCCTCCATAAACTATAATTCACCGTGTGCAACACCTTCGAATTTTGACCGGTCAAAACTTTTGTCGTCTGTGAAAGGGATAATTGGATGTTGCGGTTCGGACGTAAAATTAAAACACTATCTAAGTAAAGTTTATGACCTTCCATTCTAAAAGGATGGCTATGTATCGCATGGAAAAAGGACATTTCGTAGGCCTAACTGTGTGAAATTGAAAAAGTTATTCCACTTGTCAAAAACGAAAGAACTGTGCGTGAATAGGGTACAAAATATTAAAAGGACATAACATTTCAATTTCATATTTTAAAAGTATGTCTTTATGTAAGGATTTGTTATTCTAATGCGAAGAAATGCTATCAGTTTTTTGAAGTTGTCATTTGTAAGAGAACAATACGCCTTTAAAGTTGAGACAGAAATGAAAAAAATCCATGTAAATCTGAACTGTTGTCAACAAAAATTTGTTTGATTTTAGCACAGAAATATATAGTTCTCGTAAACGGTTCAGTATTTTGGCTTGAAATTTTCAGAATTTTCGTAAGAAAATTTGTTCTTTCAGATAAAAATTAAAGTAAAATTTATGTAAAAAATATGAAATGTCACTTTAAGGGGAAATCCGGAAAGCATCCATGTATACAGATCAAACTAAGGACCCAGACTTGAATGCACACAAACGATTAGAGGACTGCGGTACAATTGGAGGACTTGCACACGGGTCCTGAAATGTCTTCTTTGTATTCAACTGATTTTGATATGCTAAGTCAAAAATTAAACCATTCGACCGAAATTCAAAATAAAGGAGCTATTGCAAGCATCGTGGGAAAAAAGTCATTGCTGGCGAGTTATAGCTTCTTTATCGACATGCATCGGTAATGAGAAGTATGTATTAACCCATTACCAGACGGCAAGATTTGTCAAAATTGAAAGATGTTGCAGAAGACAATTTCAAGTTAATTAAATTTAAAATATCTCTGTCTAAAAGGGTAGAAAACATTGTGGAATATGAAAAAATTGCTTGTCATGATGTTTTCCAAAGCCATAATCTTGTAGGGAGTCAAAAAGAGTCATTGTATGGGAATGGGTTAAGCGTATAAAACCGGGTATATGCTTTCCTTTAATTAACAACAAATAATCCGCGGAAACCATACACAACATTCTTTCCAGGTGTACCCATCCATGAGATCATGGTATTTCTTCACCGGCACAACGTTCTTTCCAAGATTTTCACTGTTTTATCACTTAAAAAAGTCCATTTAAGACGAATGAACCGGGTCACAGTGACTTTCAGCAAACGTCAAAAAGAAAGTTGGCCGAGCCGGGATTCGAACCACTTCCAAACTGGGACCGCTTGCATGTACATTGCTACCCAAAATTGTTTTTGTATTGTTTTGTTTTGTTTTACTTGAAAATTAAAGTGGCCGTTTAAAGAAGTTTGAATGAGTGTATACCTGAAATATTACACACATGAAACAGTCTAATACTCACGCATGCTATTCAACTATGGAGAATATCATACAATCGTTTATAACAATTCAATGAGTTATTATAAGGCTTTCATTTAAGACGAAATCAAATTCACTCTTATTCTATGGTCCCAATATTTCTTCACCGGCACAACGTTCTTTCCAAAATTTTCACTGTTTTATCACATAAAAAAGTCCATTTAAGACGAATGAACCGGGTCACAGTGACTTTCAGCAAACGTCAAAAAGAAAGTTGGCCGAGCCGGGATTCGAACCACTTCCAAACTGGGACCGCTTGCATGTACATTGCTACCCACCGAGCTATTGAGACTGCATAAATACTGAAACTCAGATAAGCAACCTCTGAATCGATGCAAAATCGCGAATAAACCGAACCGAAAGCGGAAAAATCATAACTAAAAACTGCCTAAACATCACAATGTCATCTTAAAGAGCAGAAGACCGTAATTAGCCTATGTAAACACTGTGAAAAAGGAAACCATTGCTGTTGCAGTTTCATTGGTGTGTCATATTCTTGTTTCACTTTTAAGAAAATTAAGGTTTTAAAAAATCCGTCTCTTGTCCTCAGATATTTACCGTGTTTGTATAGGGCTCAAACTGAGGACCCAGGCTTGAACGCACACCGACGATTAGAGGACTGCGGTACAATTAGAGGACTTGCACACGGGTCCTCAAAATGTTTTCTCCGTCGAAAATTAAACCATTTGACCGAAATTCCAAATGAACAAGATAGTTTCGTAGTACCTACTTGTTTTTGTATTGTTTTGTTTTGTTTTACTTGAAAATTAAAGTGGCCGTTTAAAGAAGTTTGAATGAGTGTATACCTGAAATATTACACACATGAAACAGTCTAATACTCACGCATGCTATTCAACTATGGAGAATATCATACAATCGTTTATAACAATTCAATGAGTTATTATAAGGCTTTCATTTAAGACGAAATCAAATTCACTCTTATTCTATGGTCCCAATATTTCTTCACCGGCACAACGTTCTTTCCAAAATTTTCACTGTTTTATCACATAAAAAAGTCCATTTAAGACGAATGAACCGGGTCACAGTGACTTTCAGCAAACGTCAAAAAGAAAGTTGGCCGAGCCGGGATTCGAACCACTTCCAAACTGGGACCGCTTGCATGTACATTGCTACCCACCGAGCTATTGAGACTGCATAAATACTGAAACTCAGATAAGCAACCTCTGAATCGATGCAAAATCGCGAATAAACCGAACCGAAAGCGGAAAAATCATAACTAAAAACTGCCTAAACATCACAATGTCATCTTAAAGAGCAGAAGACCGTAATTAGCCTATGTAAACACTGTGAAAAAGGAAACCATTGCTGTTGCAGTTTCATTGGTGTGTCATATTCTTGTTTCACTTTTAAGAAAATTAAGGTTTTAAAAAATCCGTCTCTTGTCCTCAGATATTTACCGTGTTTGTATAGGGCTCAAACTGAGGACCCAGGCTTGAACGCACACCGACGATTAGAGGACTGCGGTACAATTAGAGGACTTGCACACGGGTCCTCAAAATGTTTTCTCCGTCGAAAATTAAACCATTTGACCGAAATTCCAAATGAACAAGATAGTTTCGTAGTACCTACTTGTTTTTGTATTGTTTTGTTTTGTTTTACTTGAAAATTAAAGTGGCCGTTTAAAGAAGTTTGAATGAGTGTATACCTGAAATATTACACACATGAAACAGTCTAATACTCACGCATGCTATTCAACTATGGAGAATATCATAGTTACAATCGTTTATAACAATTCAATGAGTTATTATAAGGCTTTCATTTAAGACGAAATCAAATTCACTCTTATTCTATGGTCCCAATATTTCTTCACCGGCACAACGTTCTTTCCAAAATTTTCACTGTTTTATCACATAAAAAAGTCCATTTAAGACGAATGAACCGGGTCACAGTGACTTTCAGCAAACGTCAAAAAGAAAGTTGGCCGAGCCGGGATTCGAACCACTTCCAAACTGGGACCGCTTGCATGTACATTGCTACCCACCGAGCTATTGAGACTGCATAAATACTGAAACTCAGATAAGCAACCTCTGAATCGATGCAAAATCGCGAATAAACCGAACCGAAAGCGGAAAAATCATAACTAAAAACTGCCTAAACATCACAATGTCATCTTAAAGAGCAGAAGACCGTAATTAGCCTATGTAAACACTGTGAAAAAGGAAACCATTGCTGTTGCAGTTTCATTGGTGTGTCATATTCTTGTTTCACTTTTAAGAAAATTAAGGTTTTAAAAAATCCGTCTCTTGTCCTCAGATATTTACCGTGTTTGTATAGGGCTCAAACTGAGGACCCAGGCTTGAACGCACACCGACGATTAGAGGACTGCGGTACAATTAGAGGACTTGCACACGGGTCCTCAAAATGTTTTCTCCGTCGAAAATTAAACCATTTGACCGAAATTCCAAATGAACAAGATAGTTTCGTAGTACCTACATGTTTTTCTATTGTTTTGTTTTGTTTTAACTTGAAAATTAAAGTGGTCGTTTAAAGAAGTTTGAATGAGTGTATACCTAAAATATTACACACATGAAACAGTCTAATACTCACGCATGCTATTCAACTATGGAGAATATCATACAATCGTTTATAACAATTCAATGAGTTATTATAAGGCTTTCATTTAAGACGAAATCAAATTCACTCTTATTCTATGGTCCCAATTTTCATTTATGTCTATTGGTCTGCTTTTTCCTTTTCTTGTGTATGTTCCGTAAAATTACACTCCGCTTTTAGTGTGAACGAAAGAATTGTGCAAGTCCTCATCACAACTTTCAAGTAAGGTCCTCATAATTATGGCCATAAAAGGTATTGTGTAAAATATGCAAATTAGGGTCCTCATATTGAAGGTCCTCATAAATCAGGCTAAAGGTGACAAGTCCTCACTACGTTTTCTCTGATTTACTTTGAGTGTTAAGGGGAAACAATATTAATTTTGTGCAATACACGCAATCAAAAAGAAACTGACATAAAATTGCGTTTATACGCAAACGTTTAACATGGGTCCTCAGGATAACGCGGAAAGTCAAGGTCCTTATATTGTATGCTGTACAAGTATGCGTGTGTGTGTGTGTGTGTGTGTGTGTGTGTGTGTGTGTGTGTGTGTGTGTGTGTGTGTGTGTGTGTGTGTGTGTGTGTGTGTGTGTGTGTGTGTGTGTGTGTGTGTGTGTGTGTGTGTGTGTGTGTGTGTGTGTGTGTGTGTGTGTGTGTGTGTGTGTGTGTGTGTGTGTGTATTTAAAGACACTTAGTCGGGGCCATACAAGAGATATTTCATGTAAATGTCTTCAATATAAACTAAAAATTAATAAATTCAAATAAATAAAGTAAAGAAATACCACACAATTACTTTTTCACGTTACTACATGTTGTTTTGCTATGCATATGACGGGATGTTGTACTGAACTGTTGTTCCACTTCCTAAGCACTTTTTCATCATGGCTTAAAGGGGCTCATGCTAGATATTTTAAAAGGTTTGAGAAAAAGATCGGGCCGTCAGAATTTGCGTCATTGAATGGTACACTGCATTATCAGAGATCAAAAGGAAAATAATTTTAGCTAATTTTACCTATCAAGGTCCAGTTTATCAATGTTCTCCAATTGTTGCTTTAATTAAATACTAAGTTACTAAATTAACTTCATTCGAATTTCGGACAGAAATGATTACTCAGATTGGTCAATCCGTACTACAGCTCTTGATTTCTTTTACCTGATAGTATGTTCAATGACCTAACATAATTGTAAAAAGTAAAAGTTGAAAGTGAAAAACAGTGGTGCGATGTGGACGCAGAGTTGTATCTGGTTACATACAAGTCCGCGTCCAAAAATATGCTGTACGATAGACCACTTTTGATGTTTTTCCGGTCGTGATGTATTTAACTGGACCTTGTCAGATACGACTGTGTTAAAATACCAATGTTTACGTGTTCCAGACACAGAATTTCACTTAAACACAAAATAAACCGTGCAGTTTGTACCTTTAGACTTTTTCAGAAATTACGGATAGAATTTTGTCGACAGACGCAAAATGGGCACACCGCCATGACAGTAGCTCACTGGCCGTCACCCGTTGGCCAGAAGCTAAAAATTGGGATTTTTTTCCTAATTAATTTTGTTGTGACTATTTTTTGTCAGACACAAACTACAATGTCTGTTATCTTTAGGTAGTCTGTACAACCGTCAATATTTATATTTATGTACTTTAATTCAATGCAGCTTAACTACACTCAGGGACACTTTAAAGCAACAGCGAACACTAACATTTCTCCTAATAATCAAAACAAGAGATTCTCAGGACAGTCAAGCGCTACTATCAAGTACTAAATAGTAAAAAAAAGCCCGAAGAGGGTAAAAATTCCTTTTAACAAATGTCAGAGTAACGAATCGTTGTTTAGAGCCTGATATTATGGTCACAAAAACATGTGCAAAAATTTAAAGGAATTGCCGTTATATAAAAAAATGTTATCAAAGATATATGGAAGTTGCACATAAGTCCATAAGGGTAAAATCCACCAATTCACGTAATATTAGAGTTATGTGCCTTAAGGCCTGATGACATGCAAGTATGTTTCCAAAATATATGTCGGTATATACATGATATACATGTACCATACTTAATCTCACCAACTTATTGGGTCTCTACTCTGAAACCCATTTATTGGGCCCAACCATAAATAGCCGTATTATGGACATGTACACGGGTTCAACTTTCTTACTACTGTCTTGATAGAACATGTACGTATACCAATATAAATGAGTCTTTAAAGTTACGTGTCATATTGTTAACATGTCCTTTATTCTCTTTAAATAAATACCCTGATTTTGATTAAGATTGTGAAAGTCAAATTTTGCAACGAAAGACCAGGCCCCGGTTTCTCGAAAAAACTTAAGTATAATCTCATGCTCAAATCTGAGCATCGTGCTCAAATCGCATGAAATCCACGTGAACTTCAATGGAATACCCTTCAACGCTGGAGAGTATCCCTTTGAAGTTGAGCATGTTCTCATAAGAATATACTTAAGTTTTTTCGAGAAACCGGGGCCAGGTAAAATTGCGTCTCTAAGAATTCAAGATGGCAGGAAAAAGTGTTTTCTTACAAAGTAACATGCACAATGTATTGTCTTTTGGTTTGCAACTTCTTTTAGAATGATATATAAAACATATTAGTCTGTGATGGTATGTCCGGAAATCACGTCCCGTATGCATTAGAGTATTAAGCATGCCAACAACTACAGTTGTACGCTCCAGTATCTTAACTTTCATGGTCCACTTGTTGGCATATCTGGAAACGCGTCATTACGTCGTATTCCGCCGATTACGTAACGTTGTCAATTTGCTTAATTGCACTTTTTTACTGAGTTTAGTGATACATAAGAAAATGATGTTTTTTGTTTATGTGTGTTTTTATTGACAGATATCTTGATATAGGTATAAAATGCTTTGAAATGAACAACCCATATAATGCATAGATATGCCGTTAACAATATTGAGACAAATACTGACGTATTCAACGTTCTTTACGTTTGCACCACTTGATATCTATCTTGACGTTTATTTCTAATCGTGCGGGTGGTGTAGTGGTTATAACTTTATTGATCGGACGTCTTCGACGATATACCGGGTAGATAGATATCGATTTCATTGATTTCACGAACCGTATGCACTTGACCCATGTGTGTGCTATACTGATCGAAAGTTGTAAAGCGCCAAATTACAAATGACTATAACTATTCAGATAATTATCGTATCTTTATAAAATTTTATATGTGAATTAATATTATCAATTAGATGAATTTTCAAGATTCGTTGTCATTTATCATTGAATGCCAGGATGGTATAGGAGTAAAGCTTAAAAAGCTCCAAATCGTCGTAGAGCTTCAGATAATGCATTTATACTGATTTTAAGTTACATGGGGTTTTAGCAGAACCCAATCAATTGAGAAAAAGAAAGAAAATGAATGACACGTTTGTTTTGCTGATGACTACAGCAAAAAAAGAGAAATGTGGTAGTTGGAGTAAATCATGGTATTTTAATTTTCCAAACAGACTTTTTTTTATTGACAATTGTCACATTTCTTTTTGTGTAATGAATTAACACAATCAAAAGAAGTTTGAACATATTGTGTAATTTTATGTCGTCGGGAATCACGAGGGCATATTTCAATCATTTTTTCTGAGAAGACAAGTATATATGGTAATTTTGTCAGTCGAAAATGTCTTCATGCGAGTGTAAATTTGTTGAACCCAAATATTGTGTATCTAGTGTATACTTTTGTACGTTTAAGTATTCAATCACATAAGTATTTAATTCTTATATACAAACTAATTTACGAGGAAATAGTTGTTGTACAAATACGCGCATTGCGTACGTTCTTGGGGTGAAATTGATACGCGTGTGCATTAGTTATTGTATTGTAAATATAATGGCGAGTAGATTATCTGTCAAGGAAGCCAATGCTATTTACCCAATGGAGCAATTTGTATCATGTCAAATTCTAGGTGGAACTCTAGTCAGTGAACCAACGAAAGATTCCTGTGAAATTTTACTTCAGGATGGGATATCATATCCTAGTTTGGGGACAAAACCTGAAATTGCTAAACGTTTCAGCATGTTTGATGACGGCTATTTATGTCAAAAGAATACACTCAGGTTCTTGACACAAACAGTAATACGGTGGTTCTACAAAAAAAGACTGTGCAAGAACGAGCAAAGAAACGCCACGAAACACTACTCACGGCCATACTCAGAGAAAAGGCAATATCAAGCATGGCACTGGTATCTTTTTGACCTTGAAACAGAAAAAATACAGCTCTTGATGCAATGATTTTGTTGCAGTGACTTAAAAAAACTAGTATTATTTAATCAGGCAGACATCAACCTTAACACTCTGTATATGTAACACAATAATCGAAATTTGAAGGTTACAAAGAGGTTCCGTACACATTTGACCGATATGCACTGTGGGAATTTGTAATGTGTGGTTGCACCAAGACAATGTGTCGCACACCAAGGTGTACATTTATGTTAAACGGGCTGATCTGTACCGAAATATGATAAAAAGGAGCTGACAAAGATGCCTGTTTGAATCCAGACCAATTTACAGATTAATAAATGTTTTCAGTCTTCTACCGTACGTCAGCTAATTGTGGTGTGCCTTCATAAACAGAGATATATTTTTTCGATTTTGTACACCGTATATTTGATCATGCTTTATTTTTTTAAGAAACGATGTGTAATCCCTTCTTACTCGATGAGCATTCTATTTTTATTCATAGTTGTACGCCACAATTCATTTATGCCAGAAAAATGAAAGTTCAACCTTGACATAATCGAAATCTACTTGACTAGTACATGTATATAGTTTTAGGATTTTTTAAAAGAACTAACAAGTAGAGAAACGGCTTTTGAAATAAAGCATATTACATTTTCCAACACAACTTTAAACTTATAAGGGAAAATCAAATAACTAAAATGAAAAAGTGTTTTGGAATAAATATTCCACATTGCGGTAAATACCTAAATCAAACTTGAAAAGTAAATAACAGGCCTTATAAATTTAAACTTTTTAATGTTCATGTACTGGTTTCAAAAATATTAATCATCAGGATGTTTGGATGTAAAATTTATGATTATTAGTAACGACGTTAAAATGACGTTGTTGACGTTAAGGCGTCGGAGAAAAAATATCGAAGGGAACTCACATAATGGAACATTAAAAACGTTTAAAGTTTAAGGGTTTTTTCACTTTGCAAACTTAATACAGCGAATATATGTTTAAGATAAAATTGACCTATCATCGACGTTATTTATCTTTTGACGTAATCATAAGTTGTGACTCTTGATATAGTATTTTCATTATTTTACCTTTATTGTGTGTTATCATGTACAGAAAATTGCTAAAACTATTCATATAAGCAGTAAGCATGTATGTTTGTAATTTGACGTCAGTGTGACGTCTGAATACTAAAACGCATTTATCAGGTTTTACAAAATGATGCGTTTTCTCTAAAACAATTATATCAAAGGATTTGAGTTATTTTCTTGTACTCTTTCTGTACAATATCCCTGTAATCGACTGTTTATCTCAATTTTGTTGTTTATTATTGTCATTTTTGACGTGACGTCACAGGAAAACGACGCATCTACAGATATGCCAACAAGCAGTTTCATCATTACCAGGGAACTGTCTCTCTGATTTGCGTTGTTGGCATTCTTAATACTCAAATGCACACGGATTACCGATTATCACAGACTATATATCATGAAAAAAATAATGCTGTGCTTATATCAGCAGCTTCATGTTTTCACTAGTTACATACTACGTCTTAAATAAGCCCGAAAAATGCGCTTGTTTCCTGTCGATGTGTTTTATAGTCCGTAAATATTGACCCGAACCTGTTAAATAGGCAATGAGAAATTGTGATGCGGAATAATCACTCTCAGATATAGATTGACACGATAAGCATGTGCAGAATACAAAGTCACAATTCTTATAGAAACTATCGACTAAGCTTGACAGTGTATGATTTCTGGCGAGTATGGATTATTTCGTGTTATAATTACTCATTAAATATTCGTCGGGCTCAGGTCAATATTTACAGACTAGGCCTATACATAAATATATAGAAGGTTTACTGTATAACAACCAGTATTGCCTTCTTTTTCCTCAATACAATATTCGCCTAGGCCTATTTTCCAAAGTTTCGGACGATATCTGTAAAAATATCAAGGTATGTTTATACATGTATAATCAAGCTAAATCAGTTTGGATGGGATGAGATAAAACGATGCCATCTTTTTTTTATTTGTACAGAAAGGGTTAAAAACTATATATGCCTCCTAAAGAGACAATCAACTCAGAATTATCCATTCGAAATAATTAACTATTTACTTCAGAACACAACTAAGCTGTAGTGGCGCCGTGTTGAGCGTGACCGACGATAGTTTCCACGGCCGACTTCGATTGGCAATAGCTCGCGCCATCGTTCAGAACATCGCCCCAACCGAACACCAATAGTGCGAGCTATTGACGTCATTTCCGTAACTATAGCTCCAATCGAACAGCAATGGCGCGAGCTATAGTCCGACCACCGGAAAAGTGTGGTCCGGCCATCCGAGCCATTACGTCATTCGGAACACTCCTCGGATAACAGTGGTCCAATCAGTGTCTAGGTAAACAAAGGTTTTGATTGGCTGACTCAGAACGGGTAGGAATTCAATAGAAAGAACAGCACTGGTTCCCATTGATGGTTCCCGTTCGCGCGAGCTATAGTGCCAATCGAAGTCAGCCTACATGTTAGTACTTTTTTCATCGTATTAAGTTTAAACGAGCCTATTTGGCGGGGCGGGGGATGGGGGAGGCTTAGTAGATATTTCTTTAGAATAAGAACGAATGTTCTATATTTTTTTAGTCTGTGGTCCAAACTTACATGTAGGCTATATGGGTGAAATAAATTGATTATAAATTTCTTGTGAGAATATAGTAGCCGCGCTGCCTGTCCGTCCGTCCTTTCGTGCGTCCGTCCGTCCACAACCAGATCTCAGCAACCCTTAAACCAAATTCAATGAAGCTTCGCATGTGAACTCCCTGGGATAATCTCTAGGGACTCTTTTCTCCGTTTCTTTATTTGAGGTTGTGTCATGGAAAAAGGGACCTTAGTGTAAAAAATAGTTTTCTCTAATTTCTCTTTCATCTAATTGGCAGAATTAAATGAAATTTTGTACTTATGTGATGAATATGATGTTCTAGACCATATTCTTTAAATAATGTGTGTACACACAATCTGTCATGGAAAAGGGGGCTTATTTTATGATAGTTTTTTTTTTCATTTTGTGACAAACACTTATTCGGGGAGCATTTATATAATCCGTCTATGACGGCTCTTTTTTCCACTTGTAACCTGAACCACATATATTTCATATTTGGCCTGAGATTAAAAGAGTACAACGACATAAATGTGGGTTCACACTTACAAATTTGCCGTATGAATTTCAGAAAATCCCCAATATTTCTGTAAATACTTGGCCTATTTGAATTCGGTTTGAAACAGAGAAGGTGGGAAAATACCAGGAATAAGCTGGACGTAGTGGACTTTTGAAAAATCAAATTTTGGTTGATCGTCAGTATTTTTTTTTTTTCGGTTGATCTTTCAAAAAAAGCCACTACGTCCGTCTAATGCGTGACTTTCGTCCACCTTCTCTGCTTTAAACCGATTTCCAATCGGTCCCATATTAACAAAATTACTGAAGATTTTGTGAAATTATTGTATCACGCGATTATCCACCGTGGTCATTCGTGAACATCCGTAATATTTGTTGGTATCCGTAAATAACTCGTATATATGAATTGTTGTCATCGTCAGCTGCTGAATGACGGTGCACACAATGTACATGCTATATTACTCTTTACGCTAACAAAATGATAAAGCATTTTAAAGAAACGTACATTCTCGTAGATTTCGTTTATCTTGGTCCGTTCGGAGCGGAATATCATGTGTTCGTATATTGCGTTTTACTTCGGAAGACAGGGTGGAGCCTAGTAAATGGTTAATAGCATTTAAGACTGAGGTAAAACAAGTTTCTCGATTTGCGATAAATCGTAGGTGTTAATGAAAAACCTCGTAACTACAGATTTATTATTCATTGCGGTACATTATATCAAACTCGAAATGCGTGCCCTGCCATGCCGAACGTTTTCTCGTACGTATTAATCAAAGTATTGAGAAGTAAACTCTTAGAATGATCTCTTTACATAGCCACACCCTGAAAGGTGAAATGAAACGGAATATAAACAACTCGTTCGCATCATTATGTAAACACTTCGTCACAAGTCGGTAATATTCGTTACGATCCAAATCTGATTAAAACCCGCTGTTTTAAGTCACAATAATATCTGACAGGGGCCAGTGATGGTTTCGTCCATGGCCAATGAAATAAACAACGTGAGTTGGCGAACACTTCTTTACAGCTAATAATCATATTGATGAACGCACGGTGGGGATTGTGCATGATGGGATGGATAACGAATACGGACAAAATAATCTTGATTCTGATTTTTTGCAATAACTTCCTTATTTGTGCGTCAATTTTCAAAAGGTTTGTTGCATGTACCCCGCCTTACCGAGCTCTTTCATCGGATGTATGACATATTAGATAACTCGTGGTACTTTTTCCAAAATATTGTCCCAACCGACCAGAAAGCGAAATGGTAACGACAACGGCCAAATTAACCACGCTTCAGGTAAGCATTTGTGCAATAACTTTCTTATTTTAGCGTCAATTTACATGCAGTTTGTTGCATGTACTCTGTCTTACTGAGCCCTTTTTTCAGATTTATTACTAATCGGGAAACTCCTTGTACTTTTCTCAAAAATCGATCCCAACAGACTAGAAAAATGACCTGGATTTTTTGTCGTTTTTCTGATCGGTTGGGATCAACTTTTGGACAAAGTACAAAGATTCTACAAACAGAGGGAAGAGCTCAGTAATGCGGGGTACATGCAACAAACCGCTTGAAAATTGACGCAGAAACAAGAAAATTATTGCACAATTTCTTGCCTGAAGCGAGGCAAATTTGTCCGTATTCGTTATCCATCCCATCATGCACAATCCCCACCGTGAACGACTTAACAGTATTTTCACGTGCATACATTTGTCGTGTTATATATCAAAATGGTTATTGGTAAACTGCATATCGTCGTTGTAAATGCAAAAACCTCGTATCTCGTTTTTGGAAAATTTCAAAGGGGAAGAAAAAAAGTGCAATAACTTTTCCCAAACAGAAAGGTTTTACTTGATTTGAACATATTTTCTCAAGTAATGTGTCATTAATACTGGTCATTAAAAGTATCTCAAAACCTGCAAGAATTGTCCTAACTGGGCACACAAGGGTTGGACTTGATTGGGCCACTCCGTTTTACTCGGAGTAACTTTTTCACTCCAAAATCCAATCAAGTGCCAAAAATCCACTATCGGATCTACTCAGAGTACTCCACCTACCGAGCAGGGGCGTTTGGGAGTGTGACGTCATCAACATGGTTTCTGATAGACGATAAGAATAGAAATAGTTTGGTATAATATTCTATAATTTAGTTGGCTTAATTATAATATAGAAAAAAACGCTATTGGGAACGCCAAGTAGAGTCGGCCTCTGGTCTACTCGCCTGCATGTTCCTACTGATGGATTTCTCCTTTGCCAATTTAGTCCACGTATCTAATGTGATTATCAAAAAAAATTATACAATATTTTCATTGTGAACAGTATACAATTCAACTACCTAAATATATTTACTTAATGATAAGATAAAAATTGAACACTGGCATCAAGTAACGGGCGATAAATTCGTACTCAGATAATGGCAATATTGTACGTGCCCGCGGGTTTTCGTTTTAAGCCACAGTTTCCATAATATATAAGTGCCATAGGATGTCATAGACACCTAAATCTCCAAGTCATTAATTCTTTTGACTGGTCAATTGGTCAAATGTTGGATATAAGCCTTCGTGACTAGTGATCAGTCGATATATTGATTGGCAGCGACAGAAGGTCAATAATACATCAATGCGCGAATTTGGGTTTTCTATGATCCAGTCACAATAATATTATACATGTAAGGGGATCAGTTATGGTAGCAGATTGAAGCAAATAAAGCAAACCTTTATAACAAAGATTAAACAAGTTTTTCATAAATATATCTAAAGGTTAAAGTATCCTTATTTTGAAGAGAATCTTTTAATTAATTATCGAAATGAAGAAAACAGATCTAGTAATCAAATCTTTAATACAGGGATTGGCTGAATTTCAAATTCAAAATATTATTAACTTTGTAAACTCAATTATAAAGGCAAGATTTAGCAAATATTAGCCCAAGGTGAGTCATCATTTAACTATGATTACTGGACAATGTATATACTTTTATTGGGTCATGTATATTCTAATATTGGGCCAATACTTTATACAACATTATTGGGTCATGTATATTCTACTATTGGGTCAATAATTTATACAACATTATTGGGTCATGTATATATTCTATTATTGGGTCGATATTTTATACAACATTATTGGGTCAAAGCCCCAAGTATTTATTGGGTCTGACCCAACAAGTTGGTGTAGCATGGTTTACCCCCTTCTCCTTTGATTTTCTCATATATATTCGTATACATGTTCTATCAAGACAGTAAGAAGAAAGTTGAACCCATGAACATGTTCATAATACAGCTATTTCTGGTTGGGCCCAATAAGTTGGTTTTAGAGTAGAGTCCCAATAAGTTGGTGAGTTTAAGTATATATATATATATATATATATATATATATATATATATATATATATATATAGATGTAAGGCATGGTTTGTGGGTCATGTCTTTGTATCATGGGTTGTGGGATCTTTTTTTCCCGGGGGGCAGGGAGATAATAAGTGCTATATTTGGAAGTATTTCGAGATGTACAATGCATCTATCGACTTCATTTTACTTTATTTTTGTTTTTACAAAAAAAGTTATAGATATCATTGTGGGACATTACACTGTGGGTCAATGACCCACAATGCTATATACAATATTTATATTTTTGTATTGTGGGTCATATCCCACAACCCGTTCTAAAGAGAATATACAATATATAAAAAAAAATTTTGTATTGTGGGTCATATCCCACAACCCGTTCTAATGCGAATATACAATATATAAAATATATATTTGGGGAATGTGGGTCATATCCCACAACCCATATCATTTACCCATTTATGCAAAGCGTTCTATTTGTTGAACATAGTCCATAGACATAGTTGCAGTAATGCAATCCCAGAAGAAACGCGACGTCTCATCAGGGTTTACACGGTTTGCTAAAAAAAGGAATGCCAATATACATATATGTTAGGTATCCTAAAATGTTAAATCATAATATGGACATTCAACACACAAAAATGGAAGCGTCCACTCGGCACAAATGTATATATGCACCTCTCGGTGCGAACATGTCCTGTTTGACAACTTATTATTAGGATGTTAGATCAGAGCAGCGTTTCGTCGCTCTTTAACAAAAACCTTGTGACTGCAGCTTCTTTTAAGCTGAAGCCACGATGTTTTGTTGAAAAGCAGCGATTTTCTCCTGATAGGCTGTCTGTTCTTAAAGACTTGCAGACTTTCTATTGTCAGTTAGCGTTTTATACTTGCATTTTGTCATCTGTAACTGCTTTCAATTTGGATCAGTCTAAAATTTTGTCATTTCATGGAGAAAGTTGTATCTTTCAAAAACAATCTCATTGGTTTGATTTTGGTGCTGAATGAACTGGAGGCAGCTATTTCGATATACAGATCTGTGGATGAATTTTATCATTTACCAGACAAGACCTCAATAACATCAAAAGGTTAGAAAACATTGAGACAAAAGAAATAAACTGCTAGTAACCAGCAATTTCTACTTTTGCTTCAATTATTTTCTGTACTATATCGTACATAGATATTGTCTATCACCATCCATTTTGTCACTTTCAAATTGGACCGGTCCAAAAATGTGTCTTACATGAAAACGGAGTATACTTCGAAGTTATCTATTCATTGCATGGGATGAATGTTATTGCACAGTAAGAGATCGGGTAGGCCAAAGAATATGTGGGATGTTCAAAGTACATTTATACTTGACCACAGAAGAAAATTCGAAATTTTATTTCACAAATATTTACCATTATACAGAGCTTGAAAAAACATTAATTGCTTTCGGCTCCTGCAATGAGTTGAAGACCCGTAATTCCACTACGGAAACCCTTCTTATTACATTTTATTTAAATAATTTAATATTAGCTGATTTCATTAAAATCCGAGCGTTTTGATTGGCTAAAAAAAAATTTTCATAACTCCATGAAAAAAAATGACATTGCCGGAACTTCTTTCGGAGTCAATAATATGGATAAATGGATGTTCCCTGTGCAAATCGGCATATTACGTTCGTTTTGAGTAGTAAACTGCAAGTTTTATCATTAAATCTTACTCTTAAATAGATTTTCTTTTTGAATCAAACTCAATTTAAAAAACTTATCGCTGAAAACGCACTTGAGGGGATGGAAAATAACGTTACGACGACTGAATTCGCTGTAAACGACGTAGCAGTTACGCGCGCTTTTTATGACGTCATTTAAAGTTTTCGTCACGGAAAGGCACGTGCGTAAGATCTAAATACCTTGGCAGCGGGCAGATATCGCACATCTATCCGCTTTTTTGAACATAGTCCGAACGATATCTCATTCCTTCTAGTCGCAATTATTACTATTTACAGTAATAAAATGTATTATTAAATTATAAGGAATGAACCGCTTCGCGGATTCATACAGTGTGATTAGATTTTATTTTTCATACCTGCATGAAAAAAATAAAATTGCATTCATTCCTTAAATGAAAGTGAACACAAACCCTTGTCGATATGGGATGTAGAGTCATACTTCTACCTATATAGTATGGTACGTTGTGTAATTCTGTTTGATGTAAATGAAAGAGGTTTAAATCAAATGGATTCGTAAAAAGGATAAGTAGACATCACCAAAAAAGTTTGATGGACAGCCGTGGGTCTTAAAATGAACTTTATATACTCAGCTAAAGAGCTAGCGCATCACTTCTTAAAATTGCATAACTTCTTTATTGTCAAAGATTTAGATTTATAATTTGGCAAATCTTTATCCCACAAGTTTCTGCACTCATTCATAAAACTATTTCTAAGTTTTCTTTCTCATGTGACCGTGTCGTACGAAAGGGGGGCCAAAACAGTTTTTCGGCTCGTGTAACTTGTGATCTTTTTCAATCATTTTTGTTTGAATTGATTTTGAAAGCTGGTTTATTGTGAAACTAAAGTCTGAAAAAAATAATTTTCTATCTAACATAATAAGGGCTGTTCCGAGACAACGTAGCTCGCATAGACGCACATTTTTGAAAGAAAATGTCAATTTTTCAAGGTCAAGGTCAAAAGGTCAAATTTTATAGTGTCAGGTAAAAGGTCTTGCTAGGGTCTGTCTATGTGTGAAATATCAAGACTGCATCTTATACAGTTCATAAGATATAGACCGATACGTTTTTGTCTACGTAACCTACGTCGCCGTCGATGCCATCAATGATACCTACGGCACTAGTGATGTAAAAATGCCTCTGTGGGAATACATTACGCGCCCATAAAAAAGTTAAAGTCGTCGGTTTGTTTTTTGAAGGGTAACTTTTATAAACAGAAACTCTTTCAGCCTATACAAAAGGTTTGAAAGTTATGCGTGAATTTTCCATTGTAATCAAATTTCAGACTTTATGAATTTTAGAATTAAGGGTGTCCTTATTAAAAGTTCAATATTTAACAAGATACGTAACATTTACTATGAAATTTCATAGATCTCTTATCAAATGGTGGTAGTCAGCATGTGCAAATTTGAAGGTATTCTGTGAATTCGTTAAAAAAATATTAAGAAAGATCTGAGTGATGCGTTAGCAGTTTTGCCGAGTATATACAAAACATTGTGGGAAATGAAGAAATTGCTTGTCACGTCATAAAAGTTACGTTTTTATTTAACGCGTTCTTCTTTAGTTTTCCCATATAATTTCGTGTTCACCTAATCATCACATCAATGGAAACTTTTATGATATGTTGTCCGTATCTGATCTCCCCATATTACATATTTGTTATCTGCCCTTTAAATATAAAAAATAAGTGTTTTGTCTTTTTGCTCACTATAACATCTACAAATTTTGAAACATCTTGACAAAACCTTGATAAAACATTGGTCATGACAAGACCTTGCATGGATGTATCTTTCAGCTTGATCTGAATCTCACATCTAGAGTTATGTGCCCTTGAAATTGACAAAAACTACCGTTTTTCACTCTATCTTCGCCATAATAGCATCAAATGTTGACCAATTATAGCAAAACTTTTTTACAAAATGTTGGTGACTGTAGAGCTTTGCTTCAGATAATTTTTTTGTTTAATTGCAATTTCATGTCTAGATCTCGAGTTATGTGCGACACAATTTCCATTTTTGGCTTTGTTTTCCTTCTTTCAGCCACAAATATTGACCAATTGAAACAAAACTTAGACAAAACATTTGTTACTACATTGCATAAGTAGATTATTTAGCTTGATCGGAGTCTTACATCCATAGTTATGGGCCCTGGAATTGGACAAAATTTCCTTTTCAACCATGTTTTCTCTATAATTACCACAAATATTGATCAATTATGATAAAACTTAAACAAAATGTTGTTGACTCTAGGACTTTATATATGTGATTTTATTTAGCTTGATCGGACGCCAACAGTCGGAGTTATGTGCCCTTGAATTTATCAAATAAAAGGTCTAAACTTTCTGTTGCCTCTTATATCCACAATTATAGACGAATTGAGCGAAATTTTGGACAGAAATTTGGGTACTATAAGATCTTCCATCAGTGTGATTTTTAGCTTGATCGAAACATAACATCCTGAGTTATAAACCCTTGAATTTGACTAAATTCGCTTTTCGGCCTTGTTGTTACTATAACAGCCAACACTATTGACTAATTAAGACGAAATTTGGAACAAATATTGGTGACCGTGGGATCTTGCTTAAGGGCGATTTTTAGCTTGATTGGAATCAGGCATTCAGAGTTATGTGCCTTGGTTTAGACAAAATTGTATTATACGGCTTTATTTTAGCCACAAATATTGGTCAATTATATAAAACTTAACTTTAAGATCTTTCAAACATGTGATTCGTTAGCTTAATTGGAACATCACAGCTAGAGTTATGTGCCATTGAATTTGACAAAATTGCCTTTTCGAGCCGCACATATTTACCAATTTAGATGAAACTTATAAGAAATGGGAAGCTTGCGTAAAGGCGATTGTTAGCTTGATCGGAATCAAACATTTAAATAAGAATAATTTGCTCTTGAAATTATACAAAATTGCATTTTCAGCATTTTTTTAGGGTAACAGCCACGAATATTGACTAACTTATACATTATGTTGCTGACTATAAAAGCTTGCATCAGTGAAATTTTCATCTGAATAGCAATGTCACGTCTAGAGTAATGTGCCATTGAATTTTTCAAAATTGCCGCTTTCAACAAAATTTTGACAACATGTTAGGGACCATCTGATCTTGCATATGTGCATTTTTTTATTGATCGGGATCACACATCTAAAGTTGATATAGAATGTGAAATTGCCTTTTTTACTTTTCTTTCACTATAATAGCTACAAATATAATAAACCAATCAAAACAAAACTTTACTGAATTGTTTGTGCACGTTTTGACATTGACCTGTTTAATGTTCTTTCATAAAGTTCGGTTTATTGAATAAGTATAATGGACAAACGTATATAAACTATGTAAATAAAACACAATTATTTACCCCACCCACCACTTTTTCCTCTGTGATTTGGTCATGGGCATTTTTTAATGTCATGAGATTTAGTTTTTCATCAAGGTATAGCCTTTGTCTCGCATTTTGTGGGACCTAGATTATTATTAATGCAATATCTTGAGCTCTACGTGGATTTTTTTTGTCTGATAGAATAAAACACCACGATTTCCCCACCCACCAATCTTTTTCTCTCTATTGCAGTCTTAGTACAATACACAATGTCACGATTTTTTGTTTTTCTATATTGCCCGGCCTTTGGCTAATATTCTGTGACAATTCAATTATTTCAAATGCAATATCTCGAGCTCAAACTCGAATTAGAGCTTTTTGAGCTTTGCTTTTAGAGCAACCTCTAAATATGAAAATTGCCGAAATATAATTATGACAATCGGTGTGTTCTATTCCTGTAAATGTACATGTCAAATTTTGTAAAGGTATGATGATTATTAACAAAGTTATGCCCATTTGTAAAATTACGGGTTCGAAATTTTGTAAATTTAAGTCACCATTTTTCCTATTATTTTTAATTTTACAGCTGTCCATCAAAGTTAAATGATTAGAGCAATGTCTTAAGATCATAAAAACGTATGATGGAAACCTCTTTCACTTACATCAAGCAGAACCTAAAAAATGGACATAACGCACCGTACTAATAGGTCTACTGGTTTTTTAATTTACGAAAACTCCAATATTGTTGGGATTTTTCCCGTTTTGAATTGTAAAATGTTTTAAAAAATAACTGATTTTTTTCTTCTTTTTCTCTTCATTTTGCTGTATGAGGAATTAATCATGCTTTGTGACGCCACAAAAATATAAAGGCCATGGAAAACATTGCGAAAAACGAAGAAATTCTGTTAACCCTTTCCCAAACAAGACCTGGTTTTGACGTCCCCATTAAAATAGGCTTGGGAAAACATCGAGACAAAAGAACAAAATGCCGATAATCAGCATTTTCTCCTTTTACCTCAATATTTTCAGTGCTATATTTGAGATAAGTCAACATGTATTTTGATGTATATGTACAGCGGCTACGAAACTACTAAATTGGCTGTATAGGAATGGGTTAACCCATTACCACACAATGACTCTTTTTACTCCTCACAGGATAATGGCTTTGGAAAACATCGTGGAAAATGAAGAAATTGCTCGTGACAAGCAATTTCTTCATTTCCCACAATGTTTTCTACCATCAAAGACCGAAAAATGTTGAATTTCATACAAATGAAATTATATATTATCTGCAACATCTCTGAATTTGGAAAACCCCAAAATGCCACCGTTTGGTAATGGGTTAATACGTGATCGAAAATGGTTTGAAGCAGAGGAGACGCAAAACTTCATGGAGTTAATGGATGTGTTTGATCTGATAACACATGATAAAAAGTTATTGACAAACAAAATTTTATTTGGTCGTCAATTACTTTTTTATGAGGTGTAGTTAAACCCTTTCCCAAACAACAAAGGTTGTTGTAGATGACAAAACTGATGTTGATAAAGATAGGATTTATGCAGAATGTAGCAGAGAAAATATTGAGACAAAAGAAGAAAATAATGATAATCAGCATTTTCGTCATTAGCCTCAATGTTTTCCCAAGTCTTTTCTATTATGGATGTGTCTTGTTTGGGAAAGGGTCAAAAGACCCACCACATTCAGCAAATTCATTGCGTATTTTTTTGTCTTCTCTGCTTCAGCCCATTCTCAAATCGGTCAAGTTTTAACAGATTTATTAATTGTTGTTGTTGTTGCTGTTGTTTTATCACGTGATTCGCCGTCATCATAAGGGAACAGCATGTGTCAGGTTGAACTGGATGGGTTGGTAAAAAATGACTTAACCCATTACTAAGAATTTTAAAATATGTTGCGGACGACAATTTCAAGTGAATGGACGTTTTTTTATTTTTCTGCGTAGACCATTGTGGGAAATGTTTGTCACAAACAATCTCTTCATTTTTCATGATGCTTTCCACAACGTCAACCTTTATCTTGGTGGGCGTCATTATGTGGGAATGCGTCAACTCGATCACGGATCTAGATCAGTCTTTACATTTAGCTTGAATGAATGGGATTTAACGGCTCTTTCACAACTGCTACTGTCATATTGCGGCGACTGTAGCACCTAACCGACATTTCTCCCAGCAGCATTATTACAATCCGAGCCTCCAGCTGCTATCTCACTTATCGGTATATGATTCACATTCATTTGTTAGGGACAGACTACGTCAAATGTCAGAAAGGATATTAATCGATATTGACCGAGCCAGGTTTCGAACCAACAGCCCCCGGTTGATAGACTCTGACGTTACCGACGAAGCTATACTAGCTTGGCTCTTGAGAAGTGCTGTCTAAATACCCGGTACAAAGGAATCGAGTTTTGGGGCTCTTGGTCAGCAATGTTTTGTAGACTCGACTGTTTCAAAATTAGTGAGACGTATTTAAACGACATGGGAGACCGCCCTCGTCCCTGTCAGCGAATTTTGGACGAATCGGCAATATGTGCAAGTGTCCTCGATCCCACTGACCTCCATTTATTCAGAAATTTTGAAATCGGCTAGCTTTGGGAGAGTCGTAGTTCATCCTGATTCAATTTGGCACTAATTGACCAAACGCCAAAAGATAGATCGCTCCGCCCAATGCAAAATCTAATACAAACAAAAGGGTCGTGTGCATTTTCCTGATCGTTCATTGGCTTATCGATTGTTTTGATTGTCAGCTGATAGATCGATACGATATCACGTAAAAATTAACCCTTTCCCAAACAAAACAATTTCAGGGTTGTCCAATTCGAAAGCTGGTGCATTTTCTTCTTTTACGATCTTTTGGCGTCCACTGAAGCCAGACACACGCACGTACATCCATGAAATCGATATATTTTATTGTTACACAACCGCTGGATACTTTTTATTCCTAAGAAATAGGCTATAGGACTTTAATTTTCATTTGAATTTTGGCCTGGCACCTCAAAAGGTCCCAGATACGACCTTTTAGCATTAATTGTACCAAGACAGACGGACGCACGAACAATAATGCCACATTTTCTAATAGCTACACATCTACACTCAATATTCATAGACTTTTTATTCCTTAGTTTTAAGGGGGAATGCTCCAGTTTTTCGGAACACTCGGACTTTACTGTAGAAATTTCATTGTTTCGTACCAATATGTTTCGCTACCAGATTTTCAGTAATATAACACATAATTACAATTTACCATTTTCGACGGTAAAAGTGTATTTATTATGCGAAACTGATTTTCTCAAGATGGAAATCGAATATTTAGAGCAAGACAGTCGTAAGTGTGTATGCAGTTGCCATGTTTTGCGTCATTTTATTCATGTGTAGCTGATAAAAATTGCCATAATTCACTAATAAGTGCGCTGACCTATACATTTTCTTTTTGAATTATTACCAGGACATGTTGCTTAATACAATGAGAGAGTTTTATCAAATTCTATTATGTAGAACTTGAAATATTTCCAAAAATATGCAAATTTTGACATAAAACACTCCAGCTTCGTTGTTCTAACCAAACACGTGAGCATGCTGTTTTATACATTTACGCATTTATAATAGCACATATTTGGGGTTTTCTGTTCGTAATAAATGTAAGACGTTACTTTAAATCCGTTTTCGGGACTAAACGATGAATATACAGCTTTTTATTAGCATTTTAGTGACCTTGGACAGGTGCAAGAAATTGTGCATTTTTTCGATGTAGGGTTATGTGATACGAATGCCAATAAAATTCAAACAAGATCGCTGACCACCCATTTTTATTTTATTTTTCAATTGGTAATAACATGTAATTTCAACATACAAAATATGAATAAATTCTATTATTGGGAAAAAATTTAGGAAACTGGAGCATTCCCCCTTAATTAAAAAGATCCTTTAACCAATTCCAAAAACCGCCAAATAAGCTGAAAAATGCCGTTTCAGTTTTTTCGACGTCGAAAAAGTGCCCCGTACAGACGGACAAACACTCGCACGGTACTATAATGCATATGGTTCTAAAGCTGAGATGTACTCGAGTATGAAAAACCTTGTTTTGATGCATCAAAACACATAATGAACTCAAACGATGTTGTAAAAGGAGAAAGTTGGGTTTGGGTTAGGCCCAAAATAGGCTGTGACATGGGTCCTGCGCTTCCTTGTTGTAGGTAGTTAGAAATAAGTAAGAAAAATGTTTGATATTCTTAAATCGTAGTGCGTAAATAGTACAATGAGTGCGTAAAAGAATTGTAGCTTCAATCCATGTAGTTTTTTCTGTGGCGGCGTCCGAAAATGACCCATGTTCAAGTAAGAAATCAGTGTATTTTAGTCAGAAATACGACCTTTTGGCATCTTCCTGAGACCGACAGACAGACCAACAGACACCAAAACGAAGTATCTCCTCCGTAGACATGTGAACTCGACGGCTGGGTACCTTTCCTTCCTAAGTAATGTGTTATTGCGTTGTTATAAGCTCTGTTGGGACGCAGGGGTAAAGGAATCCTTGACAGTTATCAGCGTTACGATATTTGGGTTTGAGTTTATTGGGGTTTTACGCCGTTTTCAACTGCCAGGGTCATATCGCGGCGGCTGGAGCACCTACACATGGATTCCTGTTGTTTCTCAAACCAGTACTACCACAACACCCTTACCGAGCCTCCAGCTGCTCGCCCACTTAGGTTAACGATTTCAAATCCATTGGTGGGTGACAATTTTGTCAGAAAGGGTATTTGCCGCGGCCGGGTATCGAACCGGGACCTCTCGAATGAGAGGCAGATGCGCTACCAACTGCGCTAAGGCCGCGGCCTTTACGATATTTGGCATCTCCTTCAGCCATTCATACGGACAGACATGCACTATATAGCATTCATTCGTTCATGTACTGGAACGGTATGGGCCTACGGACTGTCACATTTCATCATGTAATCGATGTTCAAGGAAAACCTCGTAACTACAGTTTGATTCAAGCTGTATTTAGAATGTTTTCATTGATAATCACCTTTATAGTATACAACGAAATTGTAGACTGACCAAAGTTATTTCATCCTCGGTATTGAGTCTTTGTAGGTCTTTTATTGGGGCACCCGCAAACTCAATGAATAAAACAGTATAACATTTTATGTACATTTAATCATAGAAATGTTTTCAAGTTAGAACAGACAAACAAAAAACAGTAAACATAGACATAGACACTTTATAACTCTCAATACATGAACAAAGTATGAACAAAGCACAAAGCATGAACAAGAATTAACACATTACCAAACAGTGACTCTTTTTGACTCCCCATAAGAAAATGGCTATTGAAAACATTCTAGGGAATGAAGAAAATGCTTGTGACAAGCAATTTCCTCATTTCCCACAATACTCTCCATACCAAAACAGGGTTCTCCGCAGAATATTTGGAAGCTGTAGAGGCAAATTATATGAGAATTGGTAAACTTTGAAAGCATATAATTGTGAGTGAAAACATTATGGAAAAAGAAGAAATTGCTCATCTTGAGCAATTTCTTCTTTTTCCATAATATTTTTACTCATAATTATTACATTTACAATGACAAAAATGTATTATTAAACAGTGTTTGGCATGAAATACCTCAAAATGCCTCTATTTGGTAACCATTTTGAAGAAATTAAGCTGTGGGGTAGTTTTGAAGCTGTATGGGCATTACACCAAAAAAGCCATGGAATTACACCCATGGCTTTAATGTTTAAGCCATGGGTGTAATTCAATGGCTTTTTTTTGTCTGTCCCCGTAATCATACCGGAGCTCTTCACCTGGAGCAATGTCTCTACTCGCGAAAATAACCACACACGGTTTGTCCATAACGTCTACCGTCTTCGCAACGCAGTTACCCGCTGTTTTACTGTGATTCAGTAGACGGCCTAATTTACCACTCTCTTCTGTTGCGTCAATACTGTAAGAGAAAAAAATATTTACACCTCTACCCTTTACCAAACATTGATAGCTTTTGACGCACTACATGATAACTACACATACCCAAAGTTTTGTTGTGATTCAGTAGCATCAACCATCAATTTAACAATATATTGTGTACATTTCCACACAAGTTGTCTGACTAGCAACTAAATGCTTGACTAGTAACTTGCATTTTCTACCATTTCTCCATATGTTTTCAATACTTTTTCATTATTTAACCATATGTGGAGTAGTTAAAGTAAAGGAACATTTACCAGTAATTCTTGTCTTTAAAGGTGAAGTAGAACATAAAGCTCCCTTTAGATGGATCTTTCGAGTAATCTTCGTCTCTTTTTCTGGCCTCTTTTACGTCTAATAGGTCACCAGCATACTCAACAACAAAATCCCCCCTCTTGAATTGTTTTGTGGCAACAACACCTCGGCCCGTTTTCTCAAATCTTCGCACCTGAAAGGAGTTAAGTAAACTTTAATTATTTGCGGTTTTAATTTAATTCATTAAATTGTTTACAACATTTTTACAGTTTTATCCTCAATAAGCCTCAATAACATAACGTCGGTGTAAATGCAAAACCTCGTATGTCGATTGGAGCAATTTTTAAAGTACAAACTTGTGTGCCCAGTGTAGACGATTCTAGCAGGTTTTGAGATATTTTTACTGATCAGTATTGTTGACACATTATTTGTGAACAATATGTCCAAATTTCAAGTGAGACATTTCAGTTTGGGAAAAGTTATTACACTTTTTTCCCTCCCCTGTAAAATTTTCCAAAACCGAGATACGAGGTTTTGCATTTACAACGACGATAAATTATGGCGTCTTTGTCACAAAGCTAATAAAGTTTTCTAGTATCAATAGTTATATTGAATAACTTTCTTATACACATGTAGAAATTGGTCCGCAGTCATTATTGAGAATGAACAATTGCTTGGCTACTAATGTTTATTATTCATAATTATTACCATTTCTTAACAATTCAGATTGAGGATTTTTTGACGGACTATTGAAAGTGTATGCGCAAGTTTGTAATTTTTTGCACAATTTTGAAAACAATAGCAGAGTCAATACTACCTCTAGTCCATCTTCGACATGGTTGAGTATTTTATACTGTAGAGCTTCTGTCTTCTCCTTCTGAAAATACATGGATAATAAGGTAAACACTTCTGCAAACAACATTAAGACTCTTCCAAATTCAAAGCTGTTGTAGTGAACAATTTAAAGTGAATGAATTTTTACAATTACATTTTTTGGTTTTTCTGTGTTTAAAATATTCTGAGAAATAAAGAATTGTTTGTCAAAACAATCTCTTCATTAACCACTATGTTTTCCATAGTCTTTATCTTGTGTGGCATCAATAAGCGTCATTGAATAGGCATGGATAAAAGCAAATTATGTCATCAAAAATACTGCAACACCTTGATTTACATTAAAAAATGGAAATTACCTGTATCTCATGTTCTGTTCTCCGCTCTCTTTCTTTTTCATAGATTGTCTTTATGTTTGTTGTCTTTGGGTTAGGGTTAGGGGTCGCTGTACTGTATGTTGCCCTGTAAAAATCAACAACATTCAATATTAGGGTGCATGTAATGCAGAACCATTAACCCATTTCCAGACATTTTGGCACTTTTCGTCTGACTGTCTGGCTCCAGGAGTTGATGTCTTAGGTGCTGTACCAGTCGGGTGAAAACCACGTGCCACTGCTGTCTCTTCTCTGCACACAAAGGACACTTTTTCGGTATGCGTGTCTGACCCGTGCTAAAAAATGGAATATAGAAATATAGCTTTTGTAAACGGATCGAATTTCGTCATTTTTCGCCAAAAAATACCCATTTTGTGATGCCTTATACAATTAAACCGATGTTAATAACCTATGAAAATGTATTTTTTCTGTAACTTCATACTATGTAGGAGTTAATGTATAAAGTCGCAAGAGTCTAAAATCTTTAGCAAAGGAGAAATTTTAATTTGAAGTGTACCGGTAGTGATTGGTTTATCTGACATGATGACTAAATTTAAAAGTTCACAAAACCCTATGTTGTAGGTGCTCATTGGATTCGTCTCGTCGAGACAATTAAAATGACTACAAACATGACAGGATTTGGACTTCAAATAGCCGAGATATTTCAAGATGAAGTTTGCAGCATGAAAACCAAACCATCGTAAATGCATTTACGGGCTTTTAGCTATAATTTCACAAAACTTGCAATATCTCGATTATTTGTAGTCCAAATCCTGTCATGTTGGTAGTCATTTTAATCGTCTCGACGAGACAAAGACGATGGACACACACTACATAGGCTTATCTTGAAAATAAGAAATGTTGTTGGAAAAGAAGTAAATTTATATTTTTTATTTCCCAGGAAACCCTTTGTTGTAGGTACTCATTGGATTTGTTTTGTCGAGACGATTTAAATGACTACCATATGATAGGATTAGGGCTTCAAATAACCGAGATATTACAACTTTTGTGAAATTATAGCTTAAAGCCTGTAAATGCATTTACGGGATTTTAGCTATTTATTTAATTTGACATTTACATTTCCATGTTTTCTCTCCTCAGTTTTTTGGTAAGGTTTCTGACCGCGTCTCGTAACTTCATGTCGCTCATTTCTGGCCATCGGCCCTCCCTCCTCGCCCTGATTGTCTGAATGGGGATTGTTCTGCAAAAGAAAGAATTGATATACTAATTGATATATAGACAGTTATCTTTCAGTATCATTCTGTCTCTCTTGTTGCCTTTAGGACGTCAATGATCTGGACAAAATTTTAAATTTGTTATAAACCTGTAGGAGCTATTTCCTTGCATTTCTACACATTTTCTGCATCAAACGAATTGTCAAGATTTTAAACGGATATTTTTTCTTTGTACCAACTATGTAGTCCTTGCCCCAAAGACTTTAAATACCAAATGTGAATCCAATCCCACAGCCGGTTCATGACAAAAAAATTTTTTAAGATGTACCAAATTTACCCATTTTGGCCCCTTTTTTGGTGCCTAATGGGGCGCCAAGGCGAGATAACACCATGACTTGTACAAATCTTAAGCAAATTATAGAATAACTAAATGTTATGTGAATAAACAAAATATTATATGGTAATAGGCCTTTTAGACAAGTTAAGACATTATTTGCATGTTTTCATTCAGAAAAAAAATTCGGGTCTTTTTACCCAAGTGAGCCATTTGGGCCCAGACTCACTTCTGAACTTGAAGGGGGCCATTTTGGATTTTAGGGGGTCAATTTGGCCATGGCCCCCTCTAGATTCAACACTGCCACAATATCCAAACCGAGCCTCCAGCTTCTCTCTCACATAGATCATTCATACCCATTGGTGAGAGACAATCGACGTTTTGGTCAAATGTCAGAACGGATATTGACCGAGCCGGGGTTCGAACTCGCGACCCCTGGGTTGACAGACTCCGACATTACTGAATGAGTTATCAGGGCTCGGCTAATATGCCTAGGCCTAGACCTTTGAGCAACAGATCCTAATAAACAAGGAATAAACACCATACCTTTTTGAACAGCGACTTTTTTCTTTGTCACCAAAGCAGCTGCTTTAATCTGTTCACCTGGAAAGTCAAATTGAAAGTGCATGAATTGAAATATTTGGCAGTAACAATGTGAGCTAAAATACTGAAGTTAATGAGAAATCAATAGATATTTTTCCCCTCTGAAAATTTGATTTGATTTGAAAAGGGAAGAAACACTGTGAGAAAAGAAGAAAATGCTGGTAACCAATAACAAGAGGCCCAGGGGCCTTATCGGTCACCTGAGTCGAAAGAGCAAAAAACTATGGGTTTGACCTCTTTTTCGGTGCCTTATGGGGTCCCAAGGGGAGATTACACCATAACTAGTACAAATCTGAAGCCCTCCACATGGGGATGCTTCCTGCCAGGTTTGATTGAAATCCATCCAATGGTTCCTAAGAAATAGTCGAAAATATATTAAAGTTAATGCTTTTTTGGCCCCTTTTTTGGTGACTTATGGGGCAACAAGACAAGATAACACAATGACTTTTACAAATCTGAGGCCCCTTGCTATGCGGATGCTTCCTGCCAAGTTAAGTTGAAATCCGTCCTACGGTTTTCAAGAAAAAGTCGAAAATGTAATAAATTAACACATGATGCACCCCCCTCCCAGACCCCCGCCCCTAGCTCGGCCATTTTTCAACGGATTCTTTTCATTTGTACAAACTATGTAGTCCTTGCCCCAAATACTTTAAATGCCAAATGTGAATCCAATCCCATTGCAGGTTCATGACAAGAAGGTTTTTTACCAAATTTACCCATTTTGGCCCTTTTTTGGTGCCTTATCATTTATGGGGCCCCAAGGGGAGATAACACCATGAGTCCATGACTTGTACAAATCTGAAGCAACTTCCCATGGGGATGCTTCCTGCCAAGTTTGAGTGAAATCTGTCCAATGGTTCTTAAGAAAAAGTCAAAAATATAAAAAAATAACACATGGCGCACCCCCCACCCAGAGCCCCGCCCCTAGCTCGGCCATTTTTAAACGGATTTTTTTCATTTGTACAAACTACTGTAAACCAGGAAATGTTTTCGCGCTTTTTAAGTTAGCGTCTTTCGCGGTGGGATGTGATCAGCGAACTTAAAAAGCCGCAAATAGGCTACTTTCAATAAAAACGTGAACTTTAATCGCTTTCATAGTTTTTGTTTTCTAAGCCCGTGATTGATATTTGCTTTGAGCCTGAAACTGAGAAAAGAGGTTGTTTGAGATTCCAATGCCAAGTATGATAGCAAACGTCGATTGACGTTTTATACCTCGTAACTGTAGATTGAATTAGCCACAGCTACGAGGTTTAAATCGTCCTTCGATGGTATTGATTAAAACTGTCATAATCGCTATGGTAAATTAACCCCTTCCCAATCAAGACCTGGTTTTGACGCCCCTAATATCAAATGCTTGGGAAAACATTGAAACAAAAGAAGAAACTGCTGATAACCAGCAGTTTCTCCTTTTGTCTCAATATTTTCTATGCCACATTTTACACAGATTCTATCTTTAATAACTTATATTTTATCATTTGTGGCAGTTTTTAAAGCGGATTACCCTAACATTTTGCCGTTTGGGAAAAGGTTAAAATAGGTGTGAAGTTAAAGTAACGCTCAAATTCTATGTATTGTGTTACAAACTGTAATCCAGTATACTATAAAGTGTGAAATAAAACAATGGGTCGATTGAAACTTACTTCGATCAAACTGTCAATGGCGAGTAAAATATCGTAAATACAGATTGAACAATGCTGCAGTTACGAGATACCCAAGGGTGATGACCGATAGTCAGTCATAATTCAATACTGTATGTAATTATCCGATTCCCCACATTATTTAACATGTCCATTTTTCAATTCCTCCATAGCGTGTTTTGTTTCGCGCGATTCGCGGACAGCATTGATCTCCGAACTTAAAACGCCGCGTACAAGTATGAGTGCATGAAAACGCAAACATTTGTTGACCCGAACTTATCCTGGTTAACAGTATGTAGTCCTTGTCCTAAAGACCTTAAATACCAAATGTGAATCCAATCCCACAGCCGGTTCATGACAAGAAGATTTTTTAAGATGTACCCAATTTAGCCCCTTTTTGGCCCCTTATGGGGCCCCCAAGGGAGATAACTCTATGATTTGTACAAATCTGAAGCGCCTTGCCCTGGGGATGCTTCCTGCCAAGTTTGGTTGATATCCATTTAATAGTTTCCAAGAAGAAGTCGAAAATGTTAAAAGTTAACGAACAACGAACGACGACGGACGAAACACAGTCGCAATAGGTCACCATGACCTTCGGTCAGGTGACCTAAAAAGTTGAGCTCTGATGAAAATCAACTTACCATTAAACTCTTCATCAACCAGGTCAACATCATTATGCAGCTCTTCTTCCATGTCGTCCTCTGCTGGGATAACAATATCTGAAAGTGTAATCATCGGCTACCGATCGTCATCAGGCCTTTTTTTAAGGTTAGGGCCCTTAACCCTTTCCCAAACAAGACCAGGTTTTGACGTCCCTAAGAGAATAGGCTCAGGAAATCAGCAATTTCTCCTTTTGCCTCAATATTTTCTGGGCTACATTGTACAAAAATCCTTTCGTAATTATCATCAATGAAATTGTCTACAGCAGCTTTTGAAAATGATCACCCTAAATTTTCACCATTTGGGAAAGGGTTAATTTGGGGAAATATACAACTGCAGGGGAAAATTTATGGTTTTGTATTTTTATAAAAAAGCTTCTTAGTTTTAACATAGTGATTTATTTTTAGCTCGACTTTTCGAAGAAAATGAGAGCTTATACTGTCACCCTGGCGTAGGCGTTGGCGTCGGCGTTGCAACCAAGGTTAAAGTTTTTTCAAACATCAATTACTTCCTTACTATCAAAGGGATTCAACCCAACCTTGGTATACTTATTCACCATCACACCCTCTACCTTACTATCAGGGCCCATGACCCTGGGACCACTCTATTTGGAGTTATGCCCCCTTTATACTAAGCAACTTAGAAAGTCGAGCGTGCTGTCTTCGGACAGCTCTTGTTTTAGTATATATAATATACAAGTTATATAACCAAATAAATGACATTTAAAAACAAATTCCAAGCAAAATTATAACATTTTACATGCATCATTACATTATCTATGTGGGGAAAATTGATTTCTAAGGGGAAAAAGCATCTTTAGGGGAAAAATTTTCTGAGGGGAAGGGGCCCATAAACAGCCCCAGTTTCTTAGTAAAAAAAAAACCTATGTCCATTGTATTAAACCATTTCAGGGAAAGAGAATTTT
Organism: Fragum sueziense; assembly: GCA_963680895.1. Taxonomy (NCBI): domain Eukaryota; kingdom Metazoa; phylum Mollusca; class Bivalvia; order Cardiida; family Cardiidae; genus Fragum; species Fragum sueziense. The sequence goes on along the minus strand of OY804593.1, from coordinate 4,788,554 downwards.
CAAGAATTTCATCATGTCCATATAGTGCAAGTAGCGCCCATTCACAAGAGCAAGGATCACCCAAGGAATACCTCAGTCAAATTATTTCAAAATCTGACTAGGGGTTTCAGAGAAGAAGAATTTTCAAGAATTTCTTCATTTCTATATAGCCCCCTTCACCAGAACCATGTTTCTTGACCAATCTAATTAAAGTCACCCAAGGAAAATCCCTGAGAAATTATTTCAAAATCTGACAAACGGTTTTAAAGCGAATTTTTTTTGTTAAGAATTTCCTCATTTACCTGTAGAGCAAGTAGCCCCCCTTCACCAGAGCCACATTTTTTGAAGGATCAAACTTTGGTGGGAGACAAAAGCCTGTAAGGATATTTGCCACGGCCGGGTATTGAACCCAGGACCTCACGAATGAGACCGAGAGTCTGATGCGCTACGGATAAATGGATGACCATGAGGAAGGTCATTTTGCAGGGAACAGATAGATATTATTGAAAGAAGCGTGCATACCAAATTTGAGCTTTTTATGTCAAATACTTTTGGAGAGAATAACAATGTTAAGTTTTCGGACAGACAGACAGACCGACAGACAGACATGAGTAAAACAATATGCCCCTGATCTTTCGATGCGGGGGGCATAAAAATTGATGTTATAGTTCTGACCTTTGTGCAGGACAATTCGTCTCATAATGCTTTATTCATGTAGTTTAAAAAAATTGATTGATTGAATGGAGTTTTACGTCCCACTCAACTACTAAGGTCATATGGAGACGGGACCTCGGTTTAATGTCTCATCCGAAAGACCGGAGGAGCGGGGATCGAACCAGCGACCCCTGTGTTTCAAGTCCAGCGCGTTACCACTGCACCACCTCCGCCCCTCTTAAAAAAATTGAACCAGTAGAGCAACGTCGGGTACTTTCGGACAGTTAAGCGATCGTCAGCCATTATTTAGATAGGTGAAGAGAAAAACTGTATCTTATGTCACAATCAGAAAATTCTAAGCCTTTTCCCCGGCATTGGTAATGAGAAATATGTATTAAGCGTATAAAACCGGGTACCATGAGGAAAACAAAATGAGTCATCAACGACGGGTTATTTCGGACACATCAGGTCTGATCGGACAGGCCGATAATCAAGCTAGATTTATTTCATATAATTATGTTTGCATCTATTAAGCAATTAATTTGGATCGTTCTAAAATTTTGTTTGGAAAGGTTTTAGGTAAGGTAAAATACAAACCAACGATCTAAAATATTTATTTGCGTTGAGTATATCATAAAAAAATGAAAAAAATTCTACGCCGATGGCTAGAACATGGTTCATACAGGTAAATGCTGATCAAATTCAAGGACTTTTTAAGGACTTTTCAGGCACATAAAACTCATTTTCCAGGACTCTTTTAGCGCCAACACATGTCTTCTATTAGTCTCTTAAAGCTACTATTTCCCAGATTTGGACCCAAAAATTGTCAAAAACAAACGAAATGTACACTTTTTAAGCTTTATATGACCTGATTAAATGATTACAACAAACTATTGAAGCAACGACTCATTTTTTCGCAATTTGATACCAAATTCATGAAGCGATGTCGAAAGTAGGTCAAAACAGTAGGACATGCGACTTTCTTAAATGACGTCACAGCATACATGATGACGTCATATTGAAATTCAAGTATGAATCTCGTTTGAATCATGGTCCGCGCTGTATGCGCATGCGCAACAATTTAAAAATAATTCTAACCCCATCAGTGATGGGGTTGAATTTAGGTTTGGATTCTCCCTAAATTCAGCTATCTGTCTTGTAATTTCGGCTCATTCTCTGTCTGAATCGCATATTATTAACCATCCCGAGGTGGTCAACACAAAAGTTTTGCATATTTTTTCAAAAAATTTCATTTTTTGCAATTAGACCATCTGTTACCGTCGCCCTTTAAATACTATAAATGGTAATGTAGTTGAAAGAAAGAGTCATTTCAGCCTTAAATTAATTCTTTTTACTTACAAAACTTGGCAAAGTGGGGTCTTTACTTGCAGAGGCAACAGGTGAGGGTGAGGGAAGTGTCAATCATGTCAATCCTATCCCTTACTTCAGGGTTTTTGAGGAAGATGAAATGCCACCTTCTCTTTTTAAACCCTTTCCCAAACAACAAAGTTTTGGACTTTCCCAATTTGAAAGCTGCTGCTGGTGACAAATTAGATGTTGTTGAAGATAAGATTTGTGTACAATAAGGCATGGAAAATATTGAGGAAAAAGGAGAGACTGCTGATTATCATCAGTTTCTTCTTTAGTCTCAATGTTTTCCCAAGTCAGTTCAATAAGGGACGTCAAAAGCAGGTATTGTTTAGGAAAGGGTTAAACACAGGCATTTACAAAATGCTATTTTTTTGCAGTATCAATAAGAAGCCATTCCACTAATTCAGTTTTCATTTGTCTTGATTTTTTTAAGTTTTGACAACTTACAAGGATTGGCAGTGATATTCATCTCTTTTCTGCAACATGCATCAGTATAATGCTTTGTACTTATCTTCAGCTTCCTTATTCCTCGTGAGTCCTAATGAAAATCACATTTCCATATTCTAAAGACTAGAATTCTCGTATAAATTAACAATTTAGCACATGACAATTTCACAAAATGACGAGTATTAAATGGGCCCAGCTAAATGTGTGTGCTGTATAGATACAGCATACATTAATCGGGAACCAGCGTATTATAGTCATTGTTTCGCACCAACATGTTTTGCACCTTTTTTGGTCTTCATGACGAGGCAAACATATTAGACTTATTTTTTTATGTGTTTCTCGCATTTTTTCATTGGAATATTATTTGAATGTTAAATTTAATGATCACCATGCAGATAGCTTCGGATTCAAGTACTTTTCAAGACTAGTAACCGATATTCCAGTACTTTTCAAGGCAAAACTCTGTTTCAAAGACTTTTCAAGGTGACCCTTCATTTTCAAGCACTTT